>JAEAOA010000609.1:2235000-2322500 GCA_016746295.1 Potamilus streckersoni | reverse complement strand
CCTTGTTGTTAGATTTATACAAAACTTGTATACTTTAAGGTATACCTGGAAAAGAAAGAAGCTCAAAGAAGATATCAGGAGTTACAAGGAAAAGCAATGACACAGTCTCCAGCCAAACCCGAAGCTGTCAATCAGCCACAATCTAGTAGGTTTCATATCTGAATTATATATTACCTTTAAATTTAAGACCTTTTATGTTCATTTATTTGATGTAAATAATTTTTGCCTATATTACTGTTGCAAATATGGTGTTATTGTATATTACAGAAAAATGAATTGAATTCTTGTTTAATTTTCATTGAATGTAGTCCATGCATTCCAGAGGTTTTTCATTCTTTTAAGTGAACTTTTATGTTAGGTAGAATATGTTGATGACAAAACAAAAAGCATACAGATCCTATGCATATTAACAAAAAAAATAGGGATAAATTTGCAACATTTATGCAAATGTTGATGATCTGATTAAATTACTGAGTCACTGAATGTTTTTTAAGACATTTTAAAATATTTATTGTTGTTATCTTTAGACTTCAGCTTTTTTGCTGTGTAAAAGATCATTAGCATGCAGAAACCACTGATCCTTGAAGAATAAAATTTGATAGTTCTTTTATATGCATATAAAGAGTATCTGATTTCACTTATCTGAATTTGTCAAATTTCCAAAGTTTCATTTTACCATTAGGACCGTTACCTTTTGGAAGAAGTGTCATATGTATGTTACAAAAATAAATGCTGTGAATGCATTCTTCTTTTGGAAAGATTGCAAAGCAATTCTGACTTGTAGGCTGGTGATGTCCATCCATCTGGCTTCAACACGTGTTAGGATTTTGCATTTAGAATATTTTCTTAGGCATTATTTCTTGTAGAGCCACACAAGCTGATCTTTAGATGAATTATGAATGGTATTACACCCATCAATTACAATTAGGTAACTGAACTATACTTCAGGATCCATATTGATATCCAACTGTCCTTGATAGATCACTTTGATCAAATCCTATGATTACAAAACTCCTAACACAAGTTAAGTTTTGCTGATCAAATAATTTTGTGACTCATAGACCAGGAAATATAAAGATTTTGAGCACAGGTTTGAGTTTTATTTGCATCATTAACCAATCAAAATTGCTGTTTGCTAAATAAAACTACCTTCAAACGAACGAGTTCTCAAGTTAATACTAATGTTCAGGAATATTATTATATCCAGAGATGGTATGGCCTGGCTTTGCACCATAGCCACAAAGCACTGAGCAATAACTAGGACAAAGGATATGAAACTTAGAGACCCACTTTTATTCTTATGACAATTGTACAAAAAATGTATGTAGATCAAACAAAAAGTTAAGTTCCTTCTGAAATTTGGCTGTCTAGCCTCTGTACACAAAAAACATCAAAGCTTTTGGTATGCCCAAATTTCAGACTTTGTGCTTATGAAGAAACAGGTATCAACTTTGGCAAAATGCAATAATGTAAAATATTTGTCTTTGCAGAATTACTGGAAGTTGTAAAAAGAGAAAATATCTCGCCAAACAGTAGCTTAAGTAGTAATGAAAACTACTGCTCTGCCCCCAGCAGCCTAGAAAATCCCACAGGAGGAGTCAATGTTAACACTGTGGCAACAACCGGTAGTGGTCCTACAGTTCATGTACCAAACTCATCATACAGTCCTTCCTCATCCTCCCCAGGTTTCTTTGAAATTTCACAATACCAAGAGATTCTTCCCAGTCAAGGGACCATTGAGCCTACATCACTAGCAATCAGACGTAACCAGGCTCCAGAAAACTTTGCAGAAACAATTGAGAAAATTAACCTTAAGCGATGCATAGAACAGAACACTGTGGATGGGAGAGACATGGTATCTTTAATGAAGGTAAAGATGATTATTGAATATCGCCAAAATAATGTTTTAATTTGTTTTGAATTTCATGTTTTTAAAGAATAAAAATGTTTGTTTATATCTCAACTGTCCATTGAGCAGCCAAGTATAAATATATCATGTCTTTACATTGTCTTTTTTCATCTGTTGGTTAGCAAGAGCTTTTTACTGTAGGGCATAGTTGTGATCAGATTTTGAACAGGTTCGCTGATCAGATTTTGAACAGGTTCAGTATAAAGTTAGATCCATGCATTTTAATGAGGTGATCTAAACACCTAAATGAGGTAAAATGTTTTTTAAAAAATGGGTCATTAGGATTAGTTTACTTATTATTTTATTTTGTTTTGTAAGCAATACAAATGTAGGTAACCAAGTTTAATTCATAGGTTGCCAGGTCCACTCTATATACTGTTTCTTTGTTGGATAACCAAGAGAGATTTTGCAAACTTAGCTTGTTTGATCAGTGTTTTCTTAATTGTTTAAACACTATTGTCACAAAGTAGACCAAAGAGGTGTGAAAGCATCTCTGGGACTTTTTGAAAACATTATTATTGGATACTTTACCTGGGTATAATCTATAGACATTAAATCAGTTTCTCAATACAAATTGGTTAGTGACATGTGAGTCACCACATGATAAATTTTGAACAAAATATATCAACTTAGGCCATACTTAAGAAAAAAAGATACAGCAAACAACATCCAACTTTTATTATCATCCTTAAAGACTTATTTGGGAACCTAATCTAATGAAACATCACCATCCATCTTTGCCAGAAATGCCCATTAATTTGGTGTTTTGTATTTTCACTCAGCATGTTCTTAATAAATACAAACAGTAGAGTGGAATAAAATAATAAAATACTGATTTTGTATGAAATTTTGTAGTATATGTTTTTAAATTTGTTTTTTTTATCAAGTATTAGTTGGAGTATAAACAGTTAATAATTGAAGGATAATACTAACACTAATTGAATAACATATTTGGAACCACATTTTCTGCTGCATCTCCTTTAAAAAATTTTATGTAAATATTTCACAATTACATGGGCAACAATTTTTTTTAGGAAAAAAAATTTGGGGTGAGCATTATGAATGTCAGGGTTTTTGTGTGTGCTATATCTGTGGTAGAAGTTGTAAAATTTCAAATGTGATAGCATTTTCAGGTGATTATTTATGTCAATAAACAAAATAATTTTGGTGGATGAAAATTTTCATTTTTGTCTGGTTGTTTTTTGCTTGCCATAGAAAATGGGGATGTTAAATTTGTCCTTTCCATCTCCTTCCTTCTTTCCATATTTATGTACAATAAGTATCATAATTATTATCAGATTGTAAACAAAATTGGTACGCAGTTTGATATTGATGAGTCATCATATTTCATTATAAGCATTTTGCCATCATTTAGTAAAGTTATTGCCCCTGATTGTCAGACCCACTGATTTTCATTTCTTCACGATGACTTCCTTTTGATATTGCTGATACTAGTGCTGAGTTTGATTGTCAGTGTTACTTAGGTTTGTGGCCCATACACAACATATCTTTTGGCAGAGTTATGGTCCCTGATGGTCACACTATGCCTGCTCTACTTTCTGTCACAGTAAATTCTTTAATTCACATTAGATTACAACCATTGTGATGTTGAACTTCATGGTTTAGTTTGAGTTTTAGCTCAAAGGTCATTAGAGTTTGCACAAATGATGATGACCTTCTGTCAGATATGGCCACCATTACTAAAAAAAGAATGAGACACCATTTAAAGACTTCTTAGCTGAAAGGAATTTTACCAGATTTGATAGAGAGTATCATAGCATGAGGAGATTTATAGATCATACCACTAAGGTCAATTTACCATCAATTATGGTGACAGTTACTCAAATATAAAAACCGTTAAACTACTATTTAAAACTTCTTAAGAGAATATAATCAAATTTGAAAGATCCTTACAGTAAGGACATTCAGGTTGTTACAAATGATATGATTTGAAAACAGATATAGATACCAAAGTTAAAAACATAATGACATTACTTTTCAAATGCCACTAAATAGAATTGGATGCAGATTTGACAGAAAGCAAGGTGGCATGATGGCCTTCTAAGTTTGAACAAATGATGCTGGTTTCCATAAGATATATCCGTATGAAAACAAAAATCTTTAAACAACTTTTATCTCAAAAGTCACTCAACACAGAAAATGACTAGAGTTGAAAAACATCCTGGCATCAAGGTCTTAGACATTTGTACAAATGAGGCTGATCTGCCGTTTGATATGGTTGTCATCAATTAAAATATACAAAACTTGAAATAACTTCTCAAATGTTACTCAAGAGAATTTTACCAATTTGACAGCATTCTGGCATGAAGTTCTTTCACATTTATAACTTTATCTAAAAAAAATCCAGTCAACAGAATTAGACTAAACTTAAGATGAAAACATTGTGGCATAGAATAATGCCTTCATATATGGATGAAGATGCAAGTAGAGAAACTATGACACAATTAATTTGGTAATGTTGCAAGAATTCTGTCCAATAAGCATCTCGCTGACAAAAATTTCTTGGCAAGCTGCTTTTGTACTTGACTCCAAGACAAATCTCAACTAGGTACACCTTTTGGTTTTTTAATCATTGTTCCCTCTATCATCATTTTGTTGTGCCTTCTGGTCATTGAAGTCACTCTCTTTGTTTCTACACACTAATTCCCTTATAAGTTCTTAAGTTTTAAAAAAAAGTTTTATATGCAGTTCCAAATTAATGTCACTTAAGTAAAATTTATTATGAGCTTTGTGTGTCATTGTTTAGTGGAGTTATGGTCACTAAATGTTTGAATTAGATTTTGTATGCTACTTTTGTAGTGACAACAACTCACCTGGGTTTAATTTTCTGAGTTCTCTTCATTTACGGAACTTCCGTACCTTATTTACTAGATAACCATTGTCATCTAGCTGCTTCAAAATTGTGTTAACTTGCTTCCAGTGAAAAGCTTGGGACATCATTCCCTGGAATTTTGCATCTTTTCAAGTGATTTTTCTTTGTGTGTAACATATTTATAAGGTTATTTAAATGATATCAGGAGTTCTGTTTAGTGGAATATAACTTTCTCCATTTAGCTTAAATAAAAGTTATTATTTCCTGAGAAAGAATTACAGTATTAAAGAAAATTAATAATTATTATTTTTTTGGTGGGTAAAGACTAAAGTTTAATAAGAGAATGGAAAATTGGATATTTCATTTCTTTTCTAATACATCCAGGAATCAAACATGTCAATTTTTTTATGGCAAAATTGAGATTTGCTTGGAAATTTTTTGTGCTTATTAATGTATGCTTGAGCTATCCTTTTGTCTCTTAAAAGGAATTAGAATGCTTGTCAGAAACAAAAGTCATTGCACATAATATATTTATGCCTATTTGCAAATTAAAATAATTGCTTTGTATAAAATGTTGATAAGTATGCACTGTGAATTCAGTTTATTTAAAGGGGTAATAAATTTCTTGGATTTCATCACCACTACATACATTGAATTGATGGCACGAAAATAAAATGCCAATGACTGTGATTGAATTTGATTGTCTCCAAATGGGGTATGTGTATTATGAATCATTTGGTTCCCTGTTTCAGCAATTTTGCTAAGAAGCAGCAATTTTTTTTGGTAACAGAGAACTAGCATAGAAATCTTAGCACACTAATGCCATCATTTGATAGAAATAAGAGGAAAACATTTTTTACAAAGCAAAATAAAAAGGAATATATGATTTATCATTTTATCTATCAGTATGCAGAGCAAGCCGGCTTTGGCATTGAAGTTGTACCCATTGCCCTTGCTATGAGTATTGAAGAGAAACTGACTCCTATGGAGTGGCTGAAGAAGAAGTGGCAGAATTGGGTGGATGAAGTGGTTGCCATAGTAGCTGCTGAAGGAGCTGCATCACAACAGAATGACATTGGCAAACTATCCAGCCTGGAAGCCATGGAAGCATTGATGGAGTGCCAGGGCAACATTAAAATGACTGTCCAGAAGTGTGTTAAGGAAAGAAAAGAAAAGGTACAAGTGTGTGTTGCTAAACAAGGTTGCAGCCTTGGAACCAATGAAGATGTTTTCATGTATTTGTTTCTTCAGATAGATTACCCTCCAATATATTTCAGATTCAGCTCTCCCAAATAAAAAAGATTTTAATGTCTTTTGACTTGTTTTATCAGCTGTGGTAAAAAGTCACCTGCTCACTGAGGTTGAAGTCAGATGAGATTGGTTGCCCCAAGGATAAAATGTTTGGTGCCAAATCCTGACATTCTTCTGATACTACTTTACCTTCCATTTTGTGTCTCTTATAAACTTGAAGCAATCCTTGGTGTTTTCTTGACTACTGTTTTATCCTCATCCTAGACGAATATTTTGCATCTCAGTTCATGTTTGTCATAGTCTAGCTAGTGCATCTTAATTCTCTGTAAGAGTCCATAGTCCATACAATATGTCTCTCTACTTAAAAGTTATTTCTGCTTCTTTAAATTCAGTGATCATTTAGTCTTAGTAATTTGATCATTTCAGTAATTTTATAATTTTTTTATAACATTTATTCCTGTTCATGACTTAATTTCATTAGGTGTGATGCTTAACAGACATATTTTTGCCCTCTTTAATTGTAGGTAACTTTTGGCCAGATTAAATGTGAGGCATTGGGACATGTGAAACGTTGAAATTGCCTGGAGATAAAGATAACCATACTACCTGCATCAGATACATAGTGTGTCAGTCAGGGATACCTGAGTATGAGATATCTGTTGATAATATTTCTACCCTTTTGTAGCTGACTCTTTGCCGCTAGTTAGCCAGTGTTCTACTAATTAGTTAGTGTTGTACCCTTTTGTAGCTGAATCTTTGCCGCTAGTTAGCCAGTGTTGTACCCCTTGGTAGCTGAATCTTTGCCACTAGTTAGCCAGTGTTGTACCCCTTGGTAGCTGAATCTTTGCAGCTAGTTAGCCAGTGTTGTACTGATGTGCTGTTAGACCCTATGCATACATACTGAAGCTTTGCTAACTAAACCAATGGTCAATGCTTCTGACTGTGAGGCTCAGTCTCGAAAAAGAGGAGGAGAGCATGGCTTACAGTAGGCATTCTATTTCACCACTAGCCACCAGAAATTTGCTGTGATGCCATCATTACTAGCTGTTATACCCATCACCTTTACTCTTTCCTGTTGAGAAAGAGATAGGTTAGGTTCCTTCAGGAGCTGTTCACACACACCAGCCTCCTGAAGATAAAAGCCACAGTGGATGCCCTTCGATCATGGCAAAAGATGTGACCTGGAAAGGGCATTTTAGTTCTTCCTGACATGCCATATGTCATCAAATACATTAAAAGACGAGAAGAAAATAGATTTTCAGACCTCTGCCTTCTTGGTTGGAATTTCCCAGGTGGGGTCACCATTGATAATGCATTTTTTATATCTGCCACACCCTGGTCATACTCATTGTTCAAGTGGATACTTTTCCTAACAAAATGAACTGCTTCACACTAGATGGTCCATTCACCCCTCTAATATTTAATCAAATCTGCATCCATTGCATCCATTAAGTTTTACCCATAGTTCACTTTTTCTCTATGAGGTGGAATGTGAAGCACCAATCCCTCAATTTCCTACTCACAGGCCTGCAAGCCTGGTTATTTGATGCTCTTCTTTGATTTTAAATGGTTGTATCTAGTATACTCTTACTCAACCCTACAGATTCCCCTCAAACAACAAAATGATGGGGGGCCCCAAGTGGTCTAAAGTGCTCTCCATTACAGATCACTGCCATCTCACTTCTGTCTGCGTGGGTTCAAGTCTACGATTCAGTGAATGTGAGAAAGCTTGCCAATAGCTTCTCGTGGGTTGGTGGTTCTTTCCATGGATTTCCCAGTATCTTCCTCCACCATTAATACTGGCCACTATGTATAGCCTATCGTGTGCTGAAAAATGGCATTAAGCCTCAGAACAACAACAACAAAATGATGGATCAGCAACTTTCTGGATTTACTTGTGAGGACTCCAGAAAAGTCTAGTCTAAGTCTTAATTCACGCTAAGGGTGTGAGCTGAAAAACATCTACCCTTTAAAGGTCTCAGGACTACATACAGCTAAGTTCTTATAATGTCTTTTTGAAGAGAAGAAGCTAGCCCAGCCACAAATCATCCAACCTCCCAGCCAGTTTTAATTTGTCTCAAGTGAGGACCATGGCCCATTGTCAAAATTGGCAACTGCTGTGTGTTTCAGTGTGAACAAATTTTACTTTAAATTACAGTTAAAGCTTCACAGACTCATCTTCCCTATAAGATCACATGATATTAAGAGATATCCATGCATTATCAGTCAACCTGAACTATCTGCACTTTGCAGTTTCTTTCATCATCTCTGAGGGATCTTCTTCCTTCTCTTTATATATATTGCCTGTTTACTTTCTGAAATTTGTTGTTCTTTTGGTTACAAGTTTTTTTTTCAGCTCTTGTGGGAAATCAGTCTTCATTTTGTATCTATTCAGGCTTCCTGGATTCATTGGGGTATGTGCTTTACCAATAAGAAATTAATTTAAGACCTTATGAATTTGTTCATGATTATTTTGTGAATTTTACCATAAGCATATCATGGAAGAAAAACTTATTTCCTGAATGACATCATTCAGGCCATGGGATGTTGGTGTGGTGCAACATTGTCTAGCTTCTATCTGAGAGACAATTCTTCCAAAAAAGTTTAGTTGAGACTTGTATCATCAGCTCATTAGATTATCATTTTAGATTATTTCATAAGCTTTGCAGTGGCATGGATTATTCTAATTCTGCTGGATTTGCAAGAGTGAAAATTTGTATACACCACCTTCTGTATGTGTGTTCACCACATCTTGATCCAGTTTTGCCTTTAGGTCATTTCACACACTGCGTTGGGGCATATGTGATCAGGGAGCACATTTCTAGCTCGTCAAGACGATATTCCTTTATTGATATTTGCTAACCATGGCCTGTATATCAAACAAGTCCTAAGCTGCTTTTCATACATTAGGAGAATGTAAACACATTACTCCAGGTTAAGAGGATGTAACATATTATGATTGGGTAATGTATTTAAGAAATACAAAGTTTCTTTGCTAATACTTGCTTGATCATAATATAGGCACCCCCTTTCAATCCACACAATTGCATCTTTTGCAAGAACATGCAAATCCTCTGCAACATTATCAAGTAACTGACAAATGATGAGATTTATCTCCAGTCCTTCTGTTTAGAGGGAAACCACTCTAGTCTGACTTCTGTCTCTGTAAACAGACAGCAGTTTTAGCACTTTTATTGCTAAAACAAAACAAAAGACATTTTCTTTTAGGAGTTCTGGATTTATGTTTTTTAGGTAGTGAATGTTCTAACATATTATGATTGTGTAAGTATTATTAAAGAAACATGCTTTTATCCACAAACCTATATATATTATGACCAGAAAATATCACACCCTTTACCTTAAGAACAGTCTCATGTTATGATGAGGGGAAAAAAATGTTACTTGTTTCCTAGTTCTTGAAGATGTTTTCATGAAACCTTATCCAGAAACATATTAGGACTGGAAGTTGTATAATAGCTGCATCCCCTTCCACAAGGTCAGGGTCATGGCAATGGAAAACAACTGTCAGACCTGTTTCTTTGCTTGGGCTGCAACTTTGGAACCAATCCAGATATGTTCATAAAATGTTATTTTGTATATAACTTATTGAATGATGTGTTGTATAAGACAGTTGTACCTTCTACCTCAAGTTCAAGGTCTTGACAAGGGAAACTAACTTTTTTGACCTGTTTCCTGTTTCCTTGTCCAGTCTCTTGAACCACTAAGATATTTTCATGGTAGGTTATACAGAAATGCATCATCACTAGATGTCACATGTAAATGATGCCTCAATCCCCAAAGGACAGGGTCACAGCAAGGGATAATTGCACCACATGAAATATAATAAAACATTACACATTCTGCCACATGAAGTGAATTAATTTATTTTCATAGCATCAAATCTTTTGGTTGGGTGAAAATGCCATTTTAGTACTTGAATATGTGAATTGGAGAACACGATCTGTTGATGTCAGAGAAGGATCACTTTCCACGTGGTCATTAAATTTGTATTTTGATTGGTATCCCAAAAAAGTCTGGTCTCCCAATGGTCAGAAGGAAATATCACAAGATAGACCTGTTATATGCTTTTCACTTTGTTAGAGTTGTAGTTTATAATAGCAGATTCTAACTATATACTCAGTTTTTTAGAAATATGAAAATTACATTTAAGTCAATGCAACTCATTATTCACTCTATGCCTCTATTCACAGTTCAAACTTCTAAATGAAAGCGGTACTTTTGCACGGGAGAACATCCTGGAGATACTTTACCAAAACAAGGGCAATGTCAGTGATGCACTGGACCAACTAAACCAGTCCCTTTTAGGTCCCTTCCTTGATCGCATTTGGAGCAGCTATGACAATGGACCAGGGAATATGCTTGCTTTGGGTGGTGGATTGGGAGATGTTAATAATAGCTTTGCTAACAGTGTCATCACCCATGACAGTTTTGAACAGATAGTAAGAAACCAAGATATTGATGTTGAGGTAGGTTTAAATGAATTTCTTAAGAACATATTAACATATTTATCCATTTTTCATTTGAGCTTGTAATTAGAAGGCTGAAAGGTTTTATGAGTACTTAACTAAGGAAGGAAATGATACTATAACTCTTAAGATGTTGTTGTCGATCAAAACTGGGTTAAAAATGGGGTCTCCAGAGTGGTATTATTTATGGATGGATACGATTTGTTATCCAGATCTTGTTATCACTTTGGAGGACATGTTTTGATCCGTTATTTGATAAAATTGCACAAACTTGCATCTGACCTGGTTGTAAGGCCAAGTGAGCTCATGACATAGCCCAGTATAAATCATTCATCCATTAACATTTTTTATTGGCACTCTGGAGACCATATTTTTTATATTAATGAGGTGAATTCATTGCATTATTTGTCATGGTTTTGCACACAATTGGATGTGGTGCTCCAGTACTAAATTTTGCAGATTTGCTAGGGATAGAAAAGATGTTTAAGGCAAAGACATTTTATATTGAGCAATTAAATTTATACAGCTGAAAAAGTTGCTACCTTGCTCAGGATAATTCATGATCATTACCATTTACCCTCAGTGCTGATTTCTACACCAGTCTCCTCAGATTATGTGACCATTATAAGTCATGTGATCAGTATTAGTTGCTGATGAAAGCAGTCATGTGATAGTGCCAAAATATATTTGAATTAAGATTTTTATGCTATGAACTTGTGAAATTAGTAATTATCATTTAAATTGATGGTTTGTAGCAACCATAAAAACCAGTGAAAATTGGTAAAATGCATCCCAAACCAAAGAATTTTTAATTGTCTGTATCTTAACTCCTTTTTTTATTAATTTGTGCTTCAATTTCTTCATTTAAAATAAACTTTAAAAAAGTTTCCATTTCATGGTATAGCTCCCTTTTGCTATAATGCACTTCAATTTATCACTATTCCCAATATAACACTAATACCACTATCGACATCATGTGCAAAATTTGACCATAGTAATAAATTGTGTATCCAATGCATGACAGCATGGATTGAAGATATCAAAATAAAGCTTAGGCAATATGTCTTTCCTTCCTTCTTAAATTTTATTTTGGCAGAGAACAAATCTCGATCATTTCCACTAAACTGCAGAATGGTATATCCACAGTTCTTGCTAACCACAGTTTGGTACATGCCAATGTTCTCACCATCTTATTGAGGGAGAGCTGTAATTGAAAAAAAATAGGGCAATAAAATACCAGCATTGGGTATCAAAAGGTTGTCCTGGACAGATTTTTTGTTGGATTTTTTAAAAAACTTCTGCAAGAGCACTGAAACTAGCTTGACAATAATTGTACATTGAGAGGCACAAGTTCTGTTTCATTTTATTTCAGAGAAGAATCAGATTAATTTTGGTGGAGAGTAAGCTACAGAGCTGGGGTCGAGCAGAGGTGGTGATAAAAATACTTGACAATGAAATGAATAATGCTGAGGATCCCCTCAACTGTACACTGGAAGATGTAGTGGAAGCAGTAAGGAATTGTGGAGACAGAAGAGCTTCTGTTGCTTTTCTCACGCAAGAATGTGGCATTTGCTTTTCAAAGTACCCAATGAGCAAGGTATGAAGTTAAAGATTCCATTATTATACTGTTTACTTTTGTGCATTTCATTAATAAAGTTGTCTAATGAATAAAAACTGCAGCTAAATTCACTTGTGTGCATGTTTATATATGGTTTTTATGTAAATTACTTTTGAAATATACTATGATACAGGACTGTGTTCTGTAAGGCTAGCATTTCTGCACTGTTAAAGCAAATGACAGTTCTGCTTTACTTCTCTCTTGTGACAGAAATTGTGGACAAATACTTTGCCTCGATGTTCATGGAATTGATTTTTTTTTAAAATGTACTTTTTATAGATTAACAAATAAACATTACATATCTCCAGAAAATGTATATTTAGTTAATAATATTTGGTAACTAAGTAAAAGTGGACATGAGGTGAAGAACATTCAGGTTGAGATAACCACATATATAGGTTCTTCTAGCCACTGCTTACACTTCTCATTTGTCAAGCTCTTCTGTAAGCAAAATTTGCATGTTAAAGTCTGACATGCTGATCTGACAGACGCTGATAAAAGTTAATGTTTGGGTGACCTTTTAAATTCCCTGTTAGCTTAGCTCTACCTGACATAGACCAGAAGAGCTTATGGGATGGTGTGTTGTTCATTGTCTGCCCATCTGTTAACACAAATTTGTTATTGCAACTACATGGAGCTTTGCCTTAAAACTTTAGACATACATTCATTCCATGGTCAAGTTGGTTGTAAATGAAAATGGTGCTATTCATGCATCCAATATGGCTGCCACATTGGCCATCTTGAAATGCTTGTTATTGTCACTCTTCCTAAATGGACAGTCATATCAACATGGTTTTTTCACTAAAAATACATGCTATAACATTCAGTTGGTCCTAAATGAAAATGGTGCTGTGCTAGTGACTAGTTTGACCACCATGGAAAACATCTTGAAAATCTTGTTATCTCTACTCCTTCAGAATTGATGGTCATCTTGACATGGGATTTTCACTAAAAGACTTATTATTGTGTCCAAATGGACCAAAATAAAAATTGTACAAATCTGATATTCAGCATGGCCACCACTGTAGTTATCTTGAAAATCTTGTTATTGCTACTACTTCAGATTATATGGTCATATCAAAATGGAGTTTTCTCAGAAAGAGTTTTGTCTAGCTTGTCCTTTATATAAAATAGAGGCAATCTGACTTAACATTGCAACTATTGTGCCCATCTTTTTATTGCAACACTTTTTGAACAGAATATCATATTGATATGGGCTTTTCACCAGAAGACTTCTTGGTCTTAAATAAAAATGGTGCTGATCTGATGTTTATCTTTAAAATTTTGTTAGTGCTACATATCCTGAATTGAAAGTCATATCATGAAAATATTGTTATCTGTACTCCTCTCCAGCTGCATGGCTATATCAAAATGGGAATTTCATTGATAGATGTTTTATGATACCTACTAGATCCTAAATGAAACTGGTACCAGTCATACATCCAATATGTCACTATATCTGTCTTGATAACTTGATGTCATTACTCCCCTCAATGGATGATCATTATGGTATAGGTTTTCACCAAAATAATGTTTATTTTGTCCAAATGAAAATGGTGCCAAGCTGACATTTAATATGCGTACAACAGCAACTAATTTAAAAATCTTGTTTTCACTGCAAATATGGATTGACCTCTCCACAGCTGAAAGGAAGAAATGGTATTATCTTGAATTTCTGGAAATTCATCTTTTTCCCAGTAGAGTATCAGTCCTTTTAGGGACTAGCGAGTAAAATATGTCCGAATGATGTTGGTAACTTTCCAAAATTTGAAAGCTGTAATTATATTGGTAAACCACAGGGTGAACAGAATATGACCTCTTATTAGTGTCCACCAAATCTCCATGTAGAACTGGAGAGATCTTATTTTATTCAGATTGTGTTTACAGCATGCAATTTTTCTTGACTGTTAGTTTTGACATGTATAGGTCTACAAGTATAAAATGAGGTTTATCAGCGGTAAATATTATAAACAGGTCATATCATCACCCTCAGTTCAGGACCACAGTTAACACACAAGTTGGACATGTTACAAATTTGATTCCCAAGTGCATCTGTTTACATTTCACAGTAGATTTTTCAGGCCTGTTTGTTTGATACATGATCCTTGCAGATCTATAACATCCTCTCCTTGGCAACCATCATGTACAATTGTTAAGCTAGCACTGTCTGATACTAGCTTTACTAAACACAAATGAGGTATCCATATTACTGGCAGGGTCTTCTCAGCAATAACTGAGTATTTATACATTGTTTCTCTATTAATAAGCCTAATCCAGTAATTATCCCAGAGACTAAATCTTTATACTAATTTTAGTGAATTTTTATTTTTGTGGTTATTCAGAAAGTGAAATAAAATAACTGGATTCCAGATTACATGAAAGAGATGATATTAATAATTGGTTTTGTGAATGGTGACTTTGGTAATCAGTGGTTAATTTCAAAGTGGCAAGTATCTGAGAACCATGTATTCTTTTGAATATATTCACTGATCATATTCCTGTTAAGAAAGAAGCTCCACTACCTTTCAAATCCAGAAATTGAAGAAAATTTTGTTTTGTATTTCCCAGCTTTATGCATTATAAAGGGAAGAAACTCTTCACAGCATTTCCTATTACTTTCCCTCAGCACTGCATTACTACTTAGTTTTTAGCTTTCACATGGTATCTTGTACCTGTCATAAAAATCTTTGTAAAGTATTGACCTTCCATCGACAAAATCAGTTTATCATTGTGTGTAAAGATATTTATTACATGTTATAATTGTTATTTTGTGAAATTTGCTAATATATATTTGACTTTCTCACTTATGGAATGTGTTTTCTCAACTTGTGTTTCAATATGGTATTGTTAACACATATTGTTGATTGCTTATTCGTGTGCATGTTTGTATTATTGTTTAAGTAATAAGTGTGGCTTAAGTGCAAGATTTTAGGTCAATGAAGATACACATGATGTGTCAGTTTTGCACAGTATTATTTTAGTGATGTTATATGTGAACACTTTCTGGTTGTTCTTCCTGATACTGGTCATTTTTTCAGTTTAGATTTAACAATGACAAAGTTATGTACCAAAGTCAGTGAAGACATGCATGATTCATGTAACTTGCACTAAGTATTCATTGACTTGTAACTGCAGTGCATGTACAGAAAGTTTGGAAGGAAGTTGATATGAGGTTTGTGAAATAGCTTGAAGAGACACATCATGCTTTGGTTAACAGAAAGTGACATAAGTTAACAATAGTGGTGCAGTTATCTATTCAGTTAATAACTGAGCTGACCAGCCAACATGTTTAACAGCAATGCATAATGGCAAGATAAACCACATCACCTGCCCAGCTGCTGATGCAATCACCAGCTCAAACACTTACAGCTTACCCACTGGGAAGATACCAAACCATGCACAGGCCAGTTCTTCATAGCATATCTCTTTGCCAGATACAATACTGCACATGGAATAATCCATGATGAAGGTAGAAGTTAGAGTACTCCTACCTCACCATGGACCAATTGAGTTCAGCTTTAAAGTGGTTGGGAAGTAATTTACAGAGTTTGGCCAATCAATGAGACCCCCAACAAAGCATATGAGGTGAAGGCTTTGGTACACAAGATGAACAGTCCACCTTCTATCAACAACATCAGTTGGTGAACATCAGGGAGATCTTGGATCATCAGTTGGACAAAATCCAGGAGCCAGGAAACACCAAGGCTTTATTTTCAGAAAGTCAGCATTCTTGTCACAATGGTACCACAGGTACTTGGACCCCCAAGTTGTATAAGTTGAATAAAAGCATTATGGCTGTTAACCCTTTAACTACTACAGCTGTTCTGCAGTTTCGCTACTGCTGAGTGATAGCGTATCAGTTACTGAGACTACTGATACTATTTGCTAGGCTGAATACTAGAGCATCGTCATGGCTGACTACAGAAACTGACAATAAAAACATGGTTACGTACGTTTATATTCATTATTTCATTAGTTTTTGCTGGATTTCAGTGAAATAAAAAGCAGCTTACCTTGTATAGTGTCTGTTATTCATATATTTCCATTTTATTTACTCCTACAACAATCAGACAAGAAACCCCGTCGCGTAAACTGTTTTGAATCACACAAAATAAATCATCGTCATCTGAATCAAAATCACATACATCTAGTGTTGAAATGGGACTAACATCATTATCTTATCCATTTACTAAGAATGAGCTATTAAACTCTTCAATATTGCTTGCACTGAACCCTCTAAAGTCACAAATATCTGACTAGGAATCCATTTTTGTTTATTTCAACTACACGTGTTTTGTACATTGCCGGAAATTTCCTTCCTGCGTGTCTAAATTTAACCTCTCAGCTTTCCAACTGGTATCAAAATGTTCATTAACCAGTCTTTTCATTGGTTATGATAATGAAAAATAAGTAAATATCTGTACTTTCAACCAATCAACGTTTAGTTAACATAGCAGTTACGTCCGCATATATGCGACACTTGGGTTTTGAGTACAGCAGAACTACGCGCTCATAAACGACACTGGGGTTTTAAACAAAGCTTATCGACACTGCATATATGCGTCAGTGGGGTTTAGGAGCTATTTACAGGCGATGCTCAGATGCGGTAGTCGTAGTTAAAGGGTTAATATTACACCACTGTTTATAAGATAGAACTAAATGTTTTCCTTTCCTTTGCCAAGCTATTACAGAATATGGTAGCAAATTCTTTGATGTTTGATTTGGCATCAACAGTAACTTTTCACCATGCATGCTAATTTTGAGCAGTGATCTTACTTGGGATATCATGACCTGTATTATTAACAGGACTATGCACAGTTTGATGGCTGATGCATTGATGACTTCAGCAGATTCACTTAAGATACATCTTTCTTTGACTCTCCTTTCTATGACTTTTGGTACACAGTTGTTGTTTGACAGTCAAAACAATATATACAGAAGCAGGCAACACAAGGACTGCTTCTCAAGCATATATTGCCACCTTCTCCAGTATTATATACAAATCAGTCTCAACAGCAATGGATAAATAATCATTGGCAAAAAGAGGAAACCAAACACATACTTTACAGCAGGTTTGAACTCAATCTAATTGCCATTTAATTGATGATGGTAACAGTCCACTCAGTTTCTGAGGCAGTTAAATAAATGGGATAGAAAAGGTTTCAGGTTTCACCTTTACCAGGCCACCCAACAATTGTCAATGACTTGCAAGACACTGCCTGCCAGCAATCTTATTGTTAACACAAGACACCTTTATTTTTGACACACTTGGATTTACTGGGACATAGTAGGAGGTGTTGTGATAGTCCCACCACCCAAATGATGCAAGAAAGGCTGACTGCGATGATTACATTTGGCAAATGGGAGGAAGAAAGAGTTGCAGATTTGCCATCTACATATTCTTCCAAGGCACAGTTTAAGGTGCATCTGCTGATACAGGAAGTGCCAATGTAATTTATGGCCTTATGACAGTTTGTCCATACATCTGTTGCAAATCTCCAGGGATGCTTTTAGAGTTGATTCAGGAATGACCCACCTTATTCAGTAAGTCTAGGCACATATGTTATTAGTTGGATCTTGATGATATTACATGTCAACATGGTTTCAAGTTGTATGCTGCTAACCTGTTATGTCAGCACCTTGGCAAGCCAAGCCACATACCTACCAACAGTTCCAAGATATGTGGAAAGATCCAGAGATCAATTTAATCAGTCTGACCATTTCATAGCACCTTAGCACATTCAACCAGAGCAACGTTTGAGCCAGCCATCTAGCAGACAGCTGTTCATACAATCCAGCTTGCAACTGAACTAACGCTCCAGCCAGTCGCACTCCAGCCAGTCATTGAACACAATGTCTAGTCATCCATACTCTCACTACAAGCCATGACACTTGTCCCACTGTGGATTTAACCAGCAAATTATTTTTTTCACAGCTTATCTGTCAGAGATATACCATGACATAAAGATGGTGGCATTGCCTAATTGATGTCTGTGGGGATGCTATGAGGACATGGAAGTAGTGCCTCATGTGGATAACACCCACAGTTAGTCTGGGGATAGCCTTGATGACTTCTGATCTCACAATGGAATATTCTGACTTCAACTTTAAATTAACTGTTGCCCATCACTGCCACCTGCAAGTCAAGTAAGGTAAAGACTTAAGTAGACCTGGAAGAAGAGAACAAACATCCTTTCTTGTATCTGTGCCACAGCAGGTGAAGGTGAAAGTAATATCAGACTGTCAAATTAGATCATGGAAATAGGCTATCCTAAGGTATTCCTTTCTGAAAGCCACCAGCTACCAATAACATTTTCATCATTCTGATATCCAACACATTTGGACACATTTACCACTATCTTCAGACATTAGATCAAAACAATTTAGCTGTTAATATGATGATCCTAGCATTTTACTGGGTGGATAGAAATGTCTTCTATACCATCCCTAAGTTTCTGTGTGTGGTGGCAACATTTTCCAGGATTATTCAAGCAATAATATTCATTTTTGTGACAAAGTGGAATTACAAATTACCAACCTTTGTCTCTCTTGACGTAGAAGCCGGAATCATGGATGTACTATCAGTAAGTTAGGAGGGGTTTTAGACATATAATATCCAACACTTCCAGGCTTCATGGTAGAAGAGGTAATAGTCATGATAAAGATATGTCTGATCAGTTAGCCAGTTTTTACTTTAATGAGCCAGTCTCACATCTTGTATTCTTATTAGAATCTTTCATGGAGTTTGATCAGGTTCAACTGAAATCATGTTGAGCATTTAGCCACTACATCACTGAAGCTTTTATCATATAAAATGTTCTTTCAGATAGATTTAGTTCTCCTGTACAGAATGTTCTCTCTCTCGTCTTTTTTCTCCCAATGAAGTCCTGTAAAGGGGATGCAGGCCCAATAATTGTGCTTGAAGTTGGTTAAACACTTTGTATATTTTGAATTCTCAACTAATCATATGCACCTCCTGTAGTTGATGAGATTACAGTGATTTCTGCAAGCTTCTGTTATGATCCAAGATTGTTCTGCTGTTATGTTAGGAGACTGGGTTATTTTTCATGAATCATTTCCATTCTTTCCTTCAAAATTGCTTATGGTAAGTAGAATGCTTAGCATTTCCTCCTCAAGTTATTTTTTCTCGTAATGTGTCCAGAGAATGTATTCAAAGGAGAAAGAATACTTACCCAATCATATTATTGTAAAACCCCACACCTCCCTGCAAAAACAAGCATCCTTACTAAGGTATTGCTTAAACTACAACAATGGTAACCACCAATCAGTTTCAATAGGAGGTAATAGGAAGGCTGGGAAAAGTTTCTTCCCTTAATCTGTCTATGTAAATGGTGAAAGTACTATTTTTGAGAAAGCTTGCCAGTAGCTTCTTGTGAGGCGGTGGTTCTTTCCGGTGATTTCCTGGTTTCTTCCTCCACTATTAATACTGGCCGCCATGAATAGCCTATCGTGTGCTGAAAAATGGCGTTAAGCCCACCAGGAACAGGAACCATTTTCTGTGTTTCCATGTTTTCTGGATTCAATAGGTAGCAGAGTTTTTTCAAGACAATAATGTTATTGATTTTGTATTCTCAGAGATTTATGATAAAGAGGGTGCTTCTGTACTTATTTATTTTCCTCTGTATTAGGTAAAGAAAATAATTCCATAACTTTCTTAAACACTGGCATAATGTGTACCTGCCATCAATTATTACAGTACATGATAGTGATCTTTTTTTTTTCTTTCAGATCTGCAAGCTTAATACATGTAATTGTAACTTATGTCGGGATTGCCTGAAGCAGAATTTTGAAGTTGGCATAAGAGAGCGACATGTGAGGAACTGGACCTGTCCATTGTGTAGTCAGCCGGACCTTGAAAATGAGACAGCTGCAAACTATTTTGAGTTTCTACAGTTAATGGTACTTATTTAAAAGTCATGTGTGTTGGTTCCTGTTTGAAGTTTCACTGGTTAACTTATAAGCACTTTTCAAGACAAAATAAAAAGATATCACCTAAATTAAAGAAGTATCATTCAAAATTTGTCATGTGAAACTGTCCCATTTAGATGATTGTTGTTGTCTGACACTGAAAATATCCCTCTTCAGTATATTAGAGATATTATAATAGGTGTACAGTATTCCCACAATATGAAGATATGGTAATGATCAACATTGTAGGTGGAGATCATTATAATAAGGCATGTTACAGTTTTAGCCATACAGTATTCCCACAATATAAAGATATGATAATGATCAACATTGTATGGAGAGACATAATTATAGTAAGGCATGTTACAGTTTAGGTTTTGTCATACTGGATATATTAGACAAACAGTCCACAAAACGATACATGTAAAAATGCTAATTTTATCTCAATAATCATGAATTAAAATCATATGGAAAAGATTTTGTTGGAATGGAATAACACTATGTAACATAATATAACATAACATAATATAAGGTAACATAACTTATCATATAGTCGGTATACTTTATATATAGGATGTGCAGTTTCATATATTTTTTATGATGACATGTTAAAATATCACTTTATATGATTGTGATTAATTCAGATAAGTCCATGAAATTCTTACTGATTAACTGTGATGTTTGAAAAATTTTCCTTACTTCCCTTCAGGAACTTTATTACTATTACTATAAACAATGGAACTGAGGAAAAAGGATATGTCCATCTAATTATGACCAGTTTACCCCACATGGGCTTGTTGCACCATGTGACCTATCATGCACTAAAAAACTATTAAACCCCAAGCAAGAACAAGAACAGGAGCAACAAATAAGACTTAGGGAAATGGTCATTTGATTGTTGGCATGCAGAGAGAGGTTTAGTCAGTATACCTTTAACATGGAATGTAATTAAATGTTAACTTAAAGGAGTAAATAAACTCAATTCTGTTTACGGAAGAGTGCAGATATAAACCGGTCTCCCAAATGATAGAACATTGTCTTACTGTAGCATGTTTACACAGTAAGATAGCTCAAATGATCTAATGTTTCTTATTATGGATTGCAATTCCAACTCTAAATATAATATTTGTCTATATCAATTGTAGTTTATTGTCCCAAATCTAAAAATGCAATATCTGATTACAAACACATTACAGTAATCTGGAATTTCTGTATCTATGATCATCTCTTCACATGAATTTCCAAGAACTTGAATGCTTAGAAGTGAAACAAACAAACTTTTTGCTGTTTTCGAGTCAGAATGAACAAAATTATTTGTTGTTTCTCTCTTATTTCAATGAAAAAAAACCCCTCAGACCTGCCTATCCTTTCAATTTTGCCATAAGTCGTATGAAAATTAGCCGTAAAATACGGACTTACAGAATAATCCTTAGTGGAATTAGAGAAAGCAGACCATAAAGGTTGTGCCTCAGATGCTTTAAACTGCACATTTTTCCAAATAAAGCATCTGCTTATTCAAATTTTTTTTAGCATATTTTTAAAATTCTATTGGGCTACCGATACATGTTAATGACTAAAGAAAAATGTATGAAAAGATTTAATAATCAGTGCAGAGGAATAGAAAGTAATATTCATATTGTTCTGAATAAAAGTAGGAAGGGACACAGTTATGTTTATTGGACATCACATGGCATTTTGAGTATGTCACATGGCGGGAGTTAAGATTGCCATCGTATCTACTAAAGAAAAAAATTAAGGGTTTAAGTCACGTTGAAAGATTGCAACCAGCCATTGAGCTGCATAGGGTTTGTTACTGAAAACTGGTTAGACTTATAGGAAAAAAATCTGCCGCCTTACTGAGATGATCTTGTTGGGGTTTGCAGGTCTGAAAACTATGTGATAAACAAAATCTCAACTGGGTAATTATTTAATATTGAATTTTTGAAACTCATTGAATAAATTCAATATTTAATCATTACCCATTTGAGATCTTATATATATATATATATATATATATATATATATATATATATATATATATATATATATATATATATATATATAAATTCAATCCATTATGTTATTCCCGTATTATAAGAGTCCTCAGCAGATGGATAGGCTGTAAAGTTTTGGGTGCAATTATGGTTTATAGAAGGATAGAATGAGGGCTACATTCAAGTCAAATACAAGTCAAGTAATTTGTATTTTTTGTACCAAAAGAAGATACAACTGCTTATATGAGCATTTTGTACTGACTCTAAAATATGAATTAAATGAATACTTCAGAAAATAACAATTTTAAAAGGCACACACACACACACTGTAGTAACATGATATACATAAAATTACATATGCATATGATTCTGATAGATCCATATAAATCCATGAAATTCTTGTGCCGTATTCTCTAAACATATATACAGAATAATGTTCGCACAGAAACATATTATCCACATTTTTAAATGTTTATTTTACTTTTGTAGAACACGTATAATCATACACAAATAAACAGCCACAGTATACAAAACCTGAAAAAAATTGAAGTATTAAAATACAAATACAAATACAGATCATACACATTAAATTCCTATTCCATTTTGAGTAACACATTGTAAAAGCTAAATAGGAACAGAATACCTAAGCAATTTAAAACAGATCAACAGATTTTGAAGTAAGTGGCTATAGTAAACAAGGATGATAAAAAGTGATGGAATTTTATACCCATTATGCATGAAGTTTTGGACTCAGGTGCATCTCAGGTGGACATATTGATTGGGAGTCAAGTTCATCATCTATTAAACACCTTGGAGTTTAAAACTCGAAACCTAGTGATGATCAGTTCCCATAACAATCTCATTTTGTCTGTCCTCCAGTCTCGAATGAAGAATTGTTGTGTGCGGTGGCACTAAAGCACTGAAGGCTTTGGCGAACATGTTTTCCATGTCAGTGGTACTCTCTGCAGAGCTTTATCCACATCCCCAGGGATACATCCTTGGAGACATCTTACATCTTTGTGGATCAGAGCAGGAACCTTTTGAGTGCTGCACCAACTGGGGCCATTGTGAGAAAGCTTGCCAGTAGCTTCTCATGGGTCGGTGGTTCTTTCCGGTGATTTCCCGGTTTCTTCCTCCACCATTAATACTGGCCACCATGAATAGCCTATTGTGTGCTGAAAAATGGCGTTAAGCCCATCAACCATCAACCACCATCAACCAACTGGGGCCACAGCACTTAAGATTCTTACCCATTCAATAGAATCATAGAATTTGAATGTCCCAGGCCATGAGCCTGGACTCATCAAAACTGACCATGGACAGGTCAGCTTCAGCAGGCAAACAGGCAGCACCAGTTCCAATCTCCCTTACCCCTTGCTAGATAAGGCTGTTAAAGAGGCCAATAGAAGAAGACTTTAGACTCTGTCCCCTTCCCTAAGGAGAGATTTAGTCTGCCCTAGGGATTTGCAACCTCCCTGGTTGCTTGCCTTTACCTCTCTTTCCTAGAAACTCTATATTTAGCTGTAGAGATAAGTTCTCCAATGGAGACTTCACTTGTACTCTCCAGTTTCTGCTTCTAGCAACCTAGAAATGACACATTACCTGTATTGATGGCTAGACTGGTTTCAGTTCATAACCATAGTCCCAATTTACAGTTCTGAACTCTATTCCTTAATATACACATGTACATCAAATTCAGGATGGTGGTGCTCAGATGTGATTATGCCAGATAAGGTAATTCAGCAGGGACTTTGTTCTTTAAAAGAAGTGACCCTTCATATAAACAACCCATATATGAAGGCAGTATTCTTATCCCTGTCAACCTCATAGGTGTTGTTGTATTATGGTCTTTTGGAATATGGGTCAGTAATAGTATACCTCAGGTATCATTGAGATAAACATAATATTTCTCTTTGTATTGTAGTCTGAAACCTCTCTGATGGGCACTCTTAGAGGAGTTCATTTACAGGGCTCTCAGAGTTCACCATACTCCAGGCAAAAGGAACATCCAGGTAGAACAGTTTCTTCATAAACTAGTCTTTGTATCATTCTGTAACAGAGGCTTTCTCCGCAGTGCGGGAGACAATTTGTGGACTTGTTTGCTACTAGACATGTTCCATCTGTGTTTTACTCCTAGGCAGTAGATACTTGTATTCTGCTACCCACAGGCCACTCCATCAAGATCTAGACATCTCAGCTTATCCTTATTGCCCCCATTTTGCTCCTTTTGGTTCTGGTAAAACAGTCTACTTGACCTGTTTATAGACAAGCTCAAGAGATTAGCACAGAAAAGGGACCTGCTGTTACAGCACTTGCAATCTCTTCTGAACAACTACCAGTAGATTCTATACTTCTATGCTTGGCTCATCTAAAACATTCTACTAAGGCTAGTTTTTGTGCAAGGTTGCCAATTGCATTCCCTGGGCTAGTAGGCAATCCAGGTCCAAAATTTACAATACAAAGTGGAGAATCATCTGTAATTGCTGCAGCAAGAAACATTTTTGTCCTAACTGTCCACCTGTCCTAAATGCAGTTGCAGACTTTTTTCTTTACCTTTTCAAGGAAAGAGAATGTTCTGTTTCTTCTGCGAAGGTGTATAGGGCAGCCCCTTCAAATACTTTCCATTTCTCAAGGGGTTTAACCACCGAATTAGACTCTTATCCTTTTGATTAATTCAGGTATTTTGAGCTTCAGAGAACAGTATGTCATTCATTAATACCTAGATGGAACTTTTCCTGTGTTATTTGGATGTTAGAACCTCCATATGAACCTTCCAATAAAACTTACTTCAAGACTCTTACTCATAGTCTTCATCATGAATCAGCAAGCAGAAGGACTGGGCTTCATCCCTTGTCAGTGGAAAAGAGTTATTTATGGTTCACTGGAAACTACCATATTTACTCATGTAAACGCTGAATTATTTAGGATAATTTGGAATAATTTTGGGTGCAAGGTCGCTTACATCAAACTACAACTCATTTTTGATGATATTAGCATAATTTTTGAAGCATTATTTTACAAACTCAATTATTGTATTTTGGAGATATTATTAAAGTTTAGTGCATTGGTGCCCATAATTTGAATCTAAGGGATATACTTCATTCAGTGGAACGTATTTAATTCAGTTCGTGTTCAAACCTACAATGTAGTGGCACCTTTATGTGAATATGCTCACTAGCTTAATTGTGAGTGTTAAATCAAACCCTGTTGTTGTTCATTATTGTCAAACTGGGATAATACTTGAGTTAGGTATTTGCTATTTCAAGGCAAAAACATAGTTACTGGTACATTGATATAAAAAGTCTAATGCAATAACACAAACAATTGAATTGAATGTTATATGTATGATAAGTATTTATACCTATTTACTCAATGATATAGTTACTGGTACATTGATATAAAAAGTCTAATGCAATAACACAAACAATTGAATTGAATGTTATATGTATGATAAGTATTTATACCTATTTACTCAATGATATTGATTAAATTTACATTTTCCAAGAACATTTATTGTTTATCTGTTATCTTTGAAGACCTCAGTTCAAAAATTAGAAAATTCAGTGATGTAGAAACAAAATGCAAGTATTTGTGCATCATAATGACAATTACCACAACAGGACATGTATTTAGTAGAGACAGAATTCCTTCATTGCTAACAGTACACCGCACTAGTCTCACTGAATTATACCCATGGGTTTATGTAGTAGAGTTTAATGTAACAAATTTAGAAGAAAAATTAAAAAGACTACATATCTTGTTTTTGTTGAAAACATATGTACCATTGCCTTTGTGATTAAATAATCACAGAAGTTAATTAAAATTGAGAGAGAAGTTTATTATCTTTATTCTGATTTATATTATTCAGAGAAAACAGTCAAAATAATTTGAATTTTTCAAAACCTTTTTAAAATGGTGAAGAATGTAAATTATAGTCTACCTTGATCCAGTATGTGCAAATCTTTTTGTCAACAAGGTATAAAGGCTAAAACAGTATGTAGACAAGAATTTATTCACTTTCTATAAAACATTGTATTTTAATAGGACGTCATGCTGAATAGGTCTCATAACATGCATGGTCTTGTACTTGTTAACATTTGCACAGTTCTGTATGAGATGTAAACATTCACATGTGCTTAAGCAGAGGATAAATGATGTTTGTTTCACACATGCAGTTGTATGCCTTTTTTTTTCCAGATTATTCAATGTTTTGTTGAAATAAATATATTTTGACAGCAGTATGTAGTATGTAGTTCCATAACATGTTTCTATATGAACATTTAAGCTTTTACAAAAACCAGATATATATATATATATATATATATATATATATATATATATATATATATATATATATATATATATATATTTTTTTTTTTTCTGTATAAACTATTTAAGCTTGTATAAAATTTAGATCTATATCATGTTTCTTATGATCATTTAAGTTTTACAAAAATCAGAACATATGCAACATTTTTTACATCTCTACCCATCCACACCCCAATCCAATACAACCCACAATATGCCACCACCTAATCTCATGTACAGATGATTTAAAACAAAATCTAGGATCCTTTGGGGAAGGGGGTGGGTGGTGGCATATTGTCCTGTATGTTGATATTGACCCAGTTTTATAGATTAACTTTAGAGTATACTTTTAAACAGGATTATAATGCATAAATGTTTGAAAAAGAAATCATCTATACAGTAACTAATTCAGAGATTCAGATTTCCAGATGAAAAAAATGCTCATAAATATTACTTCTTTTTCAGTTGCGGAATTTGGTCGAACTAGAGGTGATGGAACTGTTTGACACAAAGTTAAGAGACTGGCATTTGATGAAGAGTGAAAATTTTAGATGGTGTGCCCATGTAAGTTCTCATAGCATTTCTTCTGTTTCAAATGCAGTCAAACATTTCCCAAAGGACACAACAAGAATGGACAATCATCCGTTAAAGAAGGATACCTTATTCTCATTGAATTTTAGGTCACCTCTTGAAAGTAGAGATAAGCTTTTGTACTAACCCAATGTCAGCATTAGCATCAATACATAAAAGTACAAACATATGTGAGGCTTTACTAAATTATAGGTACACTTTCTTCCTGTGTCCTAGGCAACAATTTGGAATGGGGTAAGCCACCAGATGCTGCTAGTTTTTTTGCTTCACTGCTATAATGATATCATTATATATTTTACCTCCAACTACTCCGGTGGCCTAGTGGTTAGAGCATCCACCTCAGATGCAGGAGGTCGCAAGTTAAAACCCGGCCAAGTCATACCAAAGACTTTTAAAAATGGTACTAACAACTGCCCCACTTGGCGCTGAGCATTAAGATGTTAGTGTTAGGGCTGATTAGCCTGGTGTCAGGATAATGTGACTGGATGGGACATCATGCCACATGTCTGCAGCATGATGCTCCAGTGCTAGACATCACTATAAACTGTCACACTGCAGACATTGTAGCGATATCACTGAAAAATTGTTAAAGCTAAGTTAAAAATCTAAATCACACACACACACACACACACACACACACACACACACACACACACACACACACACACACATTTAACCTACTACAATCCAACCTATCTTAGGGTTCTTTTTGGACCATCCAACTTTCATTTTGGATCTTTTGTGCAAGACAATCTTTCTTCAGCAGGTTGTATATATTATTTTTTTACATTTTCTGCCAAATTTGAGTGACTTTTTCACCTTTATGGACTTTGTCCATTTTAGACCATGTTACACCATGCTCTCATTGACCTCATTTTGTCATTTGCAGTGCATCAATGATTATTTTTGCTTACTCCATTAGTCAAGGAGATGGATTTGTGAGTAAATATGCTGCATTGCTGATCTGTTTTTTCATCCATCATTTCAATAGAAATTTTAATGAATGCATAGTCTAGAGAGCATAAAAAATGTGATGCTTTTTGCTTTTTCTGTCAGTAACGGGAGTGATTTTAATGAGTTAGTAATATATTGAAGTACTAATTTATGCTTTGTTTTTTTCTTGTGTCATTTCAGTAGGAATGTCTACTTAATGCATGACATGTGAAAATTCAAAACAAAGGAAGACAACCGCGACTCTTATATGCACTAAGTGTGCATCATTTACACCATGAAGTGTTTGTAAGGAAATAACCATGACTCTTGTATGTTCATTGTCTATGCCATGCAGCACATGTAATACATGATCTGAGCATGTCTGGGCTATAGTAGTCCAGAAGGCAGCAAAAGGGAAGGAAAGATGGAATATGTTGATGAAAGATAACATTGACATCCAGCACACATCTCAAGTCGGCATCCATTGCTAGTCTTGTGAGACATGCTTGATCACCCACCCACCCTACAAAAAAAGGTGTCTTTTGCATCCGTCAGCCATGGTACACTATAAAATCAGTGGCAGGGGAGGAGGCTGATATAGAAAGGGTGCAACCGTCTGCTGTCAAATAGATGAATCATCTGGTCCAGGATATGACTCAATTATTGACATCTGACCAAATATTACTTCTATTTCCCATGTTTACTTCTGCAACTTTCTCTGACTCATTGGGGCAGTGTACTCTTCAACCCAGTGGGCATAAGTCTCCCTGCCTGTGCAAAGCACGGCCTTCAGGCCTGTAATTGCAGATGCATGGGGTTTGTACTTGATCAATTGGATCCAATTCACGCTGTCACTGACTGTCCAACCAACACTTGCCATGCAGCCATCCCAGCTTGGGGACTTTTTTGATGAAATGGTCTGGCCAACTATGATTTATGGGGATCTAGGTTTACTGTCATTGACATAACCTTACTATGAGATTTCAGTGAGAAATCTGCTGTCCAGCCAGGTCCTTGGAACAGAGAGTACTGGTGATAGCCTGACCCTCTTCAATACTGCCTGCATCCACTCTGACCATACACTGGGCAGTGCTGGACTTCATATCAACATACAAATGACATGCAATACCAGCAGACTCCATGTCTTGGCAAACACTCTATTCTAAAAAGGAATGGTCTATCAATCATGTGGCCTTTACTCAGATTTGTACACTTTGGCAGCATTCAGAAATTGATCTTTTTTTTGATAAAGTGGTATCACAAATTACCCACCTTTGTCTCTGAAGTTTGAGTAACTGATCTACTCAGTCTAGCAATAGATCTGCACAGGAAGATTCCAGCCACCCCAAATCTTCTCAAGCAACCACTGTCACAGATGTTGCATCCCTGCCCAAACCATGTTCTTCTTTATGCTTGGGTCTTGTCCAGACAGCCTCGCAAAACAAACAGTTTAATCATTCAGTTGTAGAGAGAATCTTGCGAGCAAGAAGGTCCACCATCCTAAAGATAGACAAAGGGAAAGGGATTATTTTCAGGGACTAGTGTCATATGAACATCTTGAGTGCCTCAATGCCTCAACTGGCTGGTCTTTTCTTTGGCTCTTCAAAGAGAAACAATGAACCCCAGTTACTATTAAAGGCTACAAGTCCATGATATTGGACACATTCCAGTATCATGGGATATAGGCATCATAAAGATCTTTTAGCCAGTTTTAATCTCTGTCAACCAAAGTCCCCCACTCTGTTTCCGAAATGGAATATGTTCTGGATTTTAACATGGAGTAGTTTGAATAAATTTGAGCCTTTAACCCACACTTTGCTAAAGTTACTATCATGCAAAACATATTTCCTGATAGCTTTAGCTCAGCTTGCAGGTTGAGCTAACTACATCCCTTTTCAATTGACCTAAACAATCTTCAGTTAAGATCAGATGGTTCATTGGTACTCAGGTTTCATAGTTTCAGTTTGTCAGCAATCAAAGAATCATCATTCACTTGCTTTCTTCCATAGGCAGGTTGGAAGCAGATTCCATGTATGATCACAGATTCAAGCACCGCTTGAAACACATAGCCTAGAAACAGGATTTCACCCTCAAGCCTTTTCTTCATGGCTGAAATGGGTTATATGCTCAGCATACTCAGAGGTCTCACAAAATTAGACTAGCCTCATTAAGATTACCCATCATGAAATTAGAGCTCTGTGAGCCTTGCATTTTGATATAATATTTTGATCTGAGATATAGTGAAAGTTATTGTTTGGCAAGCAGTCAGTCTCCTTGAGCTTTTATTTGGTTGGTCTGGTGTTGGCTGCCTAAATAACCACCAGACCCAATTAAAACAATCATGCAGCCTTTTAGGCTTCTCTGGATTCACCGTAAATTTGTGTAGGTAAGAATATTTCAATAATTATGTTCTTAACCATATGTAGGGTCATATATTAAGTGACCCTAAGCTGTGTTGGTTATGTAATTATGAAAATAGGTTATCATTCACATGAGGAATCCAGCCATCCTTCACTAGGAGGATACCAATTGTAGAGGTTGGATGCTTAGCATTCCCTCTTTTTATTACCTATTCTAATGTAATTCAGTTAGGAAATGTATTTGAAGGAGGAAGTGTGTGTGTGTGTTTTCTTTTTTAATGTAGCTTTAACAATTTTGCAGTCATATCACTACAATATCTGCAGTGTGGCAGTTTATAGTGATGTCTAGCACTGGGGCATCATGCCACAGAAATATTCCATGATGTCCCACCCAGTCACATTATCCTGACACCATGCCATCCAGTCCCAACACTAACCTCTTAATGCTGAGTGCCTAGTAAGGCAGCTGTTAGCACCATATTTATAAGTCTTTGATATGACTTGGTCAGGATTCGAAACCTTGACCTCCCGCATCCGAGGCAGATACTGTAACCACTTTGCCACTAAAAGAAGAAAGTAAATTTTAGATTAATTGTTTTTCTCCAAAAACACTTACCTAATCACATTGATTAAAAATACTCCCAACTACCCCACAAGGCAAGCAACCTCTTAGTACCTCACCGAGCTAAAAGAAACTATAAAGAAAAAAAAAACACCTAGAACTTGCAAGGGAAAGTAATGGGCAAGAGTTATTGCTCTTTGTATGTCTGAGATGAATGAAAATGATTTTCATCTTTAATAAGTAGGGCTGGATATATGAGGTAGCAAGATAATATTCCTAATGTAATGTTATTAAGTATTCTTGGAGAAACACAGTTTACTTAAAAATTTGGTTTCATTAATTTCATATCTAATTACCATTAAGTGGGGGTGGGTTGGTCAAGTGGTCTAAAGTGTTTATCAAAACTGATCACTGCCATCTCACCTCTCTGTGTGGGTTCAAGTCTCAGGTTTGTCCATTGTTGGTATGTGAGAAAGCTTTCCAATAGCTTCTCATGGGTCTGGGGTGTTCCCTGGTTCTTCCTCCACCATTAATACTGGCTACCATGTATAGCCTATCTTGTGCTGAAAAATGATGTTAAACCCTACAACAACAGCAACAACCATACAGTCGGTTTTCAGTGGGCATGTTTAGATGCTTTGAAACTGACAAGTAGAAATAATCAGTAACTAAAATTAAGTGGACCACCTAATCAGAATGCTGCATATATATATATATATATATATATATATATATATATATATATATATATATATATATATATATATATATATATATATATATATTAATGATATTTGATTTTAATTCAAATGATTTATCAACATTTGTTAATGTGCTAGTTAAATGTTATTTTTCAGTGTGCCAATGGTTTTATTTGGGAGGCTGGTGAAAGAAGACTTGATATGGTCTGCCAATATTGCAATAAAAAGACATGCTTTTTATGTAAGAGAAAGGTAATCAGTTTTCCATCTTGCTTGAGAATGATATGTACTTTAAAATTCTAATAAATATTTGTTTGATCAGATGGGCAGAGACTTATTTTTGTTCATTCATTATTTTTTAAAGCTTTTAAAGTGCTTTTTGCTCACCTGAAGAAGTGAGTACTATATGGCCCAGATTGGCTTTTTTATTCTACAAACTTGACTGGCAGAATTTGGGAACAACACAATATTCAAATCACCCAAATGCTGACTCTCATTACTTTCTCTTTTATTGTTAAAAAGAATTTTGTTTCCTAATTAGAATGTTTTCAAAGGGCATAACAAGGAAGTAACAGGACAAAAATGAAAGTATTTTTTGAAAGAAAAAGACATTTTGATTGAAAAGGTACACAGATTGTTTACTATTAGCAACAGTTGGTCTGATTCAATATTTGTTTTATATGTCACAGTGGGAGGAACAACATCGGGGCCTTAGCTGTGAACAGTTCAGCCAGTGGAAGATTGACAATGATGCTGATAATCAAGCAGCTGGATTAGCACGTCACCTGGAGGAAAATGGAATAGGTAAACTGAATTTAAAAAACTCTTCTACAGAAGGGCACAGTGGAGAGGGTGGAAATCAACCAGACTTTTTTGTTTCCAGAACTATCTGGTATCAATAAAAAGGCAGAAAGGTGTTTCTCAAATTGACCTCTCTGGATCTTTCTGGTATCAAAAACAGGCAGAAGTTTTAACTCGATTTACTTCTTGGGATTAAACAATATTTCTTCTGGATGAATCCTTGAAGATGGATACTACAGTCTTAGTCAGAAATGACATACGGCTCTGCAATTCCATTAATCTTTAGGGTGCATACTGTCTCATCCCCATATTCTTTTCAGACAGAAAATACCTACAGTTTTTTTCTTGACCAGATAGATGTATTTTGAGCTTTTCTATTCTGCCTTGCCTCCACTTTCATATGTTGATTGGGGTAACTCCCGTCCTCCAGTATTTTGATGACTGGTCAATGCACATTGACCATATCCTCATTCTGACCCTCAATCAATAATTGGGGGTGGGTGTAATTAGCTTCAAATGAAGGATTAAAAGTCTAGGAAAAGAAATGAATGCAATAGTAGCAGGTCAGTATTAAAATTTAAAAATAGTTTAACCACCCCAAATAGATTTTTATTTTTATAGATAAACCAATATTTTAATGTTTGTATGCATAGAGCTTAAAGGTATCAAGGCACAATTCTGACTATCTTTAGAGTACCTGTAGATATCCATAAAAAGTATACAAAACAAAAATAAAAGCAAGAAATGGTACAAGTCATTAAAATACCAACAAGATTTATGATATAGTTGTAATCTTTTCAGTATGAACTTGATCACTAGATGCATCTTGGGGCAAAAAGGTTGCTTCCATTGGTTGCCTCTCATGACATACAAGAGGGCATATTTTACATCCCAAAACTAGTGAATAAAGTTTGAACTATGGTGTAAGGCACTTAAACCTATTCTATAATAGAAATTTGGGTCAAAAAACATTTTAAATTTTGAAGATTTTAGATACATTATAATGAAGTTTTGTTGTGAGGCTTACAACATATTTAGATGCATTGAAGTTAAACACTACTCTGTAAATAAGTCCATGCCTTCCAAGTGTGTTTAAAGTTCATTTACACTTTGTGCAAAATATACTTAAAATTTGCAACTTTTTGACAAGTATATGCCACTTAACATATATTTTTTTATATTACCACAATATTAGAGTAACTTCCCTTGCATAACCTCAAATCAACATGGTATTTTTCTATTGATCATTTCCCACAGTCATCTGATATAAATTGGAAATTAAATGCATTTTAATAAAGAGCAAAAAAAACAACAAGGAGACATGTATTTTTAATGTGAGCACCTTTTTTTATTTAATTGCTAATCGATTAGTCTGTGCATGAGAATTTTTTTACAATATATATGGTATTTTCATATTTGGTATAATTGTAAAGGCAAGTGAATTTAGCAAAAAAAGCATGCAACATTAAAACATGAAATTTGATGTCTTATCCATACCTATCTGAGTGTTTCCATATTGATTTCAGACTGTCCCAGCTGTAAGATGAGGTACTCATTAGCCAAAGGTGGATGTATGCATTTCAAGTGTCCACAGTGTGGACATGAATTCTGCAGTGGCTGTTATCAACCATTCCTGCAAAAAGGGGTAAATTTAATCTCTTAACAACTTATTTTTTTGTGGCATGAAAAATATGTTTATACATAAATTATTACTTATAAATTTTCAGCATTGTTTATGACAATGATAATTACCAAAATTGATTATCTTAGAAATTTCTTGAAATAATATTGCTAAATTATTAATACTAATATTAATATTTGTATTTGCTGTTTTAAATCACTGTTTAAAGTGCAGTCCTGATTTATTTATGCCTTGGACACAAAATCCTGAATTTCTTGGATCAGTTTTAGACATGAAGTCAAGCTGTTTGCATCTAACCATCATATTGGGGTGTATTTAAGCACCTGAAGGCAAGATGTTGACTTAATAACAAATGTCATTTGTATTTAGGAAAATATTTTTTTGCATGCAGTTAGAAGCAAAAAATGTTGTTTCCTTGTTTTAAAAAGGGCTTTCTTTGAGTACATTCAAATGTCTGTAATATTCAGTTAATGTACCTGATTAAGCTGATTGGTTTTGGTTTGGTGTTATGCAGCACAACAACACAGGTAGGTTATTTATTACCAAGGCAACTGGAGTAGAGTACATGCCCAGGGACACACTATGGTTGCTGACCCAGGCTTGTCCGATGGTAGGATTCAAACCTACAACTTTTTAGTATGAAGTCCAGTATGCTAGTTAGATCCATCATGACTCCATCTTCCATTAGTTAGTTCATATGGCATGGAGGTTTAGCATATTAGGTGTACATTCCTTAGGATGAATAAGATCAGTGGGATTAATTTCTTCACAGGTGCAACACAACACCAGACTATTTTATGAAGTTAAAATCTATCGATGATCTTTAGATACCTAACTACTCTCTGGCACTTTGAAAACATCACTCATTTTTTCTTCCAGATGTGCAATAAGTTGAAGTCTTGCCGAAACAAAGGTCTCCATTGTGATCACCCTCGAGATTGCTTTTACTATCTGCGTGACCATGAGATAGAGGAACTGCAGCAACTGCTAAGGGTGTGTTCATCTTTCTGAGATGATTTTATCGTTATGTCATTTTGTAAACCACATTTCAGATAGATTCAGCTTGTTATACATGGTGTATAGACATCATGCAAGTAATAGCACAATGTCTAAGGCAACTCACAACTTACCTAGATAATTATGTGATTCTAGTAAAATGTATGATTTTCATTATATAATGAATAGAATATCTTTTATTGGATTATTTCATGTAAAATTGATTACATTTAATGATTATACTATTTTGCTCCTAAGAGTTTATTAACTATATAAATAAGTTGACAGTTTTCATAAATGTCATATGAAATATGTGGTTTGAACTTGTGTAATGAGTTGATTTCACTCATTTTGCCTCATCAGCAATGAATGTTTAATTTACATTCACAAAATGTTAAAAGGGGCCCCAAGTGGCCAAGTGGTCTAAAGTGCTCTCCGTTATGGATCACTGCCATCTCACCTCTGTCTGCGTGGGTTTGAGTCTATGATTCAGCGAATGTGGATATGTGAGAAAGCTTGCCGGTAGCTTCTCGTGGGTCGTTGGTTCTTTCCGCAGATTTCCCGGCTTCTTCCTCCACCATTAATACTGGCTGCCATGTATAGCCTATTGTGTGCTGAAAAATGGCGTAAAGCCCCAAAACAACAACAACAATAACAAAATGTTTAATTTACATTCACAATGCCTGTCTTTCCATTTGTTTGTTTGACATCAACTGTTTTGTAATGATGCATTGTTACCTCCCATTACATAAATTGTTTACACCTGTTTATCTTTGCTAAAAAAGCAATTTTATTTTAGGAATGATTGCATGCTCCATGTGCTTATGGAATGACATTCATTGTAGTGAAGAACTAGGTATAGACCTATGATTCTTGTGGGTGTAAAATCAGTAATGCTGCAAGTAAGCATTGGAGGGAACCATTAAAAAAGAACATCGCTTTTACTCTTACAACCATTAAACGAAAACTTCCTCCCAAGTTGAAATATTAACAATTCAATTGTAAATTTGTGTGTTAAATTTAATTACATTGGCGCACATTTTTCATGGATAGAATTGGCAGTTTTTGTTAGACTGAGTAGGGGCACAGTTAACAGGCTTTGGAGATTTCATTTGATTTAAATGGTGTTTTGTTGCACAGCAACACAAGTAGTTTATTTAGTGCTGGTGTAATTGAAAGAAAGTGCTTTGCATAAGCACACACCATGGTAGTCATCCTGGGCTGAACCAGTGATTAGGACTTGACCATGTGCCCTTGTTGATTCAGGACATGATGCTAGCCTCACAGCCAATGAGAGATTTCATTTTGTAATGGTATACCTGTCTAGACATGTTAGTGTTATCCTGCAAAGGTTTACATGAAGATATCAATTATATTTTTTATTTTTTGGAGAGTATGGTAAAATTTTTCATTATACTTGTTTTTAATTGTCTGTGAAATCTTTTATATTTTTCTTTCATGATACAAACTTTGCTCATTTCATTCAAAGAATAATTTGTGATGATTCATATAAGCAGGGTCAGATAGCTTTGTTCTCTTAATCTCTCTATCAGTTGTAGCAGTTTTGATACACTGAGTGTAGATTATTGTGCATTAACTTGTTTATGCCTCCACCACATCTATATAGGGTGCATATATTGTATATATTCACTTATAACTCAGGTCCAGTTGTAAATAACATAGACCATCTATCCTTGATGCATAATACATTAGCAGGTAGGCTCATTTTTGTTCTTCTGATTAGTCACATAGACCCATATCTGCAGGCAGATCTGGATCTAGATAGTTGGCATTTGGATCAAGCTTATACATGAATATACAGGGTAGTGTTCATCTGTCCTGTCATGTTACAGCACATCTGGTCATGTTTAATAATATTTGTCATGTCATGTTACATCACATCTGTCACAAAAATTAATTTGTTTCAGTAATTTTTTTCAAGGATTTTGCAGATTGGTACCAAATTTAGATGGATCCTTTAGAATAAATTTGCTTAGATTCAGTTTTAACCATTTTCTGACAAATTTTATTGGAGTTATAGTTCTTTATTGGACTTGAGATTTTGTCTATCAGTTGCACTTTATTTAGCAGGGACATGCATATTGTATGGACACATTTCTAGTTTATATGTTAATTTGTATTGAATGGTATGTTTGCTGTCTGGTATATCACTTTTCTTAACATTTTTGTTTCCAAAAGTCTTCAGTCAGATTAACTAAATATCTTAAATGAAACAGAATTTAGAATGCAACCTAAATGTACTATTAGAATTGATTTAAAAGGTCAAAATATGGCAGTCAATTCTGGTTTGGGGGTGTAGTTGATAAAACTTGTCCATTTAGACCATGTGACTTTTGGAAATTTGTCTGGTGCCCTAATATGTCTTATCAGGAGTTTAAGCAGGGCACATTTTTCAGCAATTGATGACACACTGAGAATTCTACATTTACATGTTATTATGTCAGTATAGTTGCATTTGATTAAAGATGTGAAACATAGTGTAAAAATTATACAGGGATCAGATAGAAAAGCATTGTTTATTTAGTAATGGTGTTTATAGAGGATGTGGCTTCACTGCAAATGACAGTCCATAAGTTGATAGAAAGTGCTCAAATTGAGTGGTTCTATGCAAGTGGAGCAAGAGCTGCAGTATACAACAGATGTACAAGACATTTCTGTATGCATTGCCATCTTGGTATCTACAAACTGGCATTTTGATTTTGGATACTAAATTTATTTATGATATTATTAGTTACAAAAATAGAAGAAAATAGATTCCTTGTGATCATGTGTTATGTTCCTAATTACTAGGTAGTCTAAATTTATCGGAAAAAGGAGAAAAATTGGAAATCTCCCTAAAACATTGAACATATCTTCCTGCACTTTGCCCCAAAGGTTTTATCAGATGTATCTCACATAAAAGTGATTGTTTTATGGACACCATGATATAAATGAAGTCAGAATTGCCAAAGCTTCACTATTAGAAAACAATTTTTTTCATTAGGTTTTTGTTAATTTTCAGGATAATGAGGTTGTTTACAACACTGATAACCCTGCAGGACAAGTCGACCCTAAAGGCTGCCCAGTCATGGAACAGAAGGAATATGGTGCTGATAAAAAGGATGAACCCTGTGGGAAAGAACTTCAGAATGGCATGGCAGGCCTTTGTGTGTAAGTGTTAATGCACTAAACATCATTATTTGAATCTACTGGCCAAGTAATGCCATAAGACTTATAAAAATGGTACAGGCAGCTGCTTCACTTGGCGCTGAGCAATAAAAGGTTAGTGTTAGGACTGGTCAGCCTGGTGTCAGGATAATGTGACTGGGTGGGACATGATGCCTCAGTGCTAGATATCACTATAAACTGCCACACTGCAGATATAGCAATATGACTCAAATTGTTAAAGTTATAAAAGAACCCCACACACTACTAAAAAATTTGTATGCAAGATATCTACCAACTAAAATCACATAAATCTAATTCATGTTTAAGTAATGTGTGCATCATAGTGATGTAATGAACATATTGTCTGTCAGTAATTCTTCAAAATTTAAGTTGGAAACTGTAAATTGTAAAATAGAAACTGCTGTATCAGTTGCATGTACTGACAGACATTTTGCATGACACTAAGGAAACGGGGCTACTCCATTCACTAAAAGAATACAAATGAACAATAATATTACATGACATGATACAAACATTTTGTATATGGACATGTTTATTTATTTTTGTGTATGCAAAAAAAATTTTTGCATTGTGTGGACTAATTTATTCGATGATAAGAAATATTTGTTTGAGGTCATGAATTTATGGAGTAAATCTTGAAAGAAGCTGGAAACACAACTAGTAAATGTTTTCACCTGGAATAGAATGTAGAGGATAACAGGGACTTTGCTTTAGAAACAAACATTATGCCAGCCTTTGCTATGCTTATTTTTAATAACAAGAACATTTATTACAATGATAAAATACAGTTTACAATATATTAGGTCAAAAAGCATTACTCTTAACTGGCATCAGACTTGAAAACACAGTAATTGATATTTTAACTAATCTTATTTTAAAGAATAGTTCACATTGAGCTTTGTTTTGATACAGCCATAGGTGGAGTGTTATTAATAGAATCCTTCATGTGCGTTAGTGAAAGATCCAAAAATTAACCAGAGGTACAGAATTCTGCATCAAACACCCATCAGAGCCTTGTGTCTCATGCAAAATTTTGATCCCTTGGGTGGAATTTTCCTATTCTACATCATAGCATAATAAAGGATTCTCTTTTTCACATTTCAGAAGGAAAAATGGGGGTTGAGGTTAATACGGTTTGTTGTGAATACTGATGTATCTTTCAAGCAGCAAATCATCCATTGAAAATTTACATACATTAAGATTGAGCAATAAAAGTTAATAATGAAATCAAAAGATCAAAGTCACTCAGACTAAAGGTTTCTGCACAATAACTTTCTTTTTAAACCATATTTCTTTCATTAAATTTGATGTGTGTTTGCACTGAGAATGGGAGTAGGGGAGGTACCTATTCATTTGGCTGTTGAAAAGCTGAAAAGTCAAAGGTCAAGAACATGGTGATCACAATAACAAAATATGGTATCATCACAATATGTTTACATGTACTTTGACCAAAATTTGTTGATAGCTGTGATATAGCAATGAAACACAGGGTCATTAATGAAGTCACATGTAAATGCAAAACAGGCAGATTTTTCTGAAATTCTTGTGGTCTTTTTTTAGCTAGAACATCGCCATGAGTCAGTGACTTAATATTAGGTTTGTCCATCTTTCAGGGGCCATTACAAGGAATATCTTGTGGGTATGATCAACAAGAATAAATTAGACCCAGTCAGCATCATGAGCGCCGATAAACTGAAGATATTTATCGAGAGGAATGAGAAACATGTTCCCAAACGAGCAAACAATGAGAATGAGGCACATTACAGGACGAAACTTATAAAGGTTGGTTCACTGTCTCAGTAGTTGGGGTTTGCTTCATCAGATAGTGAAATATCTGTATCATTGTCTGTGTGCATGCATGTGTTTGTGTGCATGAAAATATATCTATCTATCTATCTATCTATATATATATATATATATATATATATATATATATATATATATATATATATATCCATGCTTTATTCCTTGAGCACATTTACATCATATCTACGGATGTTCATCAGGTGCATTGAATACAAAAATATTGTAAAGAAATGATGTATTCGATTGAAGAGCATATATAATGATGCAAATGCACTTAAAGGAATAAATCTTGAATATTTTTTTGATTTACTGTTAAATAAACTAATTTGTTCTTCAGGTGAATACATCATTTCTCTACAATATTTTGTAAAAATTTTTTTTTACAAAAATATTGTTAACAAATGATTTGTTCACCTGAAGAGTATACATAAAGATGATGAGAAAGCACTAGAGAGAATAAAGCATGGATATTTTTCTGATCTGTTATATTAAGTAATTTTTCTATGTTTTATCCGACAAACAGACAGATTCATTTTTTTTCATTTATTTATATATATATATATATATATATATATATATATATATATATATATATATATATATATATATATATATATATATATATATATATAGATAGATATATATATAGATATATATATATATAGATGCAATAAACTGATGACTGATGAGGAGACTCTGTTTGGCTTGTGTTCTTTTTGAACTCTGTCAAAACAACTCGTTTAACAAATGAATACAACATAAGGTATGGAGGTATGGTCATGAAACCCATGAACTCCCTAATATAAGGTAGCTCAGGTGTTGTCATGAATCTCATGCAGTCACTCAGGTATGGTTATGAAGCCTATGCAGGCCATTATATAACACAGCTATGGTAATAAAACCCACATTGTCTCTCACATAATATACAGTTATGGTCATGATACAAGTATACAAGTGCTGTCTCTCAAAAAATATAGGTATGGTAATGAATCCAATGCAGTCCCTCACAAAACAGAGGTATGGTAATGAAATCATGCTGTGTCATCTAACACAGGTATGGTCATGAAACCATGCAGTCCCTCACATAACACAGTTATCAAATGCATGCTGTCTCTCACATAACACAATTATGGTCATGAAATCCATATAGTCTGATATATATAACACAGGTGTATATAACACAGGTGTGGTAATATGTCCATGCTGTCCCTCATATAACATAAGTATAGTCATGAAACACATTCTGTTTCTCATATAACACAGGTATGGTCATGAAACCCATGCAGTCCCTCACATAACACAGGTGTGATTATGAAATACACACTGTATCTAATATAACACAGATATGGTTATGAGACCCATTTTAGGAAGCATGCAGTTTTGATATTTGATCTAATTTATAACAAGGTAGAATTTTTTGACTCCCCACATAAATGCATTATGTGTGGTTAAAAAGCCAGCCATCCAAGTCAGAGTTCATGTTCAACAACTGTGCAGAGCATCTTCACTAGTCAAGGTTCCAGTGTGCCAACCCTGTCGACACCAAGGCAGATCGTTTAGATATTTCTGTGCTTCAGGTCTAAATTTCACTTCATCTAATCAAAATCAAGTTCAGATTTGAACACTGTTCCTACAAGATCAAGACAAGTGGAGCACACAGCTGGAATAGACTCGTAAATAAGCAGTTTTCCACTGCTAATCCATGTGTGTACAAATACATCCTTTCTCTAAAATACACATGTAATTGCTTCTCTATGATATCTAGTCATACTTTTTATGTAAAACTTACAAATTATCATGTTGAAGTCAATTTCCTCCACCATTTTTCAGCTGACATATAACACCGCTGTTACATGCTGTTGGTTAGTTTGTCTTGCACATTAAGGGCAACAACTCATGAAATCCAATAGATATCACTAGGACAAAGCTCAGAAATATCTGTATAATCTGCCAAAGTGTAGATAGCAAAGCAAAGCAGTATTGCTGCTTGTACATTTTAACATCACTGGTGCAAAATATGTGATATAATTGACTTATTCTTTTACTGTATTTACCCATGTAAAAGACACACCCAACTGTAAGTAATATGTGCTCCAATCGGCCATTTCACAGTGCACTGGAATATCAGTATTTACACTGTTTGCTTGAAATCAAATATATAGAGAATATCATAACTAAAATATAACTCCATTTATTATGAGATGGAGGATCTAAATCTATGTTGTTTTGCATGGGTGTACATTACATACAATACAATATGGTTATCATTTCTCTTTTTTTGGGTTTAAGTAACACTTTGATGCTTATTTATTTTCCAGTTTATACAAGAGAAGTTTCCACTGACAAGGAGGTAGCACAAAGAGTTTGCAGTGCCCATTTAGACACTTCAAAAAACCAAATATTTAAGGAGTTGATAGTTGAAAAATATGATAGGAAATATCAGTATTAATAAAGCTGATGTATTAATACATTCGGTGATATGAAATAATTATTATGGTAGTCAGCTAATTGCTTGTATACTAATGCTTGTGCCAGTTTTCAGTTGAAGATTCCCATGTGTCAGATTTTTATTTTATCACAAAATAAAAATTAGTTGGAAGCAAAGTGAAAAGGAATTTTTTTTACAGGTTTATTACTTGTTTTTATATTTTTATTTGCAAAGTATTTTCATGTTAGAGCAAATGAATATGAACTGCAGAACTGACATATATATCAATATATTGTGAGGACATAAATAATGGCAATGCTTGGATATCCACATTGACAATTTCAGAACTAGCTGATAGTAATAATTATGGTAGTTATTCCTGTTGGTACAAAATAAAAGTTTACAGATTCATATGAAAGAATTATGGTAGTTATTCCTGTTGGTACAAAATAAAAGTTTACAGATTCATATGAAAGAATTATGGTAGTTATTCCTGTTGGTACAAAATAAAAGTTTACAGATTCATGTGAAAGAATTAGTTTTGCATGATATGATATAATTATCTGACTGTAGAAAAAGATGTACTGTCAGATGAATATAGGTTAACTGTTTAGTTGGAATAATTGAATAATCATCTGATGCCGAATTTTAAAAAGTTAAAAGTCTTAAAATGTGAATATTATTAAACCATTGGAATCGGATATTTCAGTACTTACCATTAACATATTCAAGAATATATGGATTCAGGTAAAGTTATCACAAAGAAGTTCTGTAAATTTCCATTCCATTAGCCCGATCAGTCCAAGTTTTAAGAAAAGTTGTAAAAAATTAAGTTGTTACCAGTATATAGTGACATCCTCCTGTGGAGCAGTTTTGGTGATAATGCAGATAATGAAATGTAGTCACATGATGTAAGGAGTTCCAATAATTTGCACAAATGCTATATGAAATCAGAGTATGATTTCCTATGATTCATAGAAATGCAGTATGAAGTCTTGCCACAGTAAAGTTCCTATGGTTCATATAAATGCTATATGACATCATGTCAATGTAACAGTACCTTTTGTTGGTTTAATACTATATGAAGTTATGCCACTATACCAGTTCCAATGGTTAAATGAATGTATTTCATCATCTTCAGTATTTATACATGCGTTCCACCATCAGTGGACAGCAAATACTCATTAAATGTTGTTGCAAGGCCTAGAAGTCATAAAACCTTTTAGCTTGAATTTCAGTTTGGGACATTATGTCAATAAAAAAATACTTTACTTCTATTATGTCACTTTTGATTCATTCATAGTTAAATCTCATAACTCAAGTTTTTTATTTTCATTATCTCAAAGTTAGTTCTGCTGCTTTTAATCACTGACAAATGTCCAGACAGATTTGCTGCTTTTATGCAGTAGCATATATCTAGACTAGATCTGTTGGTTTTTATCTACTGACAGATTGCAAAGCCAGATCTGCTGACCTTTATGTATTGACAGATCTACAGACCTGCAGCTCATTATGCAGTGACAGATCTCCACTGACCTTTGTGTGGTAACAGATTTTCATGAGAGATCTGATGGCATTATTCAGACAGTTTGCCAGGCCAGATTTGCTGGCCTTTATGCATAGATGGATTTCCACATCAGATCTGCTGGGGGCTGTTCAATTTAAACATTTTAAGCATACATGATATCAAGGGAAAAAAGTTTTTTTTTTAAAAATATATGCTGGGGTACTTTGATTTCACAGAATTCATATTAATATAAGAACTTTTAGATTGTATCTATGGGTGGATACACCACTTTAAATGTGCATTTCCTGGGTCCCAAGTATTTTTTAATGGAACAGCTCTGGTCTTGTGTGGTGCCAGATCTCCAGGACAAATCTGCTTGCCTTTAAACAGTGATGGATTTGCAGGCCAGGTCTACTGGTCTTTATGCAATAACAGGTCTAGGTGAGTTGTCAATTGGCCATTCATTATACACAAAGATTATTTTTCTTGTACCTATTATCATTAGATTACAGTCTGGTAATCTGGTCCCAATTATCTGAACAATTTAGTTTTTTTGATTACATATAATAATTATATCAGTCACATGGCTGTGTATAAACATTTTCATCTATGCACTTTTTACACAAAAAAAGTCAGCAATATTGCAGTTCTTAACATATCTTTATCTATCTGTCCATCTCCATCCATCCATTCATCTATAACTTGGTATCTTCCTAAACTACTGGTTAAAATTCACCTTCATTTTTGATAGTTAACTTGTTTATTCTGTAACCATGTACTAAAGTGGCAATAGTTTTGTTGCCTTTTCCTGGGGTCTTGTATACAGTAACCATGTGGTAGAGTGACATTAGTTTTGTTGCCTTTTCCTGGGGTCTTGTATACAGTAACCATGTGCTAGAGTGACATTAGTTTTGTTGCCTTTTCCTGGGGTCCAGTGAAGAGCTCAAAAATTACAAGTACAAGCAATAAAGACTAAATTTCCCTGACATTTTTGTGTGCTGTTAGCTTACCCTTAGCAGTTTTCATGGGTTTCATGGTTGCTCTATATTGCAAATTTAAGACCCTTGTTAAATAGGATCTCCTGCACTATTTTAGTAAAATCATAAAAATTTACCCCCAGAAATAAACTAATTAGCAATATTTTCTTTTATAAAATTATATACATGCTATACAGTCATGACAAGGATGGAATGAAGTTTCACTTACATACTGTTTTACAGTTGTGGAGAGGGATATGAGGTCTGATAAGACTTGGCAAAACTATAAGCTGAGGGATTTGCAGTTGTGAAAATGTGAAAGTTCCTCTTGTATAAATATGAACTTGCTTGTGTGAAGTATAAAGAAAACAAGTTCAAAAAGTGCCTAGTATTAAGAGAGATTAGTTAAACCTGTTTTTTGTTTTCATCTTCAAATAATATAATGATGACTGAGATTTTTGCATAATCGTGACACTTCATTATTCAGTAGTTATGCAAAGAGGGAAGGAAATTATGTAAGGGTTTATTTTTAAACAAAGGGTTGAATAATTTTAATATTACATTCTAGCAATGATAAATGATGATATGTCTTTGTTATAAAAGTTGATGCATAATGCAACGATACATGATGGACAATAGATAATTTGTCGTAAAGCTTAATACATGATACAAGTTAAAAAGAAATATTGGAGGGATAGTCAGTAATCTTTTTGTGTAAAAGTCATGCATGATACTATCAAATGATACATCAGAGACAGTTAGTAATCTTTGTCATAAAGGTCATTGACAAAAAAAGCAAATGTTATATAATGGATAAACAACAATCGTTATCATCAAGATCAATTCAGTTCATGATCAAACAAGTGATATGTCAGGGACAGTCAAAAATCTTTGTCATTAAGGTTAATAAACCTTGTCACGCCCAAGAAAAATGAGTTACAATGGAGAGATCATTTTCTGCATTATCATGAAATTTGATACCCACAAAAGTAAAATTAAAAATTAATAACAGTAATAACTTCAAATTAATTGCTTGCTTTCCCAAAACATGATTATTTTAAGTTTTGAATAATCTTTCTATAGGTTGGTATGTGCTCTAATTTAGATCAGCCCTCTGGACACTGAAATGGTTAAGAATTAAGATCAACCTAAAGCTATACCTGGCATCAGTTTTCTTTAATTCTACATGGGAAACCAAAAGTAATGTTCTGTTTCAAGAGATAGTAAGAAAAGGGAAATAACTCATGCTATAATTATTTTTAATCGGATTTCTTGTGTCCGTTAATAATAATTCTTACAGACTTCTTTTGCTCATCTGAAAATTTCTTTTGACAGCTGTCACTTTTGGGAAGACTAATTCCATTTTACCTCTCAGAAAAGTTCAATTAGCCTTTAGTCTTATAAGCATGTGTGTATGTATGTATATGTGTGTGTTATATATATATATATATATATATATATATATATATATATATATATATATATCACTGTCACTAAGATGCAGGACACCCAGTAAAGACTTCCTGTTCTTAATTACTAACCCTTGGTACCAAATTTGAAAAACTCGAGTTGTCATTCTTTTTATTCTTTTTAAATTTGTTCAAGGCAGCAATGAATTTTTAGGAACTGGCCATTTTAAAGCCTATAAAGGGTGTGGGGCTTTTTTTAGGAGTCTTATCCTTTAAAACATCTGCTACAGATCAATGAGCAATGATTTTAAGTTATGTTTTATGAACTATTTAACTTAATGTAGCCTAAAGGTTATGACTTTCTACCTATTCCTATGCATTTGGGACTATTGTACGACTTTATAAATTGGTGGAAATAGGAAGATGATGACAACAGTCTCATTGTTTATATGAGACAGTTTAACTTGGAGGGATGAACCCCAGAAATAAACAGAGTGAGTGATTGCCTCATTAAATTACATTTTTAAAGTGTAGAAATATATTGGGGCTTGTCAGTTACATAAATTATTTTATGACCTCTTATTTGAATAGAAATATTAATTTTATATGTAATTGATATAATTTTAGTTATACAATTGTTAGTTTTCATCATGAGGACTTGTTACTTAATTTTTTTGTGCCCATGTCATGAATTGCCATAGTTTGGCATTAAACTTCTAAGACATTTTGTTATAATAAAATTGATTAAGTTATTTCTTACTAGGGCAAATTTTATGCATTGAAGATTTTGTTACAGTAATTGTTAATATTTAGCTGAATTCATTTGTTGAGATTTTATTGTTGTAAATAAAAATGTATCCATTTATACATATATGACTTTAAGAGTTCGTTGTCACTCCATTGGCTACTCAAGTTTTTGTGAAACCTGCTTTCATGGAAGTTCAGGACAGCAATTACTTTGGTATCCATGTGCATCTCCATCCACATCATGATATCTTAAAACTCAAAGTTAAAATTTGCTTGTTTTAGCTCAGTTTTAAAGTTTTTTTTACTTTTGTATAAGTATTTTATTGCTAAATGGTCCAACAAATGGGGTTCTTGTGTAAATATTATGCTTTTTATTTATATTTTGGTAATGCATGGAATAAATTTATCCCCAGTTAATTTGCTGAGCCATTTCAGTTTTGAAATATTGTTAATTTCACAAAAATATTTTCTATTAAAATGAACAATTTAATCCAAGACACTCACTGCCACCCCTCTCTCAGTCCCTATCCAAATTTACATATATCATTTATCAAGTACATATATTTAATCCTTGCCAAATGATAACATTATTTAATACTGATTTCTTCATTTTCCCAAATTTCATTGACTAATACAGTTTGTTATATTTATGGTGTGTGTTATTACATTTATGAAAGTTTATTACACTTGTGGTTAAAACTTGTGTTACAATGATTATGTGAGCTTAATAGATCTGCTTTTAGATAATTTTCTTCCATTGTATAGGCAGTCATGCACTTCATTTAAATTTAGTATTATTGAAATCTTTATAATAAGATGATATTTTTATAGTATCATTAACTTATGCAATTTGTTAGCTCACCTGGCTATGACTTATTGCCATATGATTTTGATTTTATAAGAAATATCACAGCATCAGCATTTTTCAGTTTATTCAATTACTTCTGGTCAATCAAACATTATCATTAGCAAAATCGGAAATAAAGCATACAGATATGAAGGCCTTTTAAGTCTTTACAAATGATGCCCATCTGCCACTAAATATAGTTCCTGTTAGTAAAAATAGAAAAATATTAAAGGAAATTTAAACAGTTCAGTAGAATTGTACAAAAGTTAACAAATCTTTTCTGTATGAAGGCCTTTCCAATTTTGTGCCAAAGATGCTGATCTGCCAACAAAGAGAACTACCATAACTATAAATCAACTTTTGAAAAAAAATTTTAGCATTTTTCACATGACATCTTTGGATAAAGGACTTTCAGATTTATATAAATGATGAACATTTAACATTAAATTTGGCTGCTATTCCTTAATGAAACATTTTAAGTTCTTTTCAGAAAAGTGTCACCAATATTTGACAATATTTTTTTTTTACTGAAATGGCATAAAAGGCTTTTGTTTTTAAAAATGATTCTAATCTGCCATCAAATATGATCACATTCCTAAATTTAGATAACTTTAAAGTACTTCATCTAAAATCCATTGAATGTAATTGAATATTTACAGAATGCATACAGTTATGAGAATCTGCCATCAAATTTGGCTACTGATTTCTCGACCAAAAAAAAAAAACCAACATAAAGGGCTCTGAAATTTGTGCGAGTGATGCTGATGTATCATAAAATATGACCACCATTATTAAAGATAGCAAAATATTTAAACAGTTTTACATCAAAACAATATTCAACATGACTTTACCAACTCGGACTGAAAGCATCATCGAAGCTACACATAGGCGCAAGTGTAAGACACTTGCTTGCCACCCAGACATGTTTTGGCCTACATCCACAAAACTTAATAGCAGACCGCTATATGTTTATTCCTCTCCCCCTCCAACTCGAAAATAATTCTGCAGAAACCCCAGCCGTCAGATATAAATGAACTTTTTATAATAAAAAAAATTTAAACTTATTTTCCTGGGATGTGATAAACAGGTGGAAGATATTTCTTCAGTAAGTAACCTACTCTCCAACTTTTTTGACCAACTTTTGCATTTGGCTGTTAGGCAGATGACAACTAATCTCAGACCAACATATAGCTTTTGTTACATTTACAGTTAATATTACATTTAGGGTAATATGACCGCTCCGGTGAACTAATAATTAAAGCGTCGGTCTTAGATGCGGGAGGTCTCAGGTTCGATCCTCGTCCGAGTCATACCAAAAGACGCATAAAAATGAGGCAATTTCACTGTTATGCTGCACACTTGATAACAACGGAAAAGGCTCTGCACAACTTTGCGTTACCATGAAAACTGAAGCCGGTGCCGTTATCATTGATGCTTTTGTTTTAGGTAATAAATCTTCAAACCAGCCCTTGTACTAAAATAGTAATTTGCATTTTGAAGCCTAAAATACTTGCATTTACCTTTGCTGTTGATTACTTGCTCTTTTGAAACTTGATTCATTAACAAAGTAAGTAACATATCTGTCACCTTCTTCTCCTAACTCCGATACAATGTCCTCAAGACTATTCCCTATTAGGTGTGAGCAAATTAGATGACAGTTTTACCTGAAATATGTTTCCCTTGTTGCCATAACTGTTTGTATCTGGCAATATCTTATTTCCTCGGACACGTATACCACCACCTCATTAAAACATAATTTTATTGCTAATACCACACGTGTATTTGCACTAACCTTGTTAAATGTTTTAAATATGGGAATATCCTATTGATGTATATTTTTCAAATGTTTTTGAATTAAAAAGTTTTGCCATTTAACCCTGGTTTGATTCCATCGAACTCTAACAGTGTTAAAAGTTCACCCGTTGTTAATTGAAGCTTGAAAGATATTTTTGTTTCCTACAATATATTTTCGAAAGATTGAAAATTTTAGTTGCCTTCACTTGGTTTATTCAGAGATTCACAGTCTATTTATTATCTTAGCTTTGCACACTCCATCCTTCTGGAATAAAACGGGTATAATGATCACTCGATTGACAGTTTATGTTGTCGTTGTAGGTATAACGCCATTTTTCAGCATATGATAGGCTATATGTGGCGGCCAGCCTATATAATTGAGGAAGAACCCTTGAAAACCCCATGAAAAACAGTTGAACTGCAGGAAACTACTGGCAGATTTTCTTACATATCCATGTAAGCCAATTTGAAAATTGGAATCCACGCGGACAGGTGAGATGTCAGCTATCTGTATAAGCGATCGCCTTGGACCACTCAGCCAGCTGAGGCCTCGATTTAAAGTGTTAACCTAATAATTCCACATCAAAGGCATCTCCGTACAACGTCTAACCATTTCGGTCATTAAAGAATCTCTATATATCCGAAAACATTTTTTTGCAAAAGTGAATACATTAAAAAGTTTTAGGTTTAGATCGTTTTTAAGACTTTATTAGTCAGTTAACAAGTATTGAATATCGCAATTCCTGAATATTCATCTAATTGCAGCAGTTCGTAATTTTAACAATAATACATTTTTACTAAAAGAATTAGAATCGACATAAAATTAATTAAATTTTTCAATTTGTATACGCAAATAATTGTCACGGGAATTTAATATTTAATTTTTTACTTCCTTCACACGTTTAAAATATTTAGTTCGTTTTTTTAACAGTTTTATCTCACTAATATTTTAATCGCTCAAATAAATCGCCTTAATGATACAACTTTTCCGCTTCCTTCCTTTTCTTGTGAGTACAAACATTATCATATTTTTAACCTTAAAGGCAGATTTAGCATTTTTCGAAACGGTCTGCGTAAAAGGATTGAACTCTTTGATGTAAAAATGTTAACCTATTTGATTCAATCTTAATTTATCAACATCTTATTTTGTTAATGGATTCTAGACTATATTAAATAGGTATCATTGAGAGATTAAACGCATTTCGTTAAAAAATAGAAGTAGTTATCAGTCGCTTTAACAATATAAAGTTTAAAGGAATGACTTTCAGATTAAACATCGACATATATACATTTTAATAAATGTATTGTAATTTTTACGGGGGTTGGGAAGCAATGTTGTGTTTAAAAAATACGCATTCAACAGGAGCCAAATAAAAATGCCATCTAGTTCTATAAGATATTGTGTAGACTAAGTTTTGTTTCTTCAGAAAATAACCTCTGTAATAAGTACCTTAAATCTAACAAAAATTTATTAAAATCGGATGAAATTTAATTGAATTCATGCATGCTGTATCGAGGTAATCTCACTGGAGTTGGACATTGATGCTTCAGTAGAACAAACAAGTCAGACAAGTTTCCAGCATTTTACACGATGACCCGTACGCAGTAATTTACATCGGGCAATAGCTCTCGATGGAGTACTTTAGCGGTACTTATATGAACTTTATGACACGAACGTTTCTTTTTGACGTAAGGTTCAGAACTTTAGTTGGTTAAATCATGCTGAGGACATGAGGACTATGTGGCATTAGTCAAGGAAGGCCGGTGTCAGAGTTTGGAGTTTATATGGGCATATAACTGGCCCGAAACCTTTGAATTACAAATCCGAAGCTTTTCTAAATTAGCTACTGCGACACACAAAGTGTGACTAAAATAAGAACATACATATACATTCACATACATCGGCCATGAAATATGTATAATATTTCAAGTGTTCTTGTAAAGGGTCTTTGGAAATATAGGCTAAGTTAATATATATCTATATTTCATTCTGTGTGCATATTAGAGTAATGTGTGTACAGGCACAAGCTAACCCATTGTAAGATTCGTAATGGTAACAAGGCCGTTTTCAGCAAAAATCTCAATGCAAATGTATAAACAGAGAATATGAAGTGGCAACTGCATACTTTCTCCATACAAGATGAAGTTTATAGTATTATTATAGGCTTGCTGAAAGCACTAAATCGATGATCAAATATATAATTAATGAACTAGTTATAATTTCCAATGATTGTTTCGAACATATTTTATTGTAGTTTTATTGCATTATGTCGCATTTGTCACAAGTTGACAAACTCATCTACGCCTTTTACCAGAAAATTCAAAAGTGATTTCAGGTGACATTAATTTTATAATAATTCTTTTTTTCCCAATATATATATATATATATATATATATATATATATATATATATATATATATATATATATATATATATATATATATATATAAGACGTATAACATTTCAAAGCAAAACAAAAGATCGCCTACGTCCTTATTAACCAATTAACGAGGAAGGGGAGATAATGTAGAGCAAGATAATAAGAGGAAAAAGAGAGGGAAATCATTTTACTTGTCACGTCCACGATTGTCCATTTTTCATGTGCTATATAGATGTAGTACCTAGAATATAATTATAAATTTTAAAAATGTTTAGGTTCGTAAATATTTTCATTAACATTATTATTATTACAGAGTTTGTTTCTATGCTTTTATCGATGTCACCGTCCAGTAATAGACCTAGAGTTCTCATTGACTGACTAGAAAGAATTAAACAGCTGGGATCTAAATATTATTAAATAATGGGCAATATAAAACTTAGAATTCAACACCTTCTTTATCATACACATATGCCTGCATCGCAGAGTTAACTAAATTCAGGCTGTAGCGGTCGGATTTGACAGCTTCCTATAGTTTTATCTTACATAGACATAACGACTCAATGACCTTTTGATAGCTTCCTATCGTTTTATCTTACCTAGACATAACGACTCAATGACCTGTCATCAATGGCGTTACTAGGGTATCTCATGGTGTCACTCAAATGAACCTCTTTCCTGCACAAATATTCAAACATTTTAAAGACAGTCATATTCTCATGGTGTCGCCCCCATGGATCAAATTCCTGCATAAAAATTCAAAATTGTATACAGTCATGTATGCTAACTCTTGGTGTCATCCCTGCACAAAAGATAATTTTTTTATAGACAGTCATTTTGGTGTCACACCCTCTGACCTCTGATGGTGTCTCTTGGTGTGGTCCGCACTCCCCGCACCCGCCTAGTGACGCCACTGCTAATAACAATGTAAGAAATAGTTTTAGACTACAGAAACCGGATTATTTTGTTTTCGTCAAAAAGTTTAAATTAAAAGTGCGTGTTTTTCACTGATGGTTGAAATGTTATCGAATGTTATTTTCACCACATATTTTTTCGAGTATCTCGTTAAAAAAACAAGACAACGCGTTTCTATTACAAAGCAACAAAACTAAGCAGTGGCGACAGTGACGTTTCGAGAAAAGCAACAGTACCATCTAGGATATCGGTCTCAGACTCACGGCTTTGGATCAGCATGCGACCCGCCAAGCCGTATCCCGTGGTCCGCAAAATGATTGATCCCACAAGGTGTCATGAAAGATAACAAAGGTGCTGCGGTCATTGGGCCATCCAAAATGCTCTCATTCAGCTTTCAGGGTGGTTTGAGTTTGAGACTCCTGATTTAAGGAGAATTTTGTATCTTTAAGAAATTCGGGGTTATTCGACTCGCATCGGAAAGATAATACGATATTCCGATTGAATCCGTCCTCCCTCAACAAATGTATGCAGACTGTTCTGAAGGCCAAGACTTAGGTTTACTCTGGTTAGCTATATATCTACATTTCACCGAAGTTAATAGCTGCAAAAAGACACACTGAAATTGATATAAATAAATAAATAAATAAATAAATAAATAAATAAATAAATAATATATTTTGTGTATTAGTAGTTCGTATCTTTAAGTGTGATGTATGCCTTTTGAGGTAAATGCTTAGCAAAATTACTATTATTTTTCTTTGCTATTTCAGTTTTTGTATCGATTGCGTCTTCTTACTGGGAACCAGTAAAAACGTTCATTCGTATCGATTGATTGTCCTTATTGGGAATCAATAAAATTATTCATTCGTATCGATTACTTGTGCTTACTGGGAACCAATAAAAATATTCATTCGAACTTCACGACTTGTCTTTAATACGTGTTTTCACCATTGTACAATATCAAGCTTTCAGCAGAAACAAATATATGAGATTTGCTAAGAAATATCATCTATACCATATTAGTTTCCAAAATTAAAATCAGGTAATATTCTTAAATTACTTATGTAAACATATACTGTACAAGAACATAACTTGTTTTAGAATATGTTTTCAAGATCGTCGTCTATTCCTGGTGCAAGACAACACATCGAAAGACTAAAAAGCCCCCCCCCAATAATATTTTCAAAAGTCATCCAATCATGTCGATAATACACAGAATACTGTAATTGCTTGTATTCTCGATAGTGCCATGACATCATGCACCACTGCTTAATGTTTCTGTACAAGAATACGGCTAATTCAGAAGGTAAAAGACCCAGCCTTAGTTGTACAGCCATCCTGATACTTTGAACAACAACGCTAATCTTCTTTGCTTTTAAAAACACATAATAAATTACACTTGGAGGACTCTAAAATGTAGTTTGTTACAAACTTGCATTTTGGGACTGTTTTATTTCTTTAAGTAAATAAACTTCTTCTTTATTGGAATGTCTTTCTCAGTTTAATAGGATTGATATTACAGAAGTATCCAGTTACCCACAATGTACAAAGAACAGTCTTACCAACAATATCGAACTATCTTGTCTTTAAAACTGCAAGTAAGATGGAATTGATATTGATGGAGAATGGTACACTCGACAATTTAAGCTATCACGACAGTAAACAAGACATAATGACGTTAGGAACTTTTAGAAAATGCTGCTGATACTGCTAACGAATATTCCTTCTTTTGTAACTAAGTCTTCTACTCAGCAGTATTATGTAAAAAAAAAAATATTTCAGCTTAATATGAGCCCTTCCAAATCTCAATCTGGCATAAATTTTAGAAATCAATTTTCTGATTAGAATGATCAGAAGTCCTTATCTCTTCCTACATGTACCTATTGCAAAAAGACAGGACACGTTATTTCTGATTGCTAGAAATTGATAAGCAACAGAATCAAGACAGACCTGTTCCAAATGCTCTTTTTTCTAAGAAGTCAAGGTTACGGTCATGTAAGGAATGCAATACATTTGTTGGGTCTAATAAACCCCAGTTTAATTTTATTATGGAGAATTATAAACTATTCTTGCCAAAGGGTTCTATATCATTCATGTGTGATTCAGCCAATCCTATCCCTATTAAAATGTTAAGGGACACTCGAGCTTCTCAGTATTTTTTTATCAGGTACGTTGCCTTTTTCTGAGAAGTTTTCTTCAAATGAGAGTGTTATTATTTAGGGAGTAGAGTGCGGTTTTGTTACTGTTCCAATCCATTCTGTAAATTTGGTATCAGAATTAGTTTCAGGATATGTGACAATCGGAATAGTGAATACTTTACCCATTGAAGGCGTTCATTTACTACTAGGCAGTGACCTAGCTGGAGATAAGGTTGTGGTTAATCCACTTCTAACTGACAACCGTTGTTTGGATCAGAAAGTCTATTCTTATGAAAAAGAATTACCTGGTTTATACCCAGCTTGTGCGGCTTCTAGAGCTATGTCAAAGAAAGCACTTGTGAATGATGTTGATCAGGAAAGTATTCCTTTAGCTGACACATGTACTGGTCAGGCTATTGATTATATAACTTTCACTCATTATTTTAATCGTTCAATATTGTTCACATTTCAGAAAAACAAACGGCAATCGCTTGTCGTCGAACAGGAAAAAGATCCTGCCCTCTCCTGTTTGTTTCAAAGTACATTAGTGAAACTGAAGCCACAGTAGTACCTGTTTGCTATTTCATGAGAAATTGGAGACCACCTAAGGTACCTGCAGCTAATGAGTGGTCAGTGAACTATCAAATTGTAGTTTCAAACTCATGTAGACAGGAAATTCTTAGTCATGCCCATGAAACTCCTTTTGCTGGTCACTTAAATTATACAACACATAGAAATGTGCGTTGTGTAGCACGGTCTATTCCTTTGTACCACACTCCTTTATGTTACAGATGTAAAGAAATAAAGAGGTGCTAATAAAGCATGAAGTATATCGAAGTAACAGGAGCCTTTCGGGTAATTATTGGTGGGAAATTTGCCCCGCTCACCATCCTCGATGCTGACGATACATAATTGGACACGTTGATCGCCACCTTTAATACAACAACAAGCAAAACAGCCAGCGAGATCTTTAGTAGACATCGCCCAGTCAAGAAGCCCTTGGTCACAGCCGAGTCCTGAACCTGTGTGACAAGAGGAAGGAGCTGAAGAAGAAAAAAAAAACGATACAGAACGGTCAGAGCTGTACAAGGCAATCAACCAGGAAGTTAAGAAAAGCACGACAAAGCAAAAGAGAACTGGATAGAAGAACAGTCCAAAGACATTGAAGGAAACTTGAAAAGGAACAACAGCAAGAAGTGTACCAACTGATCCAAGATCTAACAAGCACAAAACAGCGGCGAGTTACCTCCTCACAGGACAAACAAAAAGACATTCTGAAAAGATGGACAGTTTACTGCGCAGAACTTTACAACCACCGAGCAACAATATATCCAGAGGTACGGAACGTCCCTCAAGCAACTGACAAAGACAACCACCCTATCCTAAGTTAAGAAGTAGAAGCAGCAGTGAGATCGCTGTAAAAGAGAAAGTCAGCAGGAGTGGACAACATCCCAGCAGAACTGGTCCAAGCAGATGGAGAAGCAATGCTTAGCGCCTTTACAAACATCTGAGAAAAGATCTGGTAAACAGGAGTATAGCCATCGTGGTGGACCCAATCACTGATCATACCCTCCCTAACAAGACAACTTGCAACAGTGTGAAAACCACTGTACAAGCCGTCTTATAAGCTATCCAAGCAAAGTCATGTCAAGGAAACTGCTGAACAGACTAAAGCAACAGGCTTAAAATATCATTGCCGAGGAGTAGACAGGCGTCAGAGCAGTACGCAGCATAATAGAGCAGATCTTCAACTTCAGGATCTTGTGTGAGAATTACCTCCAAACTTCAGTAAGATCTGTACCACGCCTTCGTGGATTTCAAGAAGGCATTTGACAGGGTATGGCATGAAGCCTTGTAGGCGACTATGAGACTGTACAACATCAATGCTTACATCATTACGGCATGGAAATCAGTGCAAAGAAGACCAAAATGATGACCAATAAAACCAAGGGCATCAGCACTGACATCAGGATCAAAGGCACGAAACTAGAAACAGACGGTATTTGGGGCAATTCTAACAGATGAAGGATCGATGTCTGAAGTACTCTCCAGGATTCCTCAGACAACAGCAGCGCTGACAAAACTGAAGACCATCTGGAGCGACAAGCATATTGCACCCAGTTCAAAGGTCAGACTGATGAGCTCACTGGTGATCTCCATACTTCTCTACGCCAGTGAATCATGGACCATAACAGCTGACTTAGAGAAAAGGATACAGGCCATAGAGATGAGATGATTCCGAACGATCCTCTGTGTATCATACAAAGACCGTATCACCAATGAAGAAATACGGCAAAGGATAAGACAAACCATTAGGCATCACGAAGACCTCCTGACCACAGTGATAAAACGTAAACTGAAGTTGTATGGGTATGTCTCGAGATCATCAGAACTTGCCAAGAAAATCCTACAAAGCACTGTACAAGAAAGAAGAAAGTGAGGCTGGCAGGGAAAGAGGTGTGAAGACAATATTCTGGAGTAGACAGACTAGAAACTGAGAGATTCACTGAGGAAGACGGAAAATCGTAGGAATGGAAGAAGCTGGTTGTTCTGTCTTGCGCGATGTCCCAGCTATCTACCAGACTACGGGACTGATGATGATGATGAATAAAGCTTGATTAATATGATTTACTCTCCAAGTCTTCGCTTGAAACAGATGTTTCTAAATTAGACACTCCTCTCTCCTCGAGAACAAAAGATTGTGCTTACAGGGCGCGAAGACAATGAAACTGACGCAACCAGTGGTATCTTTGACAGCAGGGGCGTAAACATGTTGACGAGGGAATGGAACCCCTAGTCGGTGCTCAGCTATCAAAACCCCTAGGAGGTTTTTGCACTGTAAGCGTTGACATGGCGTACTTTTAACTTTGTAAAGACATATTTGAAAATTTTTGGCTGTTCACTATTATTGTGAGAGGTGGGTGGGGATGAGGCCCGCGTCGGTTTGCCTACCACCGGTTCTGTCCTTTGGTAAACTTAGCGGACAAAAATTCTTTGTTGAAGTTAAATGAGTCGATGATGAAAAAATAAAACAGACAGAGGAACGTAGAGAAGAGATATCATAATTTAGGTCGTGTCAGGAAAAACTGATGCTATAAAAAAAGTGGAGAAAACTTTACATAAATACAGCTCAAACCAGAAAAGTTTATCCATTCGAGTTTCTAAAAGTCTCAATTTATTTACAGAAATATTGTAACAAGCATAGGGTGCGTGCTTTTGCATTTATGACTCCTTTTATAGCTTTGTTGAATTTTAGTGATTAATTGTTATTATAGGAAATCAGTGTTGGAAAAATGTTCTATAAACCGAGTAATTAGCCGATATCTGGGGAGTAGATAGTATTCACAAAAGTGCATGGCAACATTATTAAATTTCGTAAAATGGACTATCCCTTGTTCCTTGACATAATAAATTTTCTCGATATTTTTATAGATGTGCTTGAAATAGAAATAGTTCTTTGTATGAGGCATTTGGATCGTATTTCATGTTTCATGGGGTAAAGTAGCATTCTTCGGCTTGCAAAGGCTAACTGATTTGTGCGTTTAAGAACCCTTCAGTGACAAAGATTGCTATCTTGACGTCCACAGAAATAAGAGAAACATTAACCTCAAGAAGTCAGAAGCACGCATATATTTTATTCGCTTAATATCACATAAATGCTTGGATAATTAGTTCATTAACATATATGAACTCTACACCCCTACCCACTCAACACCACTAAAACTGTTACCAGTATTTATAAAGAGCACGATTTGTTACAGAAAGCTGTCTTTGATCATGATATATTTCTCGACTAGTACTAAATCTACGATGAATATCTAACATGTTTTGAACATTAACTTGCTATACAACAAAAATCTTTATTAATAAACGGTATGTTAGTGTATCCCCTGAAACTACTCCCCATGCACCTTTAAACACTTTCTAAGCCTGATTATCTAACTATTAAATGCTTTTTTGTATTCATGCTTTAGTATGCTGTTCATAGACGAAAAAAAATGCACTGCCGATCATGGTGGTTTCAAATCGTCTGCATCACAGTGGATCTTTTATAATGAGATCCAGGCAGAAGTTACTTGAGACTTCGTCAGGACTGTATGATGCGGCAAAGCTTGAATGTTGCGCTCCTTCAGGAATTCCGACATAAAGGTGGAATTAGATTAGAGCACCGGTGGTGATTCGATTGTGCTCCACAATACTTAGCAATACGGCTGAGGCCTGGTAATTTAAATTGACGCTAGCATTGTGGGACACACGTGCCTGATATTCTGACTATGATGAGTGATTTGCAGTCAGTGCTCCTTATCTCCGATCCTAACTTTATTATTGTCTTTTGAGCCTGATTCAAAACGTAAGTCCACGTTTAATCAATTGTGTCAGTCTTATTTAAATGTTTCTTATTGCTCTTTAACTGTTTGACGATTTTAAACCAAGATCGACCGCCAACAATTACGGAACCAATCTTGCATTACCTTCTCGAGCTTCAAATGATTCTTTCATTTATAACAAACAATGAATTAACGGTATATCGAACAGGTTCGTCGAGTGCCTCCCTCTAAGTAGACACTATCCGCTCACGAATTGCATACAACGGTCTTCCAGAACTTGGGTCATCTTTCCCGACCATCTATAAAAAAATGAAACCACGTCACTCGCATGGATCTGCAGCTGTTCATTGTGCTTTATTTTCAGCTGCATATTATGTTATTGAACGCTTTTTTGCCTATTGATCGACGTTCAATTTATGGACAGGTTAAAAATGTTATAGCAAATATTCATAAGTTTTCTAATACCCCTCGAATTTTAATGTCATCGTAACTTTTCCGCAAACAAATAAGTTATCTTCATCAATCATTTCATCAAACGATACTACATAACTTCCCCTATCGTATACTTTCAACACGAAAGCTTTATCCTACTGATAACTTTATTTCTTCAGCACCCATCCAAATGACCTGCGAATGACATCGATACCATATAAACAAACTCCGATTATGTAGTAATCAGAGAATGCAGTAAGGATAGTTGTTCCTTAAACCAGACCTTTCGTGTCTCTCCGTAAGATCTTTGCCATACGAGGGTCTTGTAAAGGCATAGTAAACACAGATTGTCTACCACACTCGCGAGCTACATCGATAGTTTTAAACCTACAGAAGTGAAATATTTTTTTTCTGTTCATATTTTTGTGGCGTGTCAGAACATACACAAAAATACGAAAATTTTGTATTTATGTTATCTAAATTTTTTCTATTAAGAGCGCTCTTAAGTTGTTGTGTTAAAACATAAGATGACATAGCCTGTAGACATAACCAGTGGAACTTTGACTCATTCACAGAGAATGTTAATTGGTCAGTTACACATGTATAATGTTACATCTCTTTTCTTACAAAGAAAACGCTTTAATAAAACTTTTAACAAACTAAATGAATCATAAGTCATTATAACTAATATATCAAAATTAAGCGCGTATTTGATAGCAATGATTACATTAATCAACGCATACATCTCTGAGACAGACTGAGAATACATTGTACATTTTTTTAACGATCGTATTGCTTGATTTATCGCTATTTAATGTACACTGTTGGTCCTTATCTTGAATCACCGTCTGTGTTTATCAACAAAGCCATACATTGTGCTACACTAATGACTGCTCTAATGACTAAAAAGATTTTCTCGTATTCTAAATGACGATACCCCGAAAATAATTCTATCACGAATCATGTCGTCTACGTTTATGAAGAGAGTCCTTGGCCAAAAGTTTCATTGAAGTCATATATTGGTCTATTGTCTTGGAACCTTGAATTTCGTTGTTAAACTTGAATCTGGCAAAGACCGGACTTAATTTTGGTTGCACGTGATGTTTGAATTTTGTAAAGAGCGTTGATTGGTCCTTTTTTTCTTCATCCGTCAGAGTCCATGTGTTGAAAATATCTCTACCTTTGTTGTCTACCTAAAGTAGATTGTAGTTGGCTTTGACCGCATCACTTCTTCTACTCATCGGTCCGTTAAATATTATTTCAATGTGTTGTTGGAATTTAGCACATGATGTTGTAAGGTTGGAATTGTCCCAGTCCATGGAAGGGGTTGGCACGCCGGAAAGATCCATTTCGAAGGTATTAAGTTCGTATGCAGAATTTTCAACGATTTTAAGATTCTAAATTCATGCAAAATCTTCCGTGAATTGTAAAGTTATTGTTTTAAAATATCCATTTACGATCCATGTGCTATTGCATTTATGATCCAACTCCTGACACCATAAAGTGTTATTGGGTTAAAACATAAGACGAGACGCCATGTTCTATCTATCTACAACTTTAATATGTACAAGTGACTATTGTGAGGTCTTAACACAGAGTGATATAAAAGATGTAGAAGCCGGAAGATAGTACCAGTGGAACTATGACTAATGTACATAGTGCTTATTGGTCAGTTACACATGTATAATGTTACAAGCGCCTATTAATCTGTCAACAAACAAAGCGACTTTACCATATTTTCTTTTGGGTAAGACAAGTTGGGGTGTCTTTCTTTTTTTAAAAAAAAAAACTTTATATACAATATGTAGGTTAAAAGTATAGTCATTATGTACATAGTATTTTGTGGCGCTATGTTATAAAACATTAAGTCTACAAAGCGATAAACAATTACTCCTCTTCTACTCTCATTAGCGGATTATCTTGTACAAAATATTTTGCAACCAAACCCTAATTTTTGTCTTTGTAATGCTGATATACATCTAACATGTATTTCCTAGTTAAATATTGAAACAATTTTTCGATGTATTTTTTTCCTAATAAAGACATGTTGTTTCGTCTTTTGTAAATATATAATGCTCAAAATGTAGTTTAAAAAGTAACTATTGACTGATGTTGTTTCTTTGCTATATCTTATCATAAGCATTGCGTTATAGGAAGCGCTATTAAGAACACCAAATCTATAATTTTTAAAAAGAATCTCAACTATATATATATATATATATATATATATATATATATATATATATATATATATATATATATATATATATATATATATATATATATATATATATATAATTTTTAAAAGAGCTTAAATCAGGACATAAATCTTCTGTTTCCAAGTGACATACTGAACATGAGTCATTATCAATTTTGCCATAGTAATTCAGTCTCCTTTTTGTAAATATTCAATTGTGCATTATTCTGTAATCCAAATCTACACAATCTGGGGTCTTGAAAGGCATGTGAATCAGTTTCCAGTGGTAAAGCTTTTCCAAACTAAATATTTTACTCCAAAAGGAAACATAAGCTGGTTCTTGAAAAATGAAAGTACACAAAATTGTGTAAAATATTTGTGTTGTACATGAACAGAGGTCACACAATTTGGTACCAATTTTGATACACATGTTCTTTCTCTCATTGGTTACAGCGGGTTTTTACTTTGTTCTAACACTATTTCTCCAGCTTAATGGTATACTTTCTATTATGCAATTGTAGTCGTTTTTATCTTTTCCGTTTTGATATCAGGATTTGATTTGTATATCATTTCTTGAAAAGCTCTATAAGGTAATAATCCAGGTACAAACTCATATGTAATGTCCTGAACACGAACAATTCCTGTTTTTTTTTACTTTCTGCTAAAAATAACGTTTTACCATCACATCTAATATTAGGATTTATAAAGAGAAGTTGTTCAAATAATTTCCTCTAATCAATATTCGTGTCAATATTATTTCTAAGTTTTTCCTATGCATGAAACATTTCTCCGTAAAATATAGGGAAATTATTCAATTGTTGCTTCTTTAAGGACATGATAAACAAGTTTTGGTCAACTTCTTGTTCAGAACAGTAGATGAAAAGTAATCAAAGGTAGTTTTCCACCTAACATGGCAATTCCCACACATCAAGTATCTTTTTAAAATTTTTAGTCTGAATGCATACATTCTCATCTTTATATCAATTAAGTGTAGCCCGAACGTTTCGCTTACCCCCAATTATTATAATGGTTGACCAAATGGGACTTACCTGAGCAGATAAATCTGAGAAATAATTGCTTCAATTCATCAACAATTATATCAAGAAAAAAGAGGATGAACTGACATAATATACTATACTGAAGAAACTAATAAGGTATTTACTACTGCAACGTTTTCTGTTATTGCCAGATATCTCTGTGTCCACAGTTGCAATAAGTTTTTAATTTTAGATACTCTGTCATTCCAGTTAAGCTGTTAACATAAAAATAAACTCCTAAAATTAAGATGATTTGATCACAAATTTGAATTTGTAATTGTTGGCAGTATTCATCAGAGAGTTTACCCAATGCAATACATAAAATATTTGGCGGTTTTTTTCTTCTTCACTTTTGCACCGGATTCATTACAAATCAAGTGCATTAAAATATAGATTAATGGATTATTTTTCCATTAAAGTCAAGGTTGTATCATCTACATGTTGAAAGACTTTTTTTTTGTATTACTGGACAGTGGCAGTGGAATACATTTGAAAAACAAGGATTTACTTTGATAGCGAGCCCTAAGGATTCTGCTGCTAATACATATAACATTGCCGGTATAGGAAAATCTTGTCTGACAGAATTTTTAATTAAAAAGGTTTACGTTAGATGTCCATTGCATTTATCACTGCTTTTAATATCTTTTAAAAATATTTTTTCCGCTGAATAAAATTATCACCAAATCCAAACTTTCGTAATACATACATCAGATATGAGTGGCCAACTCTGTCAAACGCTTTTTCTCGATTAATTTTTAAGATATATCCCTCACGATTGTCTCTCTCAACCATATATATATATATATATATATATATATATATATATATATATATATATATATATATATATATATATATATAATATCTCTAATAGAGACTATAGTATCCGTGATATATCTCCCAAATATGCAACAGGTCTGAGTTAGATATTTTTGCCACAATTTTATAATCTACATTAAATAAACTGATAGAGCGCCAATTTTGTAACCTTCTATTATCTCCCTTTGTTTTTATAAATAAGCGATATAACCCCAAATCTCATTGGTCTCTTCATAATGTTGTCATTCCTAACACTCTAAAAAAAATGCAACAGAAGATCATATATACAATCATAAAATCTACAATACTAATGTAATGTCAATCCGTCTGGGCCAGGGCATTTAGTTTTAGCCATCACTTTTATAGCTGTATGTATTTCATAAACTGTTACTACGGCATCACACGTATCTTTATCATCATCATAAGGTACATAATAATTTAGAAAATTTAAAAGTGAATCTGTACAATTTTCATAAATAGTTACCGAAGAATACAAATGACTATAACACTGACGTATTTCATGTAAGATTTCATTTGTATTGAAAATGATTACATTGTCATCGTCAATCAATTCATTAATAATATTTTTTGTGTCTACATTTTTCAAGATTTAGAAAGTATTTAGTATTTCTATTGCTTTCAATCCCCAGTTTCGCCTTAGATCTCAATGTAGCACCTAGACAAAATTCAGTTTCGTAGTCACTTGACTGATATCTTTGAGCGTTTAAAAACACTCGGCCACTCGGGGCCCCGTTGCTAATCCTTAATCATACGGATCAGACATATCATGAAGATAGTATCCGACCATGGTAGACCTGTAGCATTTGATTTATTAATAGTCATGATAAATAATTAGATACTTATTGCGAAAGGACAGACAACAACAATAAATTGTGAAATACACCTCATCCGAGTTTGTTTTCTTCAAAATGTAATACGATAAATTCATTGATATATTTGTATTTTCAAACGAATGCTTCCTTTATAGAATCTCACACCTTGCATATGGTTCGATAATTAAATAAAGAGAATTCCCAAGGATTTATTCACAGGTTATCCAAATTTGTCTTTAAAAAAGACACTTTTATCTTAGGCATTGTTAAAATAGCATCTAATTCCATTTATTTATGAAAGATTGATGGGAACAATTGGCGTTAGAGAGTATACAATCTGGTCTTAGTTCGGATGTGCATCTCTCAAAAGAAACTGCTATATCAACTTGGTAGTTTTACTTTCCTGGACTACAAAAGTAAATTGGAAAACAATTAATGTATAATAATTTGTAAAGCTATTATCGTCCAATCTGGCCAAAAAGTTTTTTATATATAATTTTAATAATTTCTAAAGTTAGTATTATATATATATATATATATATATATATATATATATATATATATATGTGTGTGTGTGTGTGTGTGTGTGTGTGTGTGTGTGTGTGTGTGCATTACAATGAGCAGGCAGCTCTTGGTACACCTGATTCGCATTTTCGAAAGCAACTAAAACGTGTGCGCAAAGTAATTATATTTTAAGCATCAACGGAACACTAGAATACGATTTGCCAGCTTCTGTTTAAGCGCCCAATTGCTTTCACGACTAGAATTTGCATAGGTTTTATCGCCTCGTTAGAATTGTGATTCAGATACAAGGAGCTAAACAAATCAGTGATAATGTAAACAATTATTAAGCTCTCTTATATCGATTCTGATTAGTTGTCACATCCCCTTCCATTCTCAGGAATAATAAAGAAATGCATGTACTAAAAACTAGAAATTTAAATTAAATAAGTTTTCAGTCGAGTTTTTGATAAGCACTTGCTCTTTGCTCGAGCTGTGATCTGCACAATCCACATAATACTATGTACACATAATCATAATTTCTGGTACTTGCTGTTGCTAGTTTTGTCGTTTTACTCTTCGTTCTGGAAGTCAAATAATCGTTCAAGTCAACAAGAAAAAATGAAGGAAAACAAAATCCTTGCATAGCCCTTGATCATGACCATATCCTCGGGACGCAAATGTAGACGAGAATGTTCAGGTCACACCCACATATTTCAAATTAATTATGTCAGAGGATTCCAAACTGTTTGCAGAATTAAAAAAAAAATGCTGAGGACATCCTTGGGATATCTATATGTAGACTCGGTCATAACATGTACTTCCGATTAAAACTGTAAACTTGTTGCTAATGCTGAGTATCCGCCTTGCATTGCGTCTTCCATCCAGACACCATCAAGCCCAGCAAGTATTTCCTCTGAATGATTAAACCAAACATCTTCGCATTGATAAAAAAAACACAAACTGTTAACATGCAACTGTTTTATTCTTTTCTGTGTAGGATCTTCTGTCCTGAAATATCGTACAATGGCTCATAAATGAATATTATACTCTCATAATATTCATATTAAATCTCGCTACGTCGACAACAGCAACATGCTACGCAAAAACGATTAATAACACTACGAGCGTCCTTTCGAAAGTTGAAATTAAGAAAACTGTAGATAAGTGGATTGATGGCATTATTGATAAAATAGGATTTCACACAAAATTTATAAATAACTTCTTCTGTAGGACTCAGCCCAGCTTCAAAATTTTTTTTGATGCTTCGCAGCATCATGATGGCGAGGAAGGGGAGATAACTGACGATGTAAGCAACCGTTACAGCAAATAAGACAACAGTCGTCCGAGTGATTTGTATCTGCTGCTTCTTACCATTTGTCATGTTTGATTGTGAGACAGAAGAGATGCGCCTGTCCTTACTGAATTTTCGCGGTGAGCTTTCGTCCGTTGGTTCAGACGACATTTCAGTACTGATTTGATCCGAAGATCGTGGTTCGGTACCTTCGGTGTCCTTCATGGAGCTGTTACTAAAATGGCGATTTTTGGAGGATGAACTGCTTCTATCTGCTTTCTCTCCGATTTTCATCTTCTTCTGTTTCCATATTTGGGCTCCAATGCTACAATACATCACAGTGAAATACACAGTGCATCCAATAAATAAAAGAAACAGAAACCCGTAGTAGACGGTTGGGTACTTTGTGTTTTTCATAGAGTCGTCTGTTGAGCAGTCTACTCCAGTTATGCTAGGTTCCAACTCGATAGTGTGCCTGCCAAACAGTAAACACGCCGGCCAAGAAATAAAGACTCCACCTCCAACTGCAACAAAGCACAATATTTTTGCAGTTTTGTGTGACAAATGGCGTCCAAGTCTGCATATTCTTAGATATCTGTCCACAGCTACGGCGATTAGGATTATTGAAGATCCTATGTTCGTGACTGACTCCACAAAACGAAGAAGCTTGCAAGCGGCTGACGCATAGAACATATACGGATATCGAAGATCTGCAACCTCTGTTGGCATGCCAATGAGGCAAGTCAAAAGGTCAAGGACAGCTAAAGTCAAAATGAAGAAATGAGAAGACGTCTTTTTGCTTTTGCTGCCGTAAACACAACAGACGAGAATGTTTCCTGCTGTGCCAACAATCGTCAGAATTATCATATAGGTGATAACAGGGATGTACAAAATTGCCTTTCCGTCATTGTATCGCCGTAGAATTTCTCCTGTGTCAATCCTAATGCTTTCATTTGTTTGTACATGCAATGTGAGATTTTCGGCCCCATTGCCAAGGGTAGCTTCAGTTGTCGACATGCCTGTAGTTTTTAATTTAGTCAGTCAGACACCATCAGTTATGGACTTACTTTCTGAAAGAAAAATAAGGCACACTATCATTTTTAAAACAAGAATTAAATTATCCTTTATATTAATACATACTGTATGTGTTCAGTATGTAACTACGCTCATTCATTCATTCATTCATTCATTCATTCATTCATTCATTCATTCATTCATTCATTCCAGGTAACATGCCGCTTGTACTCGAAATTTAACTCAGCTCTGGGATCATCCTGTCGACACCTTCATCTGACAGTTAATGGTTCAAGGTTCGATCATGTTGGAATCATTCACAAGCCTTAGCAGTTTCTGATATTAGATTATTTATTTTGTCATCATTCAAACACCAATATATCAGCATCTTTGTAAAAAGATAGATGAATACAAATTTTACACATATTTATTTTTTTTTTATATTTTTTTTTATTTCCTTCTAATTGACTCTCTGTCTGCTTTATTTACTTAGGTATGACTGACTTATTAAATTAATGGCAGCATAAATGACACGTATGGATATTCTCGATATATGTAAGTGTGTTTGATTGTTGTTTTTTTGTAACAATTTTCACCTATTGCATGAGAAAAACGTATTATTTTCTAACAAAAAGTTTGCTGTAAGATAAAATAGGAACAAACATAAAAAATGTGAATACAGAACTAAAAATCATAATTCAATAGAAACTACAAAAACAATCATAAAACAACTAGTCGTACACACTTAGCAAGAGAGAAAATTGCATTTCAAGGCCCAACAGCCACTTCAAGAGTATAACTTTAAATTCAGAAATATAGAAAACCATTTTAAAATTAACAAACAAAATGCATGGTAAAAATAAATATTAGTGGGATAAAGATACATGGAAATAAATATTTGCATATATAACTGACTATTATTAAATTAATCGATAACTCTCCAGCCAGAATACATTAAAATGATGTCGGATAAAAAGTTCTTTTTGATAGGCTACTAAAACGATTTAGCTAATAGGCAACTAAAAAGATCACCAGAATAGCTTGTCAGATCTATATTACGTTGTGTTGACTACGTTAATCGTTTTTAAAGCATGCATATAATCTTTCATTGAACAGAAGTATTGTGAACATATTTCAGTTCATTGCTACGTACTTTAATAAAATCAAGGAGATGCGCATTTAGTTTAAGCAATTTGTAGGTTTGTGTGATTCATGTTTGATTATTGGAATTCGGTGCAATGGGAAATATTCCTTAGCACAAAATAATTAGTACATTATTAGGAGCAAACGTCACGGAGAGAAAGTGTTAGTGAGCTTCTAAGATGCCATGGTCAATGAGTAGCGAACTCAGACCCAATCCGCATGACTGTCCCTGGGTGATTTAGTACTTCATAAAATATAATGGTGTATGTACATAGGTGTTGTGACTGCAGCGGCAGTATTTATGGCAGGAAACCGGTAAATTACGCAATGGAATAAATGAGAAAGGACTCAGAAGATACAATTTATGCGACATAATGGTAAATGTGATGATGTAGGTTTGCTGATGTGATGTGCCTTGTAACGGTAGATCGACTGGCCTCAGGTGGTAAGTTAAAATAGTCCCACGTGTTAGGGATAGTTGTAGAGTTTCTACGGTGTGAACTAGTAGCGGAACGGTAAGTTAATGTAGAGAAACTGTGCGGATGTGCGGTTGATGGTTAATTGGCAAGTTGTAAATAATGTGGTCTTGCATTGATTATTGTAACATTCATGTATAGAATGGACACGTCGGGCTTTTCAACTTACAACTAAAGTTGTAAAGAATCTTTGGAAATATGGGGTAAACATATGACTTCTAGCGCGATTCGCTGGGGTTTTGACACCGCTCGGTCAAGCAAAAGACCCCAGGATTGTAACAGTACTTTTTTAATTTTCGTACTTGACAATAAATAACATCAGCTTTTGTTTTATCTACCTTGTTATGATTGCAAAAGTAATATTAAATCGTTACTATTTAAATAACTCATGACTAATATGCAAATTCCGGTGGTTTTTACGAACAATGTACTATGGTTGTGTTGCACAAATTATTCCGACAGAAAAAACAAAGTGAAACCAATAAATAGACCAGCACATATCGAACAGATAAACATGGAAAGAAAAAGATAAAAAAATATTAAAAATGCACACAATTTTTATGAACCTAAGAATAGCATTTGTTTTGAATATTTAGATATATATTTTCTCCATAAAAGTTTTACAGTACAAGTGGAGCAAGATTTAGTGTTAGCATAATGCTGTGTATACAATCCTAAATTATATATATATATATATATATATATATATATATATATATATATATATATATATATATATATATATATATACTACAGTGTTCGATACCTTAACGAAGCTTGATACAGAATCAGTGGAAGAATTTTCCTAAACCTCTTGTACCAAAGTCATGTATGTATGTATGTATGTATGTATGTATGTATGTATGTATGTATGTATGTATGTATGTATGTATGTATGTATGTATGTATGTATGTATGTATGTATGTATGTATGTATGTATGTATGTATGTATGTATGTATGTATGTATGTATGTATGTATGTATGTAATACATACCTATGAAAATCAAACGGTATATTATCAAATATGCTCCGAGTATGGACAAATGAAAAAAGACGCCAGCTCAGAAAGATGTCTGTCTTATAGTACGAAAGGTTCCCAATATCTGCGAAATGATATCATTGACCTACTCTATAGCCAATATACGGATATAGCAAAGATATCGTTTATCAACGCTATGGCCAACACAGGAATCTTGTAATATTTTTGCTATTGCTTCCTGTAACCACTTAATAACATCTTGAAGACCTTTTGAGGCATTTGACCCTTTAACTGCAATTACGAAAGGGTGATCTACTTTCTTGAAGTAATTGGCACTTAAATTTACGAACATTAATTCGAAAATTATCACAGCTGCATGCGTTTAATCACATTTTAATACCCGAAAAGGTTAATATGCCACAAAGGCACACATTAGTAATCCTTGGTAGGTAATATGACACGCTGATAGCGGTAAACAGAACGACAAAAAGAAATCAAAAATATTTTCTTAAAACTTTAAGTAAGCGGAAATTCTATCTGTAATTTGATTTTTCTTCCATTTAATTCTAGTTATCATATCTGACCATATTCATATTTTAGCCTTTAAAGGCAAAGGATTCAGTTGAAAGCTCCTGCATTGTAAGAGTATCATGGAAATGGATGTAACCATCTAACTGTATGACATTGGTAGGAGTGGGTTAGGCACTGGCTTGGACACTCCACCCCCACCCCCACACGATCCAGCTCTGACTATTATTGCTTAATCTATTTATTATGTTCTGGGGATGGAATAAAATGTGTGTGTATGAAAGACAGTCATATAAGAAACAAATGCCAAACAACAGCAGAATACTTCGAAGGTACGCGCATATGTGACACAGAGAAAACTAAAAACTCATGCACTCCACAAGATATATAAAATCTAATTGGAACTCATGTTTATTTGTATTGGTCCAATCTCTCTCTCTCTCTCTCTCTCTCTCTCTCTCTCTCTCTCTCTCTCTCTCTCTCTCTCTCTCTCTCTCTCTCTCTCTCTCTCTCTCTCTCTCTCTCTCTCTCTCTCTCTCTCTCTCTCTCTCTCTCTCCAACGAATGTATCTACTAATTGGTTCATTATCTATTATGCATCCGTCCATATATTAGTTTATTCAGTCATGCATCCGAACCTTCAATCCACCCTCCTATTCGTCATTCTATCCACATTCTATTCATACACCCATATATATATATATATATATATATATATATATATATATATATATATATATATATATATATATATATATATATATATATATATATATATATATATATATATATATATATATAAATAATAATAATAATAATAATAATAATAATAATAATAATAATAATAATAATAATAATAATAATTATAGTGTTTCTAAATTAATAGTGTATTATAATAAATTGTGACCCTTGTACTGGATGTATTTAATATCTGTCCTTTACATTAAGTTTTATTTTGTGTCTCCTTTGAAAAAGGTATTTTTATTTTTGATTGTACTGGCCAATCATTTAACTTTAAAGTGGCAGGGTTTATCTTCTTCAGATATGCATTTTACATTTAGAATTTCTGGAGATTTATATTTTTATGGACCATATCAAACCATGTGTGTGTGTGTGTGTGTGTGTGTGTGTGTGTGTGTGTGTGTGTTGGGTTTTCAACGTAGCTTTAACAAGTTTAGTCACGATTTCTGCAACGTAGCAGTTTATAGTGATTTTCTATCACTGGGGCATATTCTCAATACTTAAATCGTGAAAATTGAATGTTTTTCGATTCACTTATTACCGATGAATAAAAAGAAAGAAGAGTCAGCTTTTGAGTATAATTTTTTTTTTGCTGACAAATCTGAAACATAAAACAAAAGTTATATATTAATATAGAACGTGTGACGAACCGATCCGGTGACCTACTGGTTAGTGCGTCCACCTCGGATGCGGGATGTCGCAGGTTCTATCCCTGGCCGAGTCATAGAGCTCAGCATTAAGAGGTTAGTGTTAGGACTTGTCTGCCTGGTGTCAGGATAATGTGACTTGGTGCCCCAGTGCTAGACATCACTATAAACTGTCACACTGCAGACATCGTAGCGATATGACTGAAAAATTGTTATATCTACTTTAAAAATCTAAATCACACACACACACACACACACACACACACACATAACGTGTGACATCTGGGAGACTTCAAAATCTATCAAATCAGGCATCATTTAGATTATATATAGTCAATAGTTTCCTTTGGATTAAACTTGAAAAAAATGCTTTACATTCTCGTTACAGCTTTTGCGGTCTAGAAATATGCTTGACCACTGAACTTCTGATTTGCGGATTTTTAAAAAATTTAATAGGGAATAAGCAAATGTATGTATGTATGTATGTATGTATGTATGTATGTATGTATGTATGTATGTATGTATGTATGTATGTATGTATGTATGTATGTATGTATGTATGTATGTATGTATGTATGTATGTATGTATGTATGTATGTATGTATGTGTGTGTGTGTGTGTGTGTAGGTAGGTAGGTAGGTAGGTTAATAGGCAAACATAAACGTTGCCAAAACTTTGGTGTTTGTGTGTGTGTGTGTGTGTGTGTGAGAGAGAGAGAGAGAGAGAGAGAGAGAGAGAGAGAGAGAGAGAGAGAGAGAGAGAGAGAGAGAGAGTTTACTTCTGTGTGCTGTAATGGCTCTACATCCATGTAAATCCAGTGTTACTTTCAAACTGTCTATATTATAAGAATTTTAAAAGACACAACTAATTTCGAAAGAAATGAAATACATTATCCATCCCGCGCATAAAAGCACTATTTAGAACATCAAACAGAAAAGGCTACCCACCCTCTTCTAATTTCATTAATTTTCTATTTTTGGACAAGTCCATCTTCCCTCATTTTTTTTTCTTCATGTGAATCAAAGATAGTACCAGAATTGTTGTTCCTGTTATCTTCCAGTCATATTTTGTAGCTGTCAATAATTTCACATGGTTCTATCTGAACACCTGAATGTTTACAGGTACATACATGACTCTGTAAGTGACTAATATAAGTGGTCACCTATGATCTTCACAGAGTAATAAAGTACGGCAGGTATATATTTATGATTAATCTTCAATCACCTTAAAGTGACTTTGGATTGGATTTAAAAACCTAGGCAAACGTTTTTCTTACAATAACATTCGCGTATATACCGTTACACAAGATAAATTCATGAAGTATTGAGGTACATTTTCAGTGGCATATATCAAACTAATCTTTAAAAAGTATTTATCAGGACCAAGCTGAACTAGTGTGAGGTTAAATATGTGAACCTGGTAGGTGTAATGAATCCATTTTGTACTTTGATTATAGTAATTAGAGACACAACATTAAAAACGAGTTCAATTAATTTTGTGTTTAATGTTGTTATAATAGCACTACCCTACAAACAGGCTTTCGACATAATCAATTAATTAAAGTTTTATAAAGTCAATCCGTACAAAACAGGTTTTCGACAAATTAATTACTTTTTGTTAAAACTCATTATTAGTCTAATTCCACTGCGTAGATCGCAAACTAAACTCAATTTTATTTTACCCTATATTTAAAGTATTTACCTTTATAACCATTAGCTTTTATTTTAGAAAATCTTACACATGTTGGCAGATTTACCTTTCAAAATCTAAATCATATAGCCAGTACTGTGTTGATGTGCTGTTAAACTATTTTAACACATACATACATACATACACACATGCTCACTTCTGCTGCACTTCTGGAATATATTGTGTGTATTTAATATAATTTATTTCTTCCATTGGATTGCCTTATCGCAAATAGTCGATTTACTCTTTAAACCTTTAACATTGGGTCTGCTGTCGTTTGATATATTTCAAATTAGTTTCAGGATACAGATCAATTATTATACCATCGCTTTTTGAAGAAACGTCTATGTTAATTAGCACTGCTCATCCGTGCGTGCTTACGAATGCAATGTCCTGCAACTCCACCTGCAAAATCAAACGTGGAGACTTAAAACTTTGCTAATTGATTTTGGGGTTGGGTTGGATTTGTTAATACGTATCCTTCACCTTAGGGACAGGTTTAGTTTCATTTGGTGTTTTACTGTTTTACACATTAAAGGTCATTTTAGTGCCCATGCAATTTAAGTTCACTGCAATTTGGTTGACCTGATGGTAGGATTCGAACCCGCATCCTTTTGGAGTCCAGTACGCTAATGACTGGGGCCAATATGTCTGGTGGAGTGTATATTTCAGTGTGCGTGATTGGGTGGGGGTGGAGTTATAAAGATCGAGGCAACACGTTGGCATAAATGTAATAGTCTAGGATGTGTGGTAATTTCGTGAGGTTGTCGGCAGAGTGTTTCCACTTAGGACATAAGTGCAATATGTACAGTGCGTACACATCAATTCTGGGAGGGCAATGGTCAACTCTTGAATTCTGCTGTGATTCTCTTGTAATACTTACATGTACTCAGGATGAAAAGTTCAATTCCTTGTATGCATTCAAGAAAAACACATGACTTGCGAATGTACCTCTTCTGCATAAATAAATGTACAATTATTGATTTGAAAGCTAATGAGTTTTGGAGCAAGTAATTTAGCATATGATATGTTGTAGCCGGTGATGAAAATCCCTCTCCACTTACGAAATCTACAAAGACGAAAAAACATACATACATACATACATACATACATACATACATACATACATACATACATACATACATACATACATACATACATACATACATACATACATACATACATACATACATACATACATACATACACACGAACGCACGCATTAGTGCATACAAACTGACAGAAAAATAAACATACAGATTAAGATCGTATTTGATTTTTCTGTGTGCAGTCAAACTACATTTGCAATGTATAACATAGCTCAGATGTGGGTCATTAGAGTTTGATAGAGAGAGTGGAAGTAGCCATCAAATTGGTGACTCCTGGGCAATATATACTTAAACTTCCGCTTAATAACTCAATAAATGTCATAGATCTCACGAATAAAGGCGTGATTAAGCACAGATGACGTACATTCCTTTAACGACGCAGGTTAAAAGTGTGCAAGTAGCCATGACCGCTGCGAACATTATTATTGCAAACTCAAAAATTTGCCAATATTGCTGAACAAGTATCCAGCCGTTCGAGCCTAAAGAAAACTTGTAGAAACGTATGATTCGTATTTTCAACGCGATTACAAAAAGCAAATACGTTTAGTTTTTTAAAAACATTAACAACGAAGTAACGCAGCTGTATGTTTGTTTACCTGTTGGTTATTTTGAAATATTTTGTATATTATGATTTCTGTAAGGGATGGACATTTGCTATGTCTGATCGCAAATGAATCGCGTGTCTTTTAGTGTTGCTCAAAGATGACAATGTAGTCGCCTTTTTATATTACAACGAAAACCGTGCTTATTACAGGAATTGTAACAAAACTAACATATTTATTGTTGAACATATCCACAAGTTTCAAATATCAAACATATTTCATACCATGACACTTGATAATTGCAACATCCGGAAAAATCAAAAGTCGTTAATAGTTTACTGCAAACCAAAACTGAAGAGGTTCTTTAAAAACAAACGATTATCGTTTGAAGTCAATGCAATTCGATTCCAATGCATTATAGTGTCAAATTTGAAATGGTAGAGATAAGCAATCAGAATCACTATTACATACGAAGTGAGATGGGGATATGCTCCCCTGATTAGCAAAACAAACGACATTTTCAAGGGCTATATTTGTTTTAGCAATACATAATGAAATATCAGCATGATGCCACATACTTTCTTTTAAAAAAAGAAAAAGAAAAGATAAAAGAGGAAAAAAGGAACATATAAAGAAATGTAGTTGATGTCTATCTGACACGTTGAATTATGTCCAATACAGTGATGACCTAAACCAATTACTATAATTAACACATATTGTGTTGTAGTGTTGATAACACGTGCCTTTTGTCACTAGGAGAATGTGATTTGGATGGTCTGGTAAGGCTACAGGATAAGTAAAGTCAATAGACATGTAACATATGGCTGACTATTTTGGAACAGACCTAAGGTCTTACCGATACAGAAAGTATTCAATTTAGAAAATTTGTATGTAACTTATTTGTATCTCATACTTTTAATACGTAAACAGAGAATGTGATGAAGGAAAGATGGTCAATATTTATTTGCAACTCTGTTGTCTTGTGAGACATAGTACTTTCTTCTTTAGCATCAATTGTATTCTTGTCGAACTAATCACATTAATAGCGATATTAAACACTACGACATGATTACTAATTTATTAACAAAAACAATAATGTCATGTTACTTTCGGAAGGAAAAAAACTATTATATTAAAGTTAAATACGAAAGAAATTATGTTCATTTTTGTGACAAGCTTGTTTTCGTAAGTTATTAATTATCTCAGACAAGGAACACATTTCAGTCTTTAAAAATATACATTATCTTCCTCAGCCTGCATTATAATCCAATAATTATCTTTCGTATGATGAGAACATCTATCTTAGTCGCGTTAGACTTCTGTAGCTAATGCGTTAAAACATACTCCTAACGCGCTAAATATGATTTCTAACGTGTTAGAAATTGAAAAGGAAAACATCTGAGATGCACGTCATCACACCCGTTTTGAATGGATAGAACCTTCATCTCTAAATCGTTAAATACTGCAACAAACACTAACTAGGTATAAATTCTTAACACGTTAGAAATAAGCTGTAACGCTTTAGCATCTAGTTTAAACACGCTTGTTGCATAGTAAAACGTCTAAGTTTCTAACGATTTATCCCAAACGGCCTTGATAGATAGATAGCCAGAAAGGTTATCTATACGCGGGTTGGTTCCATCGGAACGTAGGCCCCGTCTTTAGCACCGCATATACCCACAAATAGAGCACCCCACCCCCACTGCGAACAGCATCAACCCTGATCTGACCTTGTTCACTGAAAGAAAAACAAAATGAAAAAACGAAGACCCTGCTTTGCTGGCGTGCTATATGGCAGCAGACGCAGGTCTGTAGGCCTACTGCTGTAAATTCTCTGCTTAATACGCAAGTATATAAGTTATGCAGATAATTATAGCCTTCTAGTAGATAGGATTGCAAGTTTGATTTTGTATTTTAAGTTAAAGCAGGACCGCAGTCTTCATACTTAAATTCAGAATCATCCTAGTTCTACGCGAAGTCAGACACTAAAGATAAAAATCCAAGTTAAAACAAAAAATTTTAACCGACAAAATTTTGAAATGATAACTTTGCAGTTTGAAGAGTAAAGTTTTATTTTACCGGTTTTGAAAGGACACACACACACACACACACACACACATATATATATATATATATATATATATATATATATATATATATATATATATATATATATATATATATATATATATATATATATATATATATATATATAAACTTCATATAATTATGCGCGAAGACTATCAGGTACGCCCTGTCGCGTGCACCCAAAGTTATCCGCCCATTTCCTTTATACCGCACATCATGAGACCTTTAGCATTAACCTGAATATGATTTTTAAAAAATTTGAATTTTAATGATAGGCGATACTTAACTGTAATTTTTAAAACTGTCTTTTGTCTTCGTTTTTTCTTGAAGAAAAACCAGTTTTTATTTTGTCTCTCCTCGTTGTACAAATATTTCACACACACATCTCTCTCTGTCTCTCTGTCTCTCTGTCTCTCTCTGTGTGCGTATATATATATATATATATATATATATATATATATATATATATATATATATATATATATATATATATATATATATATATATATGCAATAAACTGACGACGAACCTAGTCAGTTTATTGCATCTATTTTAATCAATCCCTGACACACGTGATCCCTTGGCGGATCCAGTGCGCTTGCAAGGGTTGTTATTCGCCATATGATTTGTATTCTTTATATATATATATATATATATATATATATATATATATATATATATATATATATATATATATATATATATATATATATATATGTGTGTGTGTGTGTGTGTGTGTGTGTGTAGTGTGTGTGTTTGTGTAAACTGAATATTGATTTTAAGTTATGGCACTTTTGAAGCTTAAAAATGACACATATAGTGGTTTTGTTCTTTAAATTTATTTGTTTCTATCAGTACATAGTAATAATAAAAATATGGATCTGATGTTACGATGCAACGTTCAGGTTTCATAATGCGTTTTAATTTCATCAAATTCTCAATTAAAAGTTCTTTACCTCTTTCAGTTTTTTTTACAAAGTTCAGTTAGTGGTCCATTTCATAGTAGTATACTTGAACAGCTTGTTTGAAAGGTAGGTTGATTGTCAATGTCCTAGCTCTTGCTCCAAATAATTAACGTGTAAAACTTCAGTTGAACATGCACTCTCAGTTGATTTTCTTTTTTTTTCTTTTTTTAAAAAACCGGATTTAGGTCATTCTTATCAAATTACTTTTATCGCACTAGTCAGCTTTACAACCTATCAAAACGGACGTAGATAGAGTAATGACAACATATTCGTTCTGAACCTGTACAGTTCCGGGTTCTATTGCAGTCTCTGCCACATGCAAAGGTTCGTCTCCGCCCAGCCAAGTTTGAATTTTTTCCGGGTTCTCCAATTTTCTCCACTGTAATGATTTCACATCAGTGTCTGGACCGTCGGGAGTGCTAATGATTAATCAAGAAAGTGTGCATAATTTACATTCCCTTTATATGCATTTGTATCATAGGCGAAAAAAGCCACATAGACATAGTTCATGGTCGCGCATACAGGCCTGCATACAATGCCTTGCATATAAATCGCTTTGCCATGGAATGGTTTGTGCTGTTATCTATGTTACACAAGTCAAGCAACACTATAGTTGTCTACAATAATTAATGATGTTGGTATTATAAGATTGTTATGAGTTGATTGATAAACCAAAGTCATTATATGTTTCTCCGTCCGTTGACCGGTAAAAAAAAATCCCCATACAAACAAAAGCCACCAACATTTAACAATTACTAAATGCTGTTGGCGCTGCGACACTGGGTGGATGTTGGGTATGAAGACGCTTCCAAAAAGTCACCGAAAGTTCAATGCTACTTCCAAAAGTCAACACATCAAAAGGGGCAAAAGTAGCTTGAATTTTATCGTTTTTTTTTAAAAAAAATATTTTTAGTCGTTTTATCGGCCGTGCGTCTGTAAACAGCATAATAAGTAATTTATTGCAAGTGAAACACATTATTTACATTTTTGCCTTGCTTATAACAATAATTATTAAACATAAAACCCGACAACAGTAAATATTACCTATAGTTTCACAACTTAGGACGTCGTGCCTACATTTAATAAATGGGTTGAAAGTGAGTCAAACAATGAATGAAAAATACTAAAAGCAAGAATAGAATTGGTTCTTTTGAAAAGTTCCTATACGTAAATATTACATAAACATAAATTTAAACCAAAGGAAATATTTGTCTCTTCTTTCACAATTATAATTGAATACAAATGTGTAGATCTTCGCAAAGAACGAGCCAACATGAAATTTTATCGATGTCTTGCATGTTTCACCTATATACAATAAATAAATCAAAACCTTAGACCATAAAAAACATCAATTTGCTTTTTTTTTTGTTAACATTAGTGATTAATACGAAGGCATACACAATTTGCATGACCATACATGCAAGGAAACTTACCTACAAGATGCAGATTGTCTGGCACTAACCAATTACCCAGCAATATGGAGGATTAATACTGCTGACTTCTTTGAACAGGGGTGAACAAATTACGATCCGCCGATACATTTAGCGAGGACCGCGCTTGTGCCCTTTTTGCCACATGTTTAAGGATGATTTAATTACAGGCACGAAACATTCACAGTGCGGCCTGCCTGGTTTTCTTGCCCATGTAATCGTTCGAGTTGTGCACCCTTCGATTGGAAGATACTGTGCATTGAAACAGTTTTCTATTGGCACAGAAATTAACGTGAAGCATCTTGGTGTCTATCTGCTATTCGCTTCTCTGACTACACATTTGGACGTCATGTGACCATGTTTTTTGTAGTCATGGTCTAGTTTAGAATGGAAGATCTACGAAAAACATGAGCTAATTAAATGCGTTTATCGGCGATTTAATGATTTTTGTTGACATTATTAAACGGAGAAAGAGCATGCACACAAAAACCATAAAACAAAACAAAAAAAAAAAACAAATTCAAAGAAAAAAATTATGAAAATGCACGTTGATGATCCTATAAAATTATGTCTAACTAAAGAAGGATGTCCATGGAACAAAATGTTAATATTTATTTAAGGATATTGTTGTTTTATTTGTTTGTGAATATGCATTTAGTTTTAACGCTTCTGTTTTCTAAGTTTCCAGCCCTTTTCACTGTACAAGAAGTGGAAAGAGGACACGAGATCATCAATACAGCTAGATTTCTGCCATATGGTCTCACTTTGAGTAAGGCTTGAAAATCGATAGGTTTGTTTTGTGACTACCTTTGACAATGTCCAAAATGCATCGCCCGTATGAGCGAGGCTTGCAACTACCAAGCTGTCAACAGGAAATTATATGGTTGCTATTAAAAATCTGACAAGCATGTGCAAATATTTAAGGAACTTGTTGCGCTGATTTTTAAGTGTCATTTAAGACATGAAATTATCCTGTATTATTGCAGTTGCTTATCTCCAAGTTACAAATCAAGACTCCGAAATAAGTAAGCTCAGCCTATTGATTTGTATATAGGGAACATACCGCTTTTAGACAAAATCAGTTGCCATATGAATCATTTTTATTTTTAATGCAGTAAATTGGCGATTATTTTACATAGGAGTTATTCACAAGCAAAGACAATGCAGTTCATTTTAATTAATCAAGTCATGACATTAACGTAATGTATGTTCAACCATGGCTTTTGGGGTTTAACAGCACTAAGCCAGTCGAAGACATGAAAATCAATAGGTCAATCCTTGTATTAAGTGATGTACGTATTGGTAAATGATTGCATCAATTAACTTACATTGTACCTGATAACCATACAAACGGCTCAAATTAATAAATATAACAGACCCATAATGTTCGCACTGTTTCCATTATCAATGAAAATAATTATCTCAGTAGAGGGAATGCGAATAAATATCTGATGCGTTTCGATACTAAGTGTGCAACAGATAATGGTGTTTATTTGATAACTTGTAAAGAGTTGCATACAATGTATAGGACAAACCAGTCGGAAAGTATCTAAACGCATGAACGAACACAGATTTGACATAAATAACTTTATTGATCCATTTTTTTAAAACGTATGTCTCCACACACGCCAATGACGGTTTCTATAATTTGCATGACTTTTAATTAGCACATCTGATATTCTTAAGTCTGAGATGTAACGTCTGTTAAAAATATTGGATTCACTGTTTTGAATATTGTTTATGCATTAGGTCAAGTTATTGTATTTGGTTATTTCTGTTGTTAGTGGTGAGGATCAGAAACACATTCTTAGTAAATGGCTTGGTTTGGCTCTACGAAAATATAAGGAGTTTATCTACCTACGCCATTTCCGTTGCCGCATAGAGTGCTACTTTCAATAACACAACCGCTATGGTGGACTAAGTGGTTAGAGAATATGCCTCGAATACGGCCGGTTGCGGGTTCGAACACCGGACGTGTCATACCAAAGACTTATTTTTAAAAATGTTACTAGCAGCTGCCTCAGGTTAGTCTTATGTCAGGATAATTTTACTGGGTGTAACATAATGCTACATGTATGCGGCATGATGCGACAGTGATATAACATTTATGTCAACTATCACACTGCTGACATGGTAGTGATATGATTGAAAAATTGTTAAAACTACGTAAAAACTCCAAATAACACACTTTCAATATCAATGATACGTTTCATGTCTCTCAGTAATTCGCATTCAGTGACAATATCAGAATTAAATCTGGCTCTTTTACACTCAGTGAGATTAACTCTTTCATATGTGTAGACTACTCTATTCAATTTACAAGGTGTTTGACAAGTAGATCATTGAGTTATTGACCACGCATCTTCGGAAACTAACGACTGGACATCGGAAATGCTCCAATAGGCATGGGAAACTCTTCGTTCAGAAAAAATATATGCTAACACTTTTTTTTAACGAAAAATTGTACTTTAAAATACAATCAATGCAGATATTAGACTAAGCTTAACGAAACATGAAAATAGACAAAGTAATGGGCCCAAGTGTTTGAATCTATTTTGTTGCACTTAACGTTCAGACGTGTCCTCTTAGCTGGTCGAGGTAGTGATACTATCTAACAGCGGCGATTTTCTACTTGACGGAAAAAGCAGACATTATTCCGATTGGTTCTACTCCGGGAAAGTTTGCCGTGAAACCGGAACACATTTGAAATATTTGATTGATTCCGATCAATATTCTGGAGCAAAGTAGAATTGGGAACTACATTGGAATGATATCAGTTTTTCTTGCTACGTACAAATTGGATATTAATCGAACGACAACGAAGATATATAACTTTCCTTTTTGTTTGTACAACCTACCGATTTAAGAAACGTACGGCATCAAGGATATAAAAAGTGCACAAGACAGTCATTTCACTCATCAATTCATAATTTCTAACCTGACTGTAGCCATAGAGTCCCAAACATTGTTGGTGGCGTTTCGAATCAGACTGGAGTTTCTTTAGTAATACGGTCGCCATATTTGCATGAGTGGGTCTATGTTTTCAAGCAACAGATGTAATGAAGTTCACCATCTGTAATAATCTCAATAATTCTGTGCATTTTGGAGTTGCGTCAACTTGTACACATGCATATAAAGATCCTTTGTTTTTATTTGTACAATATTTTTTAGCAATATTAAAACCAAGTTAGTTATGCTTATCACTCCTGTTGGGGTATAAGCCACCCACAAAAAATCGCCAGAGACTTCTGTCCTGTGCTATTCTCCAGGTGTGACCCAGCTTAGTGATGTCCGTCTCAAGGTCTCGTCGCCAGGTGTTTCTTGGTTGACACCTTGACAGTTTTTACTGACATAGACTATTTTAGAAACCAGAAAAGGACAGTAAGCAGTCTGTCTGCTTGTTTGTTTGTTTGTTTTTCTTTACGGTTTCCGCTTTATCTGAAACGCAACTAAGCTGACAGTGTTAATGACCTTCTGACGACAATCGGTTGAGAAATTATACATTGTTATGAAATTACTAAGTTTTGCCCATTTTCTAAATATATGGTTGATGCTACAAACCAACGGAGAGTGTGCCAATGCTATAGACCGTTACATAAAGCGCTAAGTCAAATTAGCGCCAAATTTACGAAATTGTCGGGGGGTGGGTAGGTGCGCCGATTGCATGGCTTGTTTCGCATAGGGTGTCAGTTGCCGACAGCTATTCAAGGGCTGCCACAGGTTGCAGTGTATTCAGTATCCCTTGCAAAATTTAAGAATCCTCACGTGCCGCATTGTGACACATCATCATAGTGTCATGCGCAATGTCAGTCAGTATGATCATATAAAACATCAAGGTATTAACTTGTGGCCTTTCTTTGACCTCGTCCACGATCAAAATCGTTCTGCACACTTACTGATATCCTGTAGATAGTCATTCAGTCAAATGTAAACATACAGCTTTGTGGAGTTTTGACCTAAAATTATAAAATTAGGCATATTGCACAACCCTACTTCTGATATCCGTTGTTTTTAGAGAGAGCGAGAGAGGAGGGGGGACTCTATACAATTTACAAATACGGATTACAGACGCAGATATGACATTGCTACATAAAATCAGTATGTTAGTAGCTGTGCCAGGCACCTACCACCCAACGCCAGCATCAATACGATCCACAAGATGCAACCACTTACAGAATTGCATCATGTACCAGTTGATCGTCAACATTTACCAGCAGTCTTTTTTTCTCACTCAGTTACTTACAGGAACTAAGTCCATGAAAATGCAGTGCCAGCCCGCAGCCTGGATGTATTCAAACCTACCAGCTAGCACATCATATAAGTAGATATATTGTTTGGGTGGTGTTCCTTTCTTTTTGTTCTTTGCTTGCATGCACGATGTTCTAGCTAAGCAGTTAATGTCTGTCAAATGGATATATTTTATCGAGTATTGTATCTAAGTTGCAGCCGAAGTTCAATGTGACCAAGATATATCATCGATGTATAATAATTACCCATGTAAAATACTTTTCCTAGGATGTAAGAAATATTTATTGATATTGTCATTGAATTTAAAGATAAGAGTACAGTTCTTAAACCTTTCTAACGGGGAGTAAGTTTCGTTAAATCGGAACAAAGTTTCGTGATGAAAGAAGTGATGTATGACATACTTGACAAACATTCGCTTTTCTTTGTTCCTTCATGGAGCATGCACAAATTGCCTGGAGATAATTGGGAGACTATAAGCTCTTTGATCCTATTGTTCCTTGAAGGTACCGGGAGACGTTTTAGATACATAGTTTGAAAAATAGCCATTTTTAAAAGAGTGGTACACTCAAGCTTTGTTCACTTCAAACTGCCATGACTATTTTCATTTGGTGTAAATTTTTTCCATTCAATGAACATAAGATTATATGGCTTAGCAGAGTCACTGGGTGCAAACATTTTACAAACAAATCTTATTTTTCCAGTTGAAATGAAAAGTGGGTTAGCCCTCGTTAAAATTCATTGATGTTGTTTTTGAGTTTATTACTGAACATATAGTACTAAAGCAAACTCCGTTCCGATCCCTGTCAATACTTGTATCAAAAGTCTAGTCTGCCATTATCGTTTCTGTTTTCTTATATCAGTCACAGACTATTATATACTGATTCACTGTTAGTTACGATTACGTGTGTTTCCAAGTGTGCCATCGTACATGTAAATGTTTATAATGCATTCCTCATCATTTACCAATATTTCACAGAGTAATTCACGCATTCAAAGCATTTACAGTTTGAATTAATGTGTTTATTAGCTGAACAAATTTTAAAATATCTCCGGAAATAATACCCCCTTCCACTTGAAGTAGGAAAATTATTGTTGGACGCTTGCAAATGCTTCTTGATTTCAACAAGCCTGGTTTGTCATTCAATTATCAATACAATTTATTTCAGTCTTCGTGTTGTTATTACATAGCACGAGAGGTTAAAGATCACTGACACGTTTAATCATTGTTGGACAAAGTATACCATATAACCGACAGTTGTAATTAATATAGGGTTAAGAAACTTATCCATAGATATATAATGGAGTAGTCATATGACAGTACTTGTTAGGGAAAGTCAGTGCAAAATAATTTATCTATTTAGAAGAGCATTTCGGCAAATTGTTCAATAATCGAATCGTTCTTATTTTGCATGATGCTATTACGCGAATTGCAACAAAACATATCTATGTAAGCCATACCTAATGACTCTTCAAGCTTGTATTGAATAAAGACGAAAAAATAAATTACTGCCAAAATTATTATTCATTTTCTTTGGCCTCTCTCTCTCTCTCTCTCTCTCTCTCTCTCTCTCTCTCTCTCTCTCTCTCTCTCTCTCTCTCTCTCTCTCTCTCTCTCTCTCGATCGAAGAATGACATTGTAGAACTTAATAGCCCTAAGGTCTTTGCATGAAACTGGCCTGCCAAACAATGGAAAAAACATAAATTTAAATCAGTCAATATAGGTATAAAGATTCGTGTGTATTTATTTGATCATTTTTTTTAGGAACTTTGGAAGAATATAACGAACATGTTTAAACTCTGGGCTTTTGACTTAGTCATTGGGATATCTGCCTAATTCCCAAGCACTCAAGTTTTATCACATTAGGGCGATCTCAATAATTGGTACTCTATATTCCTTATATATACCCCACATTGTTTAAAAAAAAAATTAATGAAAGCAGTTGAATGAGTTAGAAGTTTTTATGCACCAAAAGAAGAAATCAAATACGAAATGCCAAGGTTATTTTAATAATGCTTGGTACTAATTTGCGCCCAACATGTAAGAAAAAGAAGACCCACCAAAATCCTAATTAACATAGGTTATATTGCATGTTCTGAATATAATTGCATTTTAATTAAACCCAAATCTTCTGATGAGGTTATACAGTATCTCGTGTTGAAATCATAAATAAACTAAAGCTTATCATTTCAATACAAAATATTCAATCAGGTCATCAAAAGATTTATAAAGTTTATTTATGAAAATATTGGACGTATGAACAATATATGAAAAAGTTTTGCTGCGAAACTGATGTTTTCATTTGGTAAAACAAAACCTTATAAATATTGCGATGAATCATAAACACCATGTTCTTTAAAAAAAAAAATCGGAAGAGAGACTTGGCGTATTTGATAGGTCTAGGCAATTACAGTGCGACATTTCCTACAGATCAAGTGGCCACTTGAAAGAAGGGCAAGATCATATGATTGAATGACTGCTGAGACTGCGCGGTGTGTTATGTGCCTGGCCGGACGGGTCAGAGACCGCACGTTAACTTGTTATTCGCATTTACGTCCGTCTGAAGAGTCTGAGATAACCAATGAAATTATTTTTATGACTTTGATAATACCAGGGCATTGACTTTTTACTTTTAATGCCGATAAAGATTTGCGTAGGAAAGAAAAAAAAAGAAATAAATTCTAATGCAAAAAATGTGTAGGCCTACTGGTTAACTTATCTAAAACAGGTTAACGACACTAAAATATTTTGTTTTGAAACTAATATTTCTTTCTTGGAGAGAGTTCTAACATTTTATTATAAAAGGAATGATCTCAAACTGTTCTGGCATATTTTTATTGAGCAAATGACAATCACCTTCATTTCGCGTAACATTTAGATAAACAAGAAGTTTTAAAAAATGAGCGAAAATTAGTGTTTCACGCAAATTGTTTGAAACGAAGGATGCAGGATGGGAATATAAAAAAGATAGAACTAAAATTTGCAAAAACAATTTTTCTGTTTAATTTTAATAGTAAGATACACAGTCTCTGTCAACGACCTCTCAGGCCATTTGTTCACGCATCGTACGCAACCTTGTATGCACATAAGTTCGAACAGTGTAGACGTATCATATGAGCATTGATCAGCCTTTGTACTATGAGGTATTGGCGATATCTCGAGTCAGCAAGTGCACCACATCACCTGCTTTAGCTAAGAAAATTACCATCTAAGTTTAAATAATGAGACATTCTTAAAATTTTCCTACCCTAGAAATAACTTAGATGTACAATTCTTATTTTTTTCTGGAATGATAATTGCACATAATGACTTTACGCCAAGAGAAAAAGTGTCATTAGGATTTTTTTTAGAAGGATTGTCATTGCATTTCTAGCGTTGTCTGCGACATATTTACCAATGTTATGAGTATAT
>JAEAOA010000609.1:1932500-2230000 GCA_016746295.1 Potamilus streckersoni | reverse complement strand
GGTCATTACTTTGTTTGACTTTTGGACCACACCCATATAGTCATTTACCAATAGTCTTAATTTCATTTCTAAGTAGCTACTGTATGTAGCCGAAACTGTTAGTGAACACGAAAATAGATTTAAAGAAAGGAAAATTTTTTACTTGTAAGTTTGGAAAATAATGAATCTGATTAGTACGCGTCCAGAAAAGTATTAGATCAAAAAGTTGTTGGTATGTTCAACAGAACAATACATGCTTTGTTTTAAATACTTAGATTCTACTCATTATAAGTGTGCCGATTTGCTGTGGACTATTCAAAACATTAGATCACCTACCATTGGCAGAATTTCTTGTTCGATAGCAAACACACTCAACAAGAATTTACACGCTGAAATGAGGCTCTAAAACTGATAGAATTATCTTTAAAAAAAGCTAATAAGAAACAAAGAATAAATAACATTATAATGAATTTTAATTATGAAAGAATACTATTATATTTTCTGCGTTTATTGTAATATAAACTGTCAGTTTCTGACTCACACAGTTTACACAAGGCCTTCGGATATTATTTGCGTTACGATTTGGCAACTGACAGTGTATACCAACTACAATAAGGAAACAAACGGTATTAACTTCTAAAATAAATGACAATCAATATATGAATATTCTGTTTGAGTTTGCATAACCATGAAACACAACCAAAACGTCAACGATGTTTCATAACTTTCTCTTTGGGGCCGAATATCATATCTGCTCGCGTTGTATTCTGCAAACAACAAAAGAAAATATAATGTGAGAATGGAAATCGGGCGTATTTTGTTTATAGAAATATAAGTGGATACGAGATTTGATGCTTTTATTTTGAAACTTTTTAAGTTCCCCAGCTTTCAACAATGTGTTCAGGCACTTAAATATTACTATGGTACAAGGAGCTTGAAATGTCTTGTTTTAACATGGGAGAGGTTTTTTATAACTTTAATTGGTTCAGATTTTCTATACACATATATACTCTTTACTCATTCAACGAATTTATCATCACACCATTCCAAAACGCAAATTTCTTGAGGAATTTACAAAATATTTGATGGAAAGAAAAGTATCTATGTCATCATGCCGTGTGGAGACCAATGATGATTTTGCTAGATATGGGTATAGATGAATGTGACAATTCTGAAGCATTCAAACAACACAGCTTAGTAGTATGAACGAGGACAGGAGATGTACTTGAATGATTTGTATTTCTTTTGTTTTGTTGAGTATACATATTTTTATTAATATAAATAAACGTAACCATTCACATGGTGTATCTTACAAATAATGAAAAGGCAGTCTTCGGTTAAATCATTCGGTAAACATTTGATACACACACGCTCTCTCTCTCGATTGATTGATTGATTGATTGATTGATTGATTGATTGACCACTGGAGTGTTCATCTTCTTCAAATATCAATATAATGTACTATTATATCAGTAAAATTAATTGTTTACGACAACCTAAATCAGCCAACTTGCAAGTGTCTTTATATTATAAAACTGCTAAACACGTTAAAAAGACTCAAAACAATGACCGCTTGGATCTGATGTCAGTAACCTTAATACACGTTATACAATGGAAGATCTTGTGTGTGTGTGTGTGTGTGTGTGTGTCTGTGTGTGAGTTATTTGGATTTTTAACCTAGTTTTAAAAATTTGTCAGTCATATCGCTACGATGTCTGCAGTGTGGCAGTTTATACTGATATCTGGTACTGGGGCATCATGCTTCAGACATGTAGCATGATGTCCCACCCAGTCTAAGTATCCTTACGCCAGGTCGACCAGTCCTAACACTAACTTCTTAATGCTGAGTGCCAAGCGAGGCAGCTGTTAGTACCGTTTTTGTAAGTCTGGTATGACTCGGCCGGGGATAGGACCCTCGACCTCCTGCATCCGACGCTCTAACCACCAGGCCAACGGAGCGGTAGATCTTGAGAGAATAATAAAATGTGGCAAAGGTTTCGTTTCGTTCGTAATTTTGGTATCAACTCCAAAACCTTTATTAAGCAAGGAATTATCATGAGATGTAACCATACAGCAACAAGCCTGTTTAGCATTGTGCTGACATAGACATAACACATTATGCAGTCAAAACTCCAAACAACAACAAAAAGCATTACTAAATGAGAAATAGATTATATGCAGTCCCATCTTGTTGCAATGGACATTGTTGCCACAGAAGCCAGGCCGGGAATAATGTTGACAGAAGATGCTGTAAGAGTCCAATCGAAACTGGATTAGCTGTTCTAGAGGAAAAATGCACAGATCACTAGTTGCCATGTAAGCACGCCGTCACCATGTAAGCAATTTTGATAGAGGAGCTTTTAAGGTCTATTTCTGTCGTTTCGATTCTGCTTTGTTCAGCCTTTAGAAGAACTCAAAAATAGGTTTTCCGTACCGAGGCTTAAAGAGCTAACATTCTTGTCCGGGAAGCCAACTCTGAGAACTTTTGAAGGAGGAAGTCCGAATGAATAGTAGGATGTATGGAATATATGGCCAACCATTACTAATTATTCCACATTCTAATATTCTTATTTACCATATAAGGAGTTTATATGTTTGATAAAATATCACAGAATAGGTATTTTATAAACTCTATAAGCTATGTTATAAGATGGCACCTGAAAAAATACTATAAGATATCTTGAAAATGTAAGTAGTATATCTATATCTTATCAGTGATAACAACAATATCCATGTGCTTTCATAGATGTCTACAATGTTATTGTGCTTTCAATGATGACTACCATATCCATGTCCTTTCAGTGATGTCTACAATATCCATATACTTTCAATGATGACTACAATATCCATATGCTTTCAATGATGTCTACAATATCCATATGCTTTCAATGATGACTACAATTTCCATGTGCTTTCAATGATGTCTACAATATCCATATGCTTTCAATGATGACTACAATATCCATGTGCTTTAAATGATGTCTACAATATCCTTGTGCTTTCAATGATGTCTACAATATCCATGTACTTTCAGTGATGACTACAATATACATGTGCTTTCAATGATGACTACAATATCCATGTGCTTAGAGTGATGACTACAATATCCTTGTGCTTTAAATGATGTCTACAATATCCATGTTCAATGATGACTACAATATCCATGTGCTTTCAGTGATGACTACAATATCCATATGCTTTCAATGATGATTACAATATCCATGTGCTTTCAATAATGTCTACAATATCCATGTGCTTTCAATGATGTCTACAATATCCATGTGCTTTCAATGATGACTACAATATCCATGTGCTTTCAATGATGTCTACAATATCCATATGCTTTCAATGATGACTACAATATCCATGTGCTTTAAATGATGTATACAATATCCTTGTGCTTTCAATGATGTCTACAATATCATGTACTTTCAGTGATGACTACAATATACATGTGCTTTCAATGATGACTACAATATCCATGTGCTTAGAGTGATGACTACAATATCCTTGTGCTTTAAATGATGTCTACAATATCCATGTTCAATGATGACTACAATATCCATATGCTTTCAATGATGACTACAATATCCATGTGCTTTCAATGATGTCTACAATATCCATGTGCTTTCAATGATGTCTACAATATCCATATGCTTTCAATGATGACTACAATATTCATGTGCTTTCAATGATGTCTACAATATCCTTGTGCTTTCAATGATGTCTACAATATACATGTACTTTCAGTGATGTCTACAATATCCATATGCTTTCAATGATGACTACAATATACATGTGCTTTCAATGATGACTACAATATCCATGTGCTTAGAGTGATGACTACAATATCCTTGTGCTTTAAATGATGTCTACAATATCCATGTTCAATGATGACTACAATATCCATGTGCTTTCAATGATGTCTACAATATCCATATGCTTTCAATGATGACTACAATATTCATGTGCTTTCAATGATGTCTACAATATCCATGTGCTTTCAATGATGTCTACAATATCCATATGCTTTCAATGATGACTACAATATACATGTGCTTTCAATGATGACTACAATATCCACGTGCTTAGAGTGATGACTACAATATCCTTGTGCTTTAAATGATGTCTACAATATCCATGTTCAATGATGACTACAATATCCATGTGCTTTCAATGATGACGACAATATCCATATGCTTTCAATGATGACTACAATATCCATATGCTTTCAATGATGTCTACAATATCCATGTGCTTTCAATGATGTCTACAATATCCATGTGCTTTCAATGATGTCTACAATATCCATATGCTTTCAATGATGACTACAATATTCATGTGCTTTCAATGATGTCTACAATATCTATGTGCTTTCAATGATGTCTACAATATCCATATGCTTTCAATGATGTCTACAATATCCATATGCTTTCAATGATGTCTACAATATCCATATGCTTTCAATGATGACTACAATATCCATGTGCTTTCAGTGATGACTACAATTTCTATGTGCTTTCAGTGATGACTACAATTTCCATGTGCTTTCAGTGATGACTACAATATCCATGTGCTTTCGGTGATGACTACAATTTCCATATGCTTTCAGTGATGACTACAATATCAATATGCTTTCAGTGATGACTACAATTTCCATGTGCTTTCAGTGATGACTACAATTTCCATGTGCTTTCAATGATGACTACAATATCCATATGCTTTCAATGATGACTACAATATCCATGTGCTTTAAATGATGTCTACAATATCCATGTTCAATGATGACTACAATATCCATGTGCTTTCAATGATGACGACAATATCCATGTGCTTTCAATGATGTCTACAATATCCATGAGCTTTCAGTGATGACTACAATTTCCATGTGCTTTCAATGATGTCTACAATATCCATGTGCTTTCAGTGATGACTACAATATACATATGCTTTCAATGATGACTACAATATCCATGTGGTTTCATAGGTGACAATACAATATCTATGTGCTTTTACTGATTACAAAAATCAATAGTATTACTTGTATCTTGAAATCCCAATGGAACTTTATTATTTAATTCTCGGAATATTAATATGAATATGAAGGTGTAGTATGCTATTCTTTAAATATCTTACTTAATTTGTTTCCTTACAATGACAGCCATATTTAATATGTGTCTATATTTCCAGACAATGCAACTAAGATTAATTAAATTGCCATTTAATTTTGATGTGTGGACGATGGAGTCTAAAATAAAGAATTTTTATCTTTGGAAATGGTATAAAAGATGGTAAGATTATACAAAGAACTGCGTTTCATGTATGTATGTATATATGTAGGTATGTATTATGTATGTATATATGTATGTATGAATGTATGTATGTATGTATGTATGTATGTATGTATGTATGTATGTATGTATGTATGTATGTATGTATGTATGTATGTATGTATGTATGTATGTATGTATGTATGTATGTATGTATGTATGTATGTACGTACGTACGTACGTACGTACGTACGTACGTATGTATGTATGTATGCATGCATGCATGCATGCATGCATGCATGCATGCATGTATGTATGTATGTATGTATGTGCGTGTCTGTATGTTTGTGTGTGTTTATGTTCGTGTTGGTGTGTATCATGTGGTTATTTGAAAATGGACGTTTAGTTTGAATTGCTCGTGCATTTTTAAGAAAGACTTAATGTATTGTGTGTGTGCATATGTGTGTGTGTGCGTGTGTGTGCGAGAGAGAGAGAGAGAGAGAGAGAGAGAGAGAGAGAGAGAGAGAGAGAGAGAGAGAGAGACTCAAACTGCTGAAAATTTATATACAGCAAACTCTTCCTGATGATAGTCCGTTTTCAAACAAAAGACAGCAGACCTTTCCATTAATTATAAAAGTGTCGTGAATGTGAGATACACGTTACACACGAATATGAAATAAAATACATATATCTGAAACTTTTGAAAGCTTTTGCTCATATGAGCTGTTTTTGTTTGCTTTGTCCTCCTTGTTATTCTAATATTTCCGGTGTTTTATGTTGTATATCGTGAGATTCACCATAAGTGAGGTCAACCGGTGCATGAAAGTATACAAACACTGACGTTTGTCAAGTCAACAAACTGTATAAACATTTGTAAAATGCACCCGTTGACATCATACAATATTATCAATAAATACTTTATCTTCTATCTCCATGTATGCACATGTTGAGTGTAAAAAGGCACCAACTAATGTATGTATGTATGTATGTATGTATGTATGTATGTATGTATGTATGTATGTATGTATGTATGTATGTATGTATGTATGTATGTATGTATGTATGTATGTATGTATGTATGTATGTATGTATGTATGTATGTATGTATGTATGTTATGTATGTATGTATGTATGTATGTATGTATACAGATCAAATACATATTTTGAATTATTATCATAAAGTTGATTTGCTAATTTTTTTTACAAATAATAATAATGACATTATCGCTATGTGTATATGTTATTCTTTATATTAATGTCCTTGAAATTGCTTAACATGTGTTAGCGATTGCCAAAAACAAGTTCTATGAGACTTTTTGGGGAGGAGTGTTCTTCCTGTTTGATCTTTTCAGACCAGTTAGGGAGGTCTCATGTCATACATGTAGATGATTGTGCTATATTGCATTTGTTTTATTATGGTACAATTTTTCTGTTTATGTTTTTATTTTATATTTTTTAAATATTTATTATATAATTTCTTTGTTATTAAACTTGAAAGAAGTAATCATCAGCTGCTCTCTGTTGTTCCATTTGCCATTCTACGTCTATTGTTTCGTCTATTAGAAGTAAACGAATACTTCTCTCTATTCTCTCTCTATTTTACGTTGTTTCTCTATTTGCATCTTCTTTCTCCTTTTGTCTTTTCTTAACTCTCTTTTATTTTCTTTTTCTCTCTCAGTTTTTGTCTTTATCACTTCTAGTGTTGCTTTTGCTGTTTGTGAACCTAGGGATGCCAAAGTTAATGCCATTTCTATTTTCTTATTGATCTCAGGCTGCAATATGGGATTTTTCTTTAACGCTGCTGTCTCTGTTAAGGTTGTTTATGCTTGATTGTGTTTTGGTGAGGAATTCTGAATGTTCTTTAGTTTGGAGTGCTGTGGCTGTTGTTGTTTTGAATTTTACTTCACTTATTTTGATTGTTGTTGATTCTGGTTGACAATCTTTGGTTTGGGGAGTTGTAGTTGTTGTTGTTTTAGCTTTTTTTGCTGTTGTTGACTTGGTTGCTTTGTACTCTTTTGTGCTTGTATTTGTTGTTTCGGCTGTCGTTGTTGTTCTGCTTGTACTTGTTTAGGCTGTTGTTGTTGTTGTTCTTGCCTTATCGTTTTTTCTTAAGTTTTAAATTTTCTGGTCATTTGTGTGGAATATGCTCGGTTAGTCTGCATCTATTACAGTTCTTGTAATATATACAGCCCTTGTACCACGCTTTTGTCAAAAAGCCAAACAAGTAAAATGCTTTCGTCAGTTCTTTTAGCTATTTTCTCTATTTCTAAATCCATATTCCCATTGTAGATGGATGTTGCGGGATCTTATCCAATCTAGCAGATATAACTCGAATTTTGAATTTCTCCTCAAATCTTTTCTTTGTTTTTTCCTAGGGTATCTCTAACGGAATGTCATTTAGATATAATTCTCCAGTTTGTTTCTTGATTTCCTTCAGGATTGGGTTCGGTTTTTCCACTGTAACCATATGGGTTTTGATTCTCATCTCTCCAGGTGGTAATATCGGTGTTTCCCCCCTTAGTCTTATAATATATCCTGTGTATCCAGCACTGTAATTAAAAATGTTTTCTCTATGGAGTCTGGATAATGGACTTTCATTGCAACAATGACATCTGTTGTTGTTGGTACATCCTCTCTCGGAATATTCGTCATATCCAATAATTGAGTCTCTTCTTGATAGTGACATTCAAGAAATGAAACTTCTTTTCTCTCAATTCATCTTACATTTAAAAATTTGTCTATTTCAAGTATTTTAGTTATTTTGTGTGTTCCCATTTTTTTCTTCTCGTGCGTCTCAGCGCTGTGAGTAGAAATCACCACACTTCACTGTATATTGTTTAATTCATTTGTCAGTATTTATTGTTATTTGTTAGTACAATATTATTCTTAGTATCCCGTCAGTTCTTTGTTTTTAGTACATGAATCTGTAGTCTCTATTCTTCAGAGTACAGTCTGCTTAGACATATTAGTAGTAATATCACTATCTGTCTTTCTACTGGGGTTTTTTTTGGGGGGGGAGGCACCAGATAGATGCCCCCGCCCCTACTTAATCGAAAAAAAAAACAGTAAAGTGTTTTCATGTATTTTTGTTTTCCCCCTGATGTGTTGCTATGTTAAACTTTGTAAAAAGAATTTTGATCAAAAATTTTATTATGTTCTCAATTTCTGATGGGGTATTTAATCCTAGTGTATCTAAAGGTTCACTCATCCGATAGAGTTTTGTCTACCTTATCGGGGTCGTTCACCTTGTTCATATTCAGGTGACCTTGGCTAAGGGTCCCCTATATCCTATGTATGCTATATGTATTGTGCTATATTGTATGTTTCTATATAGTATATTTGTGAGGACAGCCGATATATCCAAATCATTTCCCAGCTTTTCAAGAAACAAAATTTATAGTAAATGTTTATATATTGTCTCTTTTATTCACTTTTCTTCATTCATACTTAATATACACACATAAGCTGAAAAAGAAGGAGATTTTTTATTTCATTTATATTATTAGTTAATTTATGTAATTTTGAATTTTGGACATCTCTATTTTTAAGAGGGAGACGGTGCATAATATATTTTTTAAAAAATACCTAATGTTTTAACTGACTTTGCGTAGTGTAACATCTCTCCCTTTATAAAAGTTCTATATATTAAATTATTAGATGCAGTGGATTACTTTCCCAATACAGGGCGCAAATATTTTTTTATTAGATATTTCGCTTCCTGCATTTTTCCTAGGGTTATTTCAGGGATTATTTCAAGATTGCCAAAGTTGTGTTTGCTTACTACACATGGGATTTTCTGAGGTTCTTTCGCAGGCCTGCCCACTTCGCGTATCGCCATGTGATACAGCCCTTCGATGTCCTTGTCTCTTACTTCTTCCTTGTGTAGATTCCTGTCTATAAAGAGAAAATAATAGCTAGTAGGTTATTATTAGTACAATTGTTAGTTTGGCTAATCTTTCATTTCCTAATGGTTATAATTTTCCCACACTTTTTCATTATAGATAGAATGTATTCAATTATTTTCATCATATAAGTAACTTTTTAAAATTTCCGTCCAAATATAAAAACATGTTTTTCCTAAAATTCTCCGTTTTTGTCATTTCTGTGATTATAGCATTCCTTTCTACTTTTAATTTTGCATATTCCGTTATTACATTTATTTTAGTAAAGTTAAATTTTTTACATATGGGACACTTAGGTATTTCCCTTATCATGTGTCTTCTTAGGGCGACTTCTCCAGTTAGCCATGTATTGTGAAAATATTTAAATATTATACTTTGTATTTTTAAAGAGTTTATTTTCCACCAATTTGTCCATATTACCCCTACCAAAGTTACCCCCACCATATATCGTTTTCTATTTTACTTCTGTTATTCTTTGTACTTATATCTCTTATTTTCCCATATGTATATTTCGTATTAATTTCCCAAATTTCCCTATCCTCTCTGTATTTAAGCATTAGCATTTTTACATATCTTAATTTCCTTGTTACTTTTAATAGTCTACTTAAATTGTTATTTGTATAAATATCTGGTCTATTTTCATAATTAGTTTACTACTTCAGTCGTGTAATCGGGAGCTCTAGAGAACACGTCCGTTCTCTTCGGCAGCCCGTATGTATCTATGAGACAGGCTAAAAGTTCCGCCTGTGCCAATTAGTTAAACCAGATGGGCTCACGTGGAAACGTACACTTGGAAATTAGAAAATGATTGTTTTTTTTAAAAAAAACTATTTCTTAAATACGCCTAAATTTTATGAATCAATACATTTGACACTTCTATAAAACGCTTTGTGATTGTAGAAGACATTGATAGACTTTGTACAAACATGGCTACAGGATATATTGTGCGCCTTTGTAAAAATATGGTTACAATATATATTGATAGCCTTTGTACAAAGATTATGAATACAGGATATATTGGTATCCTTTGTACAAACATTATGGTAACAGGATATATTGATAGCCTTTCTACAAATATTATGGTAACATTATATATTGATAGCCTTTGTACAAACATTATGGTAACATGATATATTGATAGTTATTTTACAAATATTACGGTCACAGGATATATACATTATGGTTACAGTATATATTGATAGCCCTTGTACAGACATTATGGTTACAGTATATATTGATAGCCTTTGTACAAACATTATGGCTACAGGATATATTGTGAGCCTTTGTACAAAAATGGTTACAGGATATATTGATAGCCTTTGTACAAACATTACGGTTACATTATATATTGATAGCCTTTGTACAAACATTATGGTTACAGGATATATATTATACCCTTGATACTAACATTATGGTTACAGGATATATTGATAGCCTTTGTACAAATATTATGTTCATAGCCATTATGTTGACGGTTTGGTCATACAATATATTGATAGCGACTTTACCATGTAAGATTGTTGGTGGTGGTGGGTGCGTAGGCAGACGGAGTGGCTGCGCCGGGTAACATAGGTCTTCAGGCGCCAAAAAACCTGATAAAAAAGCTAAATTGCAGAAAAATTGTAGGCTAGAACATCATCTCAATCCGGGCGCCATTTTCTACTGGATAGCGACAGTCTTTATTCTAACACTAGGTTACAGAGCATATTGATAGCCTTCATACTAACAGTGGTTTGGCTACTTGCAGAAAGGTCACGCTTGCTAATACAGATCCAAATAGATCAGATGAAGAAATTGCAAATTTGCTAAAGATTTGTATTAAAAGAACGACTTATATGTGACGGAAAAGCTTATCTCCATAGAAAATGTATATCTATGGGGAATCAGCTTCCTCCAGCTTATAAAAACATATGACGTAACGGGTTCTATGAGACAGGCTAACTTTCCGCCTGTACTAATTAGTTCGATCAGAAGTGTCCACGTGTGAGCGTACACTGCAACATTAGGAAACGTAAAAGTAAAACAACATGCCTTTACTAAATAAGAGAAGGGCGTATACGTTATATAAATCAGTTTAATCAATATTTGTATACAACTGTTTATGTCTCTCCCGTCAATTTTGCTATGATGTACATCACTCTCCCCCTCCATCCAGACTTCCCATAACTTCGATATAAAAGCATCACACAATATATTCAGCTGACATCGATGATGTCGCTCTCGGACAGAGATACTTGCTAACATGGGCGGAACCATCATTATTTCGGAAGTTTAGTGTACATATAAAATACATATGCATATCATAGGATAAGATAGATATATATCGGAAACTTAATTAAAAATCAAACAAAGTAAAGATAGTATGATGCATAGTGTGGACACCGTTTGTACAACTGTAATTGGCAATGTAAGGTATATTATCTTATAGACAGATTGATAGACAGCTACAAATAAACAAATAAATCTTTTTATACTCTCTCTCTCTCTCTCTCTCTCTCTCTCTCTCTCTCTCTCTATATATATATATATATATATATATATATATATATATATATATATATATATATATATATATATATATATATATAGTTACTTATATGCTCGTTCAAAGCAACATAAAAAAGAGTGAAGACAAGCTTTGTAAATTTTAAATAAAAATGATTTATTTTCATAGCAAACATGGAAAAAAATGTTATTATGTAAAACAAGACTAACGATTTACAGAAATGATCGAAATTGTTTGTTCTAAAGATAAACATAAGTCCTTTAAAAAGTTCTAAATAAACACAGTCTGAAGTTCAGTTCCGATCCAAAATGGCGGTTGATGACGTCAGACGAAGGCTAACAGAAAAATCCAGAATTTACACAGTAAAGCACAATTTGTATTGTTCCGTTCCAATTTAGAATTTTTTTTCGGAAAATGTTTTTGTCCAAATCAGTAATGTTGTTCTCCCGGAAAACAATTAAAAAAACGAATTACTATTAGCTCCACAAACAAAATATATGTTGTTCTATGTAGACATAAGCACAGACAACTTTTACTAGCACAAAAATACCGTTTTGTAAGGTAATAGAAGTTGTGTAACTCTAAGATGTTACAATAGGCTACGACTCTGACATTCGACTGTCGACTCTTACAAAATACCTCAGCATATAAATGAAGCTAATACGTTGTTTGAACTACACGCGCATGTAGGACACGTGCGATTTCGCTATACAACTAGACATTAGGAAAGCCTGACCAAATATCAGCCAATCGTTTTCATAGCTATTCCTGAATGTTTACTTGTAATGAATTTGCCATTATACACAGCACGTGCTCACATGAGTCACATTTACGACTCAAGTAAACACGATGTTTTTCAACAATATATTAGACTTATATTAATATATTCATATTAATATTTACATTTAATGAAATAAAACAGAAATAAAAAGATTTAATTCTCTAACACACACACACACAGATATATATATATATATATATATATATATATATATATATATATATATATATATATATATATATATATATATATATATATATATATATAACATTTAAAAAATTATTTAATCTCTCATAAGCCATCTTTTGTTTTGTTTCAGCTTTTGCTAAAATAAAAATTCAATACCTTTAGGGACAGCTGGACCTAATTGGCTTGGACTGGTGTCATTCCCACCACCTTTAGATTAGCTATATTTAAAATGTTAGCTCTGAATCGTTTTCATTTCTTCTATACGCTTCTGTTGTGTTCTTTGTCAATCACTCCCAAATGATACTTGTATTAAAATGTAAAGACAGATATTTCATTTTTCTTTGCTGCTATGTCTGAAAAATGTCCCTACATCATTTCTCACTGTTCCCCATAATGCTGCTTTTTAATATTCAAACTTAACACTTCTACAGGGACAACAATTTGTAGATGTTATTAAATATGTTGATTAATTGTAATATTTTTATGTTTTCAAGATCTTATTTTATGTTTATAATAATTAGGAAAAATGGCACAGCTTACAGCCATTACGTTTAAACTTAAAACTGTCTGGTTTGTGAAAATTAAATAGTTTGATCTCACTCAAATTACCCGTATGCTCTTATTGCGTGTTAAATCTATTACCATAAGTGAATGCGTATACCAATAGCTTCAAGTAATGTTGTCTGCGAATCATCGTAATTATCTCTAGCATTCGCTGAAATGAAAACTGTAGAATCCTTTTGGGAGATATTTCCTCCTAATGCATAAGATTTGATTTCCTAAATAGTATCTGTCATGTGTATTTGGTTTGTGTCGTGTGTTTGATTTTGTCCGTAGTTGAGGTCTATGAAAAGTCATTTTGTATACCTAACGTTTGCCATAATTTTGATTGAGGGTTGTGGAAATAGGTTTTGCATGTCTGGCTTTTGTCATTATTATAAGAGGTAAACAAGAATGTGACTAGAATCTTAGTTCAATGATTAGTGGAATTTCTCATTCAAAATTAATAGTTTTCCAGAACATTCTATTCCAACGCAGGTCAAGTGAAATATGTATAAATAAAGGTTTGGCAACTAATGATTCATTCCTGCTTTCAATATCGTCTGTTGAATCATTTACAGTTGTGTTCAAATATTTGAGGGGAAATAATTAAATTATTCTTTAGAATTACAAAGTGCTCATTGACTTTCTGCATTAAAACACTACTTTGGGATTATTGATAACTCCTTCAAATATATTCTGGATTGTATCATTTTTGGTCCGTCAGAACATTCAATACTACTTTAATTCATTTAGAATTTTCAGGTCTCTTGGTTCTGTGATATGATATTTATGATTATTTGATGTTTAATTCATAATACTTTAATTATGTCTTGAAGTTTAACTTTATAACTTAGAGAAATAAATTATTTATAGATCATACTAATCTTGTTTGCTTCACATCTTTCTGTAATATAGTTTACAGAATGGAGTCGAAACAGTGTCTAAATGATAGTCTTTTCTAAAGTTATTTTCTTAGAAAATTATTTATCTTGCTATATTAGGCATGCACAACCTTGCTAACAAAATTGCTGTCTGGTCTGCTCCCTGGAGGAAGTTGCGCATGTCCGAGCTAAACAGTTATTCATCCTTAATATGAAACTTAAAAAGCTCATCTTCTGAAACGGTGAATGATGAAAATATCATCAATGAATCTGACATAAAGCAAATGGTGACGTTTAGAGTTTAGTAATTAATTCTCTATCCATTTTAGTTACATAAACGTGTACCATAGATGAATGAAACTTCTTTCGCTTTCCTGTACTTTTTACTGTGGATTTGCATGTAGCGATGGTATAGGCATGTACGCGGAATCGTATGTTGTCCTTGTCCCTTGGTTTAACATGTCGGGGACCCAATCGGCACTTATGGGAAATGCAATGTTAGCATGGGGAGATGTTATAGGCTGTTTTCATGTTGAAAAGAATTATGGGTACCACGGGAATGGTAATGCTAAAGATATACTATTACAATCCAACACACACCTTCACTATCCAATGAAAATAGTCTGAGTGTTTATTCAAATGCAATACTAAAATATATGCGACATACTTTCAAAAAAGGGTAGGAGTATTTATGGACATACTATCACATACAAGCAAGGACTCGAGGCGTTTGAAGTTTTTAGTTGTTAGCATAGAGATGGTTTTGCACATACTATAAGCTAAGATACGAATCATCACAATTTTTCGAAGTATTTCTCTTTTCTTGAGGTCTGCGTGACTCTGAAAACAGTTGTATTATTTTAACGAAAGAGGGTTAAGGGGACGTCCATTAATTATGTTAAAACGGTTTAGGCAGATTTTTACCCCCTAACCCTTTGTCAACAACTGACGAACTGTCAGTGACGCCCTAATAAAACTATCTCAAATTTTTTTATTCCCCTACAAACTAAAAATATTTTATGCGGATGGCTTTTATGCTAAAAATAGAATCATGGAAATTAAAAGGTCTACAAATACATTATTATTACATATTTTTACTTGATTAACAGATTTGAACACTTTGAATTTATGAAAACAAATCGAGACTTTGTATACCTATTTTTCAATTTTTTTGATTTATTAAATTTATTGTAAAAAATAACATTCTTGACGTCAATTTTATTTTGAGCTCTCCCTTCCCCATGTCAACAAATGTCAAATTTCTTCAAACACCCTCCCTCTGTTTTGCTGATATAATCAATGGACGACCCCTAACATAAGTCATCTCTTGAACGTTTTACTAGGTATCGGACTAAAACAAACTTCACGCACCACCGCTCCGGTGGCTTAGTGGTTAGAGCGTCAGCCTCGAATGCGGGATATCGTGGGTTCTATCTCCAATCAAGTCATGTCAAAGACTTACAAAAATAGTACTAACAGCTGCCTCGTTTGGTGCTCAGCGTTAAGAGGTTAGTGTTAGGACTTGTCGGCCTGGTGGCAGAATAATGTGACTGGGCGGGACATGCTACATGTCTGTGGCATGATGCCTCAGTGCTAGACATCGCTATAAACTGTCACACTGCAGACATTGTAACTATATGACTGAAAAATTGTTAAGCTACGTTAAAAATCATAATCACATCACATAACATCTTTACGCATCCTTGTCTGTCCAGATTTATTTTCGGACACATAGGAGACCTTCATCTAAGACAAACTGATAGGCTTTTGAAGTGAGACACACTTCCCTCTGAAAATTAAAAGGGATTTTATAACTGTACAACCTCACCCCCTTTTCTGATTTGTTATTTGTGGTTTTCCGGAAGAAAAGAATTTTGATTAAGAAAATTTAGTTTATGTTGTGTTTCGGTTCCTGTTTTCATTTTGATAAGACGTACTTATTTAGTTTCCTGCCATCAGGTTTCCGTTTGTTCTGCCACTTGGCCTAAAGGTTTTCCATAAATACTGGCTTGTACTCACCTCCTCAGGCATTACATCTCATGGCTGGTTTCCTTGCCTGTGTTAATGACTTTGTGACCCTTGCCAGGAAACTTGTGCGTACACAGAAATTAGCGATGCACTGTTTTGTTTATTGCTGTTAACCAATAAGTGTATTTGTGTGGACTGGCCAAAGGTTCAAATGTTTTTCTGGGTCTTTTATTTTCTATCCGTTGTTTTCACGTGATGGTCACAAAAGGTGTGCACTTTCATATCCACCATTATTTTTTTCTATGCCTCATCTAATAACATTAGTATTATCGACAGTTAAAGAATATACGTTATGACTAATGTTGACAAAGGTTTGTTAGGGACTCAAAATGGCTGCACAATGTGCGCGCGTTGTATTGTAGGTATTTTCGTACACAACCGTGACGTCTGTAAAAACATCCTTTTGTTTACATATAGTTTGGAATAATAACAAAAAATAAAGTTTTCACATGGGAGATCAGAAAGGGGTTTTTGTTGTTGTTGTTTTAGTTAGGAATGAGTACCAATGTAGAAGTAGGGGGTGGAATGGTGGTCGTTAAACGTACCAGACCCTTAGTATGAGTGATCTACCCACAAGCAGCGGCCTTGGATCATTTTGGCTGGTCTCCTAGGATTTACACGCGTGGCACCATGTAAGCACGAAGGTTGTAAATAAACTTTGAAACAAGTTTAATATGATAATGAACTTAAAATTTTCTTCAATCGCCTTAAAATTAAAGCGGGGCTCCCATGAATGAGAGACCCGATTGGGCCAAATCTGTCCAATCTGCCTAAAGCCGGTCCTCATGCCCGTAATCTTTTTTCACAGCGGTCTTGATTCCAGTCCTAATCTGATTTACACGTCGGTGTTATCATTGTTCTTCTAATATGATAAACTATGATTTATTGGGATTGTACGGATTTATGATCGATTCAGTTTGCAATATGAACAAGAGAGAGAGAGAGAGAGAGAGAGAGAGAGAGAGAGAGAGAGAGAGAGAGAGAGAGAGAGAGAGAGAGAGAGAGAGAGAGAGAGAGAGAGAGAGAGAGAGAGAGAGAGAGAGATTGGACATTGATGTATTTTGGTTTGTTCTGGGCTATGAGTATTGTGTGTCATTTTGAAGAAAAAAAATGAATTAATGGGAAGACCAGACAAAAAAACGTTGTTTGTTACTTTTATATCGTTTGTTGTATAAGCGTGGTATGGGACACGCTTGTTAGTATACTTTCTATTTCTGTTCTTCCGTTTCTTGTTGTAACAGTGTATCATTTGCTGTCTTTTCTCTTTCTGAACCTTTCTTTTGAACGTTAACCCATAAAATGGATGTCTTTACTCCCTCTTTAGTATGGGTCATGATTCCCTGTCCTTTAGTATGGGTCATAATTCCCTGTCCTTTAGTATGGGTCATAATTCCCTGTCCTTTGTGTATTTTAAGTTTGTACTAATCAGAATCATAATCAAATTAGTAGTTCTTTCACATTCTGTTATGTTTTATGTTGTGTGTTGGGATGGGTCGATGATTTTATTTCTCTTATTTTGTTATTTAAATCTCTTTGTTCTCATTGTATACACATATCTTCGGACATACATAAATTGAGCTAATTTTGAATTTGTATCTGCTATTTGCATTCATTTTCTATTATTCACCTTGATGCTCTTGAAATTTCCTTGAATTGTTGTCCATTATTTTTATAATCGAATTTGTTAGTTTCTTTAGAAGTAATACATCATTACTCACGTGACTAAGATATAGCAGATTTTTAATTTTCCCTTATCTATTAATAATGTCTAACATTATTTCTTATCTCTCTGTTTCGTATATTGTACTTTCTATAATTAAATGTGATTTTGTGAATTTTACATTTATGTAATCAAAACATTTTGGCATGAATGAAATAATATGTGTTCTTTTGACTACTTCTGTTAAGAATGCATTATTAAAATATAGGCATATTTTATATATTTTTCTTTTATTTTTAGAGTCACCCATAGTTCACATATTTATGCCCAATTTATTTGCGACATTTTTGAACTTATTGTATTTTTCCATATTTATATTTCGTAGTAAATTTTATATTCCTCGCACCGATTTCATTATTTTCTCTAAATTATATATATAGTTTAATACAAACAATACTATCATTCAGGTTAGAGAAATTAAATTCGTACTCTACCGAGTTTTGAACCCAGGTCCGCGAGTAAATGGCACCCATCGCCTTGCCTGCACGCACCAACCCATATACCGTCACGACTAAGCACGCATCACCAAAAAATGATGGCACTGAATCGTTGTTATATAGGCTCGTGCGTAGCAGACACACTCGTATGACGACCTAGTAATTAATTCTCATATATACACACAGTCGTTCCAGATTCCTATGAAAGAAATCAAGGTATATAGGATTTTTTTTTGTTTCACAAAGAATTATAAATATATACCAGACAGAACAGACTGTGCTATCCCTGGATTCTGTAGTAGAATTTTGATAATAGTGGGCAGAAATAATAGTTTAATACAATATAATATAAATATAATGTGTAAAAAGTTTCACGTTGAATTTTATGTATCAAGAAAAATTGTCAAAAGTTCCACAATGAATTTTATGAATCACAAAACAATATTCCGGCTTTACAACTCTGAATAATTTATACTACATGCCTTTATCCAAGAATTTGATGAGGAGCAGAACTTGTAAACGTTTCCCACAGAATTAATTATTAAATCCAAAGAATAGAAAAACTCTAAAACAAACTCATCTAGCAACAACAAAAATACCTCTGAACTGTCAAGATATTATTTTTCGAATAAATTAAAACACAATGATATTGAGTATTAAACCCTACTATAAGGTCCTTTCGACACTTGTGATGGGTCGCATGATCACTTACTACAAAAATAGTCTTAGTTAAGAACCAATAATAAAATAAACGTTGATAATACATGATGATCACGCCAGTGAGGTAGGACCTTGATAGTGACTAATACTTTTAACTCAGTGTTTGCCAAGTGTCTGAACTAAGGTCAGCTAAAATAATGCTATACGTTCTATACAAACAGAATTTACTTTTAAAACATCTATTGAATCCCATGAAAATAATCATTGCAATAAAATGTAACGAAACAAGAATAAAATCAAAAACGAATTTTCAAACTAATACACAAACAATTTAATTACATATTCGTAACACTTTCCACAATAAAGAAAAAGATCGATATATGTAATAAAGCTTTCTTTTTACCAAATGTAAATTATGCATTAGGTAAAACAAAAATTGCATAAAAAAACTCTTATGAATTATGCAAAGTGCACATGAAATAAAATTTCGATACACGGGAAAGTGCATCTGCCATCAACTTGTCTTTTCCCTTGATGTACCTGACGTCAAGAGTATAGTCTTGCACAAAACAACTCCACCTTAATAATCTCTGATTTTCATTTTTCATCTTGTCGATGAAAGAAAGGGGGTTGTGATCACTATACACAACAAGCGGAGAAAGAGCCGAGGTTATGTAAATTGCAAAATGATAAAATGCCAATATAAAAGCCAAACATTCCTTCTCGATTGTTGAGTAATTTCTTTGTTACTTGTTTAATTTCTTTGAAGAATAGCACACTTGACGATCGACACCATTTCTGTCTTCTTGAATCAAAACTGCTCCAACCTCAACATCACTCACATTCACAGATAATTTCAATGCTTGACTGAAATTTGGAGCTTTAAGAACTGGTGCACTTTTGAGTATATGGCTTTTAACATATCGAAAGCTTCTTGACATTTTTCAGTCCAAAGAAGCTTGATGTTCTTACTTAACAAGCCTGTCAAGGGTTCAGCAATTTTGGAAAAATTGGAACAAAATTTCTGATAGTAGACAGCCATATCCAAAAATCGCATCAGTTGCTTTTTACTGACAGGCACGGAGAAATCAGATATAGCCATGACCTTAGCATCCATAAGTTTTACTTGAACATGTGCTACAATATGTCCTAGAAAAGTCACACAAGCACGGCAAAACCCTTCTTTTACACAAATTGATAGTCAAATTTGTATCAGTAAGTCTGTCGAAGAATTTCCGAATCGTTGCAAGATGTTTTTTTCCAGGCGTCGTTGTAGATGATGACATCATCGATATAAGCATCACATATATCTAGACCGGAAGTAATCATATTCATAAAGCATTGAAAAGTACTTGGGGACCCCTTCATCCCGAACGGCATTATTTTATATTGATATTAATAGAGTCCGATTGGAGTCACAAATGCCAAAATTTCCTTTGCTCTTTCCGTTAGTGGAATTTGCCAAAATCCTTTCAGAAGGTCAAATGTAGTGACTTATTTGGTGTTTGCAATTTTATCAATACAGTCATCGATTATTGGTAATGGAAATGAATCTGTTTTATCACTTCAAAATCAACAGTGTCGGGTTGAATTTCTTCACTTAAATCGTTGGTTTGTGGGAAGGTATAACTAAATTAATTGCATGATTTACTTGGATATCTCTTTCAATATACTCCTTTAACATGTTAATGTGTCAAAATTGTTTTTATTTTCGCCTACCAGGTGTACTTATGATATCATCATTTATTTCAATCATTTAAAATTATTTACAATCGTGTATGGACCATAACACTTGGCTTGAAGGGATTTTGTGAAATGGGCAATAGAGCTAGAACTCTTCATCAGGTTGAAAACTCCTATCCCTTCAGTTTTTATCATCTCTTGATTCAATTCTGGAAGGAGCAGAGCGCAGATTTGCACTTGCGATCACACAAGCATTTGAAAACATTCCTACAAATCAGAAACATAATCAAGAAGATATCTCATCATCTTCATTAGAAAGAAGTTTCTCTTTCAACAACTTCAAAGTTCCCACGCACAGTATGTCCGAAAACAAGTTAAAATGGACTGAATCATAAAGATTAATGAACTGACTCCCTAAAAGCATAAAAAACATTTAACGAATGACTTCATCCTAATATTTACTCCTATCAAAGCAATATGATCAAATCATATTCTATAACGTTTGATGAAGTCTTTCTGAAGTCACTTTGCTTTCATGGTAGTAAGCAAACATTTTAATTGTTGAAAGCCTAATTCGTGCATGGCTTGCTGAAAAATTCCAGACATGAAATTTGATACTTGATCCGATTGGACATACATGGGAAGGCAAAACTGAGTAAAAAAAATTATCAAAGCTTTTACTATTGTTTTGGTTTTATATTCCTCAAAGGAATGGGTTTCCTGACATGGTCTTAGGTGAGGGACTAACACAATCGACCATAATTCTTCTAAATGGTTCGCAGATGAGCCTTAAGTATCTTCTAATTGGTTTTCCTACCATTTGACAAGTTTGACATTTTTCACTTTTGAGTTTTGGCCAATAAAAGTGTGTCAAGATCTTGTGATAAGTTTTATTTATACCTAAATGACTAGCCAGAGGAGTTTCATGGACCAAACTAAGTATTTCCTGTCTGTAAGATTTTGGAACTTTAATCTGATAGTTCCCTTATCACTCGCCACTAGAAGGTACATCGGAAGGTCAACACTTTAGTTTCATTAATGGCCCTCTGAAAAAAAAACAGGAGATCTCAGGATCTTTTCCTGTTCGACGACAAGTTATTGTCGTTTGTCACCCTGATTAGATAAAAGAGAATGAGTATTGAAAAGATGATCACTGTGATCAATACCATTCGATTGATCCAAATCAGAAGTGTAAGTGACTTCATCAAAAGCCCGATTAATACATGTCTTAGCTAATGCAATATTTTCCTTGTCGAAATCATTCTCCAGAGCTTTCTTTGCTATAGCTCTGGTTAATTCACAAACTGGGTATAAACCAGGGTATTCTTTTTCAATTGGATCAACATTTTAACCCATAGAAAGCTAGTCGCTTACAAGTGGACACATCCTTGTCTCCAGCCTAGTAACAGATGAATGCCCTCAACAGGTAAATTAACACCATACCAACTGTCACATCTCCTGCAACTAAGTCTGATGGCAAACAGAACGGAGAGGAACATTAACCAAATTGCACTCTACTCCCTTAATGAGAACACTCTCATTAGATCATAACTTATTAAAAAAGGGAAAGTACATAATAATAATAGACTCTAAGAAGCTCCTGTATTCCTTAAAATTTTAATAGGGATAGGCTTGGACAAATCAACCAAGAGTGATATAGAACGCCTCGAAAGGAATAGTTCATAATTCTCCATAATAAAATCAGACTAGAGTTTATGAAACCCAACAGACGATTTGCTTTCAATACATGACTGTAACCTTGATCTATTCGAAATAAGAATATTTAGCATAGGTCTATCTTGATTCTGATGCCTATATTTTAATTTGAAGCAAGAGCGTGTCCTTTTCTCTTGCAATATTTACACGTAGGAATAAACAAGGATTTTAAATCAAATTTATCAAAAACTTGATTTCTAAACGTTGTGCCAGATTTAGTTTTAGGAGGAGTCGTATTAGGCTGAAATACCTTTCTGCCAGTAGAATACAACAAGGACTTACTTACAACAAGGACTTTATGACTTAAGGTTTCAATCTTATGCTCTTCAATATGAATTTTAATATCATGATGGATACATTTTTTTAACACTTAAAGTAATGCAAGATATTTTGAGACTTTCATGATCGTATTTAACCTTTTTGGATAAGCAACATCTCTTAAATAGGTGCTCTTTTTCTCTTGCAAATTCGACATTAGTTTGAACAGGTTCTTTTTTTATAGTTTCTGAAGTTTTGCCGATAAGCCTCTGGGACTAATACTTAACTTCTTAAGCTGCACTCCTTAACTCCTTAACCAAATTATAGTCAGAAAATTGTTTTACTGTCATGGATGCATATATATATATATATATATATATATATATATATATATATATATATATATATATATATATATATATATATATATATATATATATATATATATCAGACCATACCAAAAAGTACACATTGCAATAATTGAGTCCAATGCTTCCTTGGCCATTTCAAATTTACAGCAACATTTTCAAATATGCATGCATGCATGTATGTATGTATGTATGTATGTATGTATGTATGTATGTATGTATGTATGTATGTATGTATGTATGTATGTATGTATGTATGTATGTATGTATGTATGTATGTATGTATGTATATAGAGTTTTCATTTTAGGCTATCACAAAAAAAATATGTGTATAATTTCGACAATGTGAATTCAATATTTGTCTTTTATTTATTTAGTCAATTTATTCGATCCACATATATGTTGGTTCGACTATCTAAAGAAAAGATGACTTATTTTTAAAATATTTTGGTATATATTATACTCCATTACCGTATTAAATGTAGTATTCCAATCTTAAAGGAAGAAGTCTTTGCATCGAAACTCTTCATTGTCTTAATGGCTGACAATTTGAATTCTTTCAAATTAATCAAGCCTACTACATCATTTAGATACCAATGATTTAAATTTCCATGTCGTCAAATCGTTGCATGCGTTTCTGTCGAATCTGTATAAACTCTCCGTAAGCTCCAGGTCAGGTCAGCTGTTTCGTTATGTTCACCACAGATGAACCATTGGAATTATCTCGTTGTTCCAAGTAGGCAAACTCCTGCTCCGCTCTGGAGTTTGGACTGGAACCTTCAAGACATTAAGGCCATTTCACTTTGAATGTCAAAGTCACAATAGACATGACGAAGTCACACGTATTCTTCTTTGATTTGTAAATCTCGATGAGCTAGTGTTATTCAGTGCAGTTGGTGAGTGTTGCGATAAGATTTATAGATAGGAACACGCACGATATCACATAACGATCGTGCTGAATCATTTTTGCTAGTAGAACGGTAAGGTCGTGCTGCATCGCTGATGTCGCAGGGTGAAATATCGCTCTGGTCGGAAGTCACATATTCGCATTCGTAATTCATCGGTTTTATGGTCCTTTCGTTACTGGTATATAGTAGGAAAGTACCAGATTTCTCATATCAGTCGCGATCGAAACAATTTACCACTTACTCACGTTCCTTATAAATAGCATTATTGATCATTGTGGAAACAAGATTGGTCGTGATTACTCGTTTCAGCACACCTACGGCATAAGGAAACAATTTTCCCTGAAAATGTTGGGCAAGACAGGATCTTTGAGATTTCTAAATCCTAACGATCCACACAATGGTTTCCAATTTTCTTTTATCCACAATTTCTATCATGTGGTATCCACTTGTCTTCAGTTTCACATAAGTAATAGAACAAGCACAAAGTTTTGGCGGAGTATATACTGCTGATAGAAAGATAAGACTGGGGGTATGAAATCTATTTTGTTAACGTGTATAATCTTTTTAGATGGAATAATCCATACGCTTTAGCTATGATAGAAACTTCCTCCAGAAAGTGATCCAGAAATAATGTATTGTTCATAACATAGTCGTAAAATGAGCTACGCAAAAAATTATAAAGTGATTTTTATTCTCTTGAAGATTCAAAGTAATAAAAAATAAAATCCACTTTATTCGTTGTGTTCTTGTTCTGATCATCCTTTAATTCCTAGAGTTAATTGTAACTTTTTATATATGACATTGATGATCGGGGTCCACGATTAGGTCACAAAGCGGCATGTTTTCTTTTGCTGGTCAAACGTGTGCTAATGTTTCTCGCACTAAGATCCGTATCCAGAAAATCTAGTGATAGTTGTAACGGCAAGGAAATGTTCTCGATGATGATGCACGTACTGTATCTTTTGTCTGTGAAATCAGATTCTCGAAACACGACAATTCCATAAACGACTTGCGTGTATATTTTTTTTTCAATTGAACGAGGTACCAACACGTATTGAAGTTTCTGCATTTCAGAAATTCACACACAGTTTCTTTAGAAATGTCTGCTTGCTAAAAAAGGACTTCTGATTCAATTTGTTGTTTAAGCTTTGTCCCATTGTCTAATTCTATTACGTGGTCCATTCTTCTGCAATGTTCTTAGTATCTTCTAGAACCTGATGACACCTGCTAAACACATTTCATCGTGGATATTGTTAATCTGAGTGGTACTGCAAAGATCATCCACCGATATGATTTTTCTGTTTTTCCCGCTGCCTATGGGATGTGAAAAGTGTCCTGATAAGAGTTGCTTTTCCATCTCTCATGTAAAAGTCGTCATTCGGTTTTTAAACGTGTTGAATTTTGTCGATTATTTTTGAAGGTTATTAATTCTGCAGGTCTATTAAACTCGATCAAGATAGAAAACTTCAAACTGACGTGCTTGATGAAGAACCTCAAACAATCGTCATCTTTAGCTTGGTACTGTCGATCCAATGGCTCTTACAATGACTCCCATAAATCTAGAGAAGCCCGATGCTTTCTCAAGCGACCCTTGGGACCTAACTCTTTACATTTCATACTTGTAATATGTCGTTCTAAATTGTTTTGAAGTCACGTTTTGGGTCTCTAGGAGGGGAAATTAAATTTCAGGAGCTACTAACAGACTTTCTTCCTTGGTTGATCTTGACTGAATTGGTCTTGAGATAGAGAAATATGGCATTGGTTTAAGATGACTATTGTCAGCTTAAAAAAAAAAAAACACTGGCATGGATTTGTGCTTCAATAAGTGTGTCGTCGGCACTTGGTTTCTTTTAATTTTCACAACAAGGTGTGATCGTTCCATTTTTATCAAACATTTGATTTGACTAAGGTAAAAACACTCTCTCCCTTTATACAGAGCTTCCCACCTTAATGGAATATAATCATTGAGCTTTAAGTCTTTTGGAGGCGGAAGAGTCAAAAGAGATCGCCCTTCTTTGCATAGTGTACCCGAGAGTAATTCGAAAGTATACGTCCAGTAAGACTACTGAAAACTCCACCAATGATAAAAGTCAAGATACTTACTGAGCCTATAAAGAGAACGGACATTACACTCCAAAGCGTCCCAAGAAAAGCGTCCCAAGAAAATATACATCAAGGTGAAGAAGAGGAGGAAGAGGAGGAGGAACGTTTGCCAGAAACATAAACACCAATCCAGGTCAAGAAATTCAAAAAGGCCAGGCAACTAGAAAGAAATAGAAGGATTTGGATACGAATTGATGTGTGTAAAGAAATTATAAAGACAGACAGTCTAAGAAAGACCGTTAATGGTTTTTTAAATAATCCCTCCCAAAAATGTACGAACTTGATATCATCACCGTAGCTGTCTTAACATTTTTCAATGGCCAAGTCATACTTCTGCTGCAGATTTAGTAGTGATAACGGTTCTTGTTGATTTCCAGTTTTGAAGTCTTGGATTGTGACAGTCTTTTTCTCTTGAGTTGAATAAAGAAGTCTGATATATTTCGCTTAGGTACCTTAACTCCGCCAAAATATATTGTAAGAAACCCACTGTTCTGTGTTCATTCTTTTCTCTTTGTCTTCTTCTACATCTTCACACTTTTCTTTCTACCTCATTATCGTTGCCGTTGAACAAATATTTTTTTTATTCTTTCTGACCCTGCAAGAAACTGTCAAACTTTACCTTCCGTTTTTGTTTTTGAAATTATGTATGCCATTTTATATTAATGGCATAAAAGGTGGTAAAGATGGTACTACTTCCAGAGCCGACAATTTTTGATTGATCGGAAATCAGCCAAAACTAAATTGAAATTATTCTCTTTTTGACGAAGAATACCGACTACAGCAGCAGTAGCAAAAGTTATTATTGTACTATAATTCCGAGTATACTATGTATACACAGCAGCCATACCCTAATATATACGAACAGATTGTCCTATTGTGTCACCTATTCTCAATACAAACCAACCAAAATGTATGTCAGCGTATAATCATCAGCCAACATTCGCCCAATGATATTCAACCTAGACTAGCTAGTGTATGTTAAGACATCGTGGACCATCTCAAAGTTTACTAGATCAGCCATATGGAAACGATGGGTATATGTTAGGCATGTCCCATCCGCTGCCTAGACCTTCTCATTATAGAGTCATCAGCCGTGTAGACATTCCTTTTGAAGATATGCATTTTAATTAATATACATAATTAGTGATAAGGAACTGATTTTGCTCATGTTGCCAGAGGCTATAAGCATTTTATGTTTCTTCCTGTTGTATCCCACCCAGCCAAAAAAAGTACGTTCCTAGTGTATGTTGAGAGACAATGACGAGTGAAGATGGTCTTATTATACCGCTATTATGTGAAACGAAGCTTACGCCGTAAAAATATGAGATTAAAACTATATTAATCCGCTTCGTCTAACCAAACCCAGCGACCATTTTCAGAACCACGCATATTTTTAGAAAAGAGAGACACTACTGTAATTATTGACTATCTAAATTTTATGTTTGCCTTTTATGTTTACAACTTAAATGTTTAACCCCTTATGCCCTTGCTTGTATTGGAAAGTATGACAGTCTATGGGTATATTATTATAAACAGACCTGCTTGCCTACTTTTGTGGTAGTATAGTATGTTTGTGTGAATTATAAATTTGGTATACATAAACAATACGTGTGTCAAATAAACACTCAAAATGTCTATAAATCAACCCCTTGTGTGATAGTATGTTAATATGTTTGCAAGTCTAGCGCATGAGTAAATACTTTCGAACCTTTTTATTGGATAGTAGAGGTTTGTTTTGGATTGCAATCATAAAATTTTAACATTATTTTTTCAGCAGGTATCCATACATTTTTAAAGATTGAAATGGATTATAACGATCCCCAATTCAACATTACCTAAGACGACAGCAAACCTGTGGAAAAGTTTAAGAGGATTTCTTACAGGTACCTATGCTTTTTTTTCAAAATGGAAACGGACTATAAGGCTCTCAATGTTAACATTACATTTCCCGTATGCTCCTCTAGTGTCCACCAGATACTATGGTAAATTTTAATAGGAGTTTCCGTACGTACCCATATATTTTCCGTACGTACCCATATAGTCCCCACATGTAAACCAGACTGTGTAATTTTAACTCCTGTACATAAGTCAATCGTCATATATTACTGCGGTCAAATCTCCTGAGATTAAAAGGACAACAGCTCAAACGTCAAGGTTAAATAGCCATCACTAGAAAATGACAATAGGTATTGTTTGCCATTAAAAAAGCATAATCACCAAACTTTGTACACAAGTTCCACGAGGTCTTGGATGACTATGTCCGATGCAGAAAGAAATATGGTCAAGGTCTCACTGTAACAATTGTTGTGATTAAAACAATTTGAAGAAATAATAACACGTGAGATTAGTAAAACCCAACAATAAGAAGAAGGAATGATAGTAATAACCTACAGCTTTATTCAGAAGAAAAGAACAGTGTTGTACTTAAGATGAGTCAGAGATGACAATAGAGATCAATGAAAGTAATATCCTGTGCTTGATGAGTCAGTTATATTTACTGAATTCTTACAGTTCAAAGTAACATGATGCACGGTCAAAGCACTTCAGCTCAGAAGAAGTAATGACATTACAATATCTTAATTGATACGGCGGGTTTGAGGAAATTACTAACGATACGAAAATATTCAGATTAGTTAATGATGTCATATATAATATATACAAATATATACAAATTGGTAATGCATGGATTTTTATTTTTGGGGGAGGGGGTCCATCGACTTCTCATAGCTATGCTCTAGCACATCTCAATATGCATCTTCATTTTCATCATATTTGAAATCAGGATATGATAACCCATTACAGAATTGGTGCGACGAACAAATATCCTTTAAGAAAGTGTTCCTTGAATATCATAATTGGAATATTCAAATATTAATGCTGCACAACGTGTTGAATACCTCTATGAACAAAATGTAGTCAATGTATAAAATGCAGATTAGTTATTGGCTGCACCATTAGTCTTCATTTATTATTAAGCCTTCAAAAATGGAACGGTGTCTTGTATGCTTATAAATTGAAAGGTATTTAGTTTTGAGGAAGAAATAAAAAGTATGTTTTTTAACGATGACAATGATATTTAACAGTAAGTATCTTGAAATTTAAGTGAAACTATGACATTCGTTTTGTATTTTGTGTATTGCTCTATGGATGAAATTATTCTTTGTATATTTTTTTCTTGTCAATGACGTCAACGACACATTCAGTAGTTGTATGTTTCCCTGTTGATGATGTTAGAAAAACGTTTTCACATCTAGCGACGTTTCCTATAAAATATTTCTGCAAAATCTGAAAGTTCTGCTCAAAATGAGATATGGTTTATTTCGAGTTTTTAGTGAAAGTCTCCTTTAAATAATCTCTCCGGTCTCCTAGTGGTTAGAGTATCCGCCTCTGATGCAGGAGGTTGCGGGTTCGAACCTCGGCTGAGTCATATCAAAGACTTAAAAATGGTACTAACAGTTGCCTCGCTTGGCGCTCAACAGCACGAGGTTAGTGTTAGGACTGGTCGGCCTGGTGTCAGGACAATGTTACTGGGTGGGAGATCATGCTACATGTCTGCGGCATGATATGCCCCAGTGCTAGACATCATTATAAACTGTTACACTGCAGACATAGTAGCGATACGACTGAAAAATTGTTAAAACTACATTAAAAATCTAAATCATACACTCACATAAACACACACGCGCGCGCGCGATATTTTAGATTGCGTGTTAATTTGTCAGAGTTTGATGGGTGCACTAAATCGGAAGCAGTATCTTCGGCCGGTATTTTATGTTGTACATCGTGAGGTGCAATTAAGGTGAAGTCAAATGGTGCATGAACGTATAATGATACTTAATTTTGTAACGTCTGCACAATGGATTACAATTTTAAAATTTACCACTAATCATCTATCCCAAAGTACAAAAGGCACGTCATACAAACATTATCAGCAAATACTTTATGCAATTCCTTGTCTGAAAAATTTATTGCACTATTCACATCCCACTTTATTTGTCTTGTTTTCTACATAATAATATGCACTTGGTGTGAAGTCAAGAATTTGCATGCATGTACAAAAACATAGCAGCTTATATGTACAGTATATTCCAGTAAGCAATCCACCAAAATTTTTACGAGGGGGTTAATATTGATAAAATTTTGTGCCGTATTTCTGAAATATAGTTTTTCCGTTCTTAACTAATTAATAAATGTATAGTAATATAAGAAGTACAGATATGACTGTATGGGTATTAAATATATTAATTTAAAAATTTTTTGATCAGAAACGTTTGTGTGTGTGTTCAATCGTGTCTTCTAAAGGTGACAACTCTGACCGTTATTGGAATAACAGTTAATAAGTTATTGTATTAGTTATGATTAATTTATTTCAAATGTATGATCGCTGAATTTTTCCGAGTACAGGCAAATACATGTTTAGAATTATTATCAGAGCGTTTTTATTGATTTCTTACATATAATAATTTAATTTTAAATTCATAATATTTAGCCCAATTTGATGTCAAATTCATATAATCGTTTTTTTAGCTAATCTTATTCGCTATCAGTACAGCAATTAAGCATTCTTCCAGGAAAATGCTTAACACGTGTTTGCAATTGCCAGAAATAATTTTTATGAGATAGGTTAAAACGTTCCGCCTGTACTTATTAGTGAAACCAACAGATTTCGCATGGTAACGTACACATGAAATTAGGAACTGTTAAAAACTATTTCCGAAATACCCTTAGTTGTGTGAATAAATTTTATCACCCTTTTCAAACAAATATTTATATCTCGCCTGATAACTTTGCTATGACACGACTCTAAAAAAGAAGACTCCTAGAAATATTAAATACAAAAGTTTCTCACAAAAATTAAAAATCTTCCCGTTGACGTCTATGACGTCGATGCCGACTTACTGTTAACATGGGCAGAATTAAGACCGTTCGAAATTTTAGTGGATCTAAATGTATAAATAGATCAACACATTAGTTAAAAGACAAATAAAAAAATATGTAAGACTTGAACGTGTAAAATTATGTAAGACTTGAACGTGTAAAATTATGTAAGAATGGTTCTCTGGACAAAAAAAAAGTTGACTATTGGATTTCCAATACTTCAAGGTCAAACTGTTTTTATCTCCTTCCGAAAATTCACAACAAATTGAAAAGGAAGTTCCGCCTTGTCTGCCCATTGTTTAACATAGTTTAAGTGGGACTGAGCTAATTGCCGTACAGATATATTTATATTTAAACCCTTGGATGAGAAATGGTTTTCATATGTTGAAGATATACAGGAGTCCTTGAAGAAAAAAACAACTGACTAAAATTAAAACCCGTACAAAACTGCATTCTGGTTACATAGATAGTGATAATCTTTATACTAACGCACTATCATTATGATCAAAGGAGATATTAATAGCCTTTGTGCTTATTACTAACATCATGGCTACATAACATATTGATAGCCTTTAATCTAACATTATGGTTACAGGACATAGTGATAGACTTTATTCTAACACTATGGTTATAGGATATATTGATAGACTTTATTCTAACACTATGGTTAGAAGATATATTGAGAGCCTTTATTCTAATATAGTTACAGTAATATTGATAGACTTGATGCTAAAATTATGGTTATATGATATATTGATAGCCTTATAAAAACATTATGGTTACAGGACATATTGATAGAATTTATGCTAACATTATGGTTACAGGACATATTAATAGACTTTATATACTAATATGATGGTTACAAGATATTGTTAGCATTGTTACTAACATAATATTGATAGCCTTTATACTAACATTATGGTTACAGGACATGTTGATAGACTTTATACTAACATTATGGTTACAGGACATATTGATAGACTTTATACTAACATTATGGTTACAGGACATATTGATAGACTTTATATACTAATATGATGGTTACAGGATATTGTTAGCATTGTTACTAACATAATATTGATAGCCTTTATACTAACATTATGGTTACAGGACATGTTGATAGACTTTATACTAACATTATGGTTACAGGATATAATGATAGCATTTTTACTAACATTATGATCACAGATCATACACATAACATTTGTACTAACATTATGGTTACAGGACATATTGATAGACTTTATACTAACATTATGGTTACAGGACATATTGATAGACTTTATATACTAATATGATGGTTACAAGATATTGTTAGCATTGTTACTAACATAATATTGATAGCCTTTATACTAACATTATGGTTACAGGACATGTAGATAGACTTTATACTAACATTATGGTTACAGGATATAATGATAGCATTTTTACTAACATGATGATCACAGATCATACACATAACATTTGTACTAACATTATGGCTACAGGACATATTGATAGACTTTATACTAACATTATGGTTACAGGACATATTGATAGACTTTATATACTAATATGATGGTTACGGGATATTGTTAGCATTGTTACTAACATAATATTGATAGCCTTTATACTAACATTATGGTTACAGGACATGTTGATAGACTTTATACTAACATTATGGTTACAGGACATATTGATAGACTTTATACTAACATTATGGTTACAGGATATAATGATAGCATTTTTACTAACATTATGATCACAGATCATACACATAACATTTGTACTAACATTATGGTAACAGATCACACACATAGCCTTTGTGCTAACATTACGGTCACAGATCACACACGTAGCTTTTGTGCTAACATCACGGTCACAGATCATACACATAACGTTTGTACTAACATTATCGTCACAGATCAAACACATAGCATTTGTACTAAAATTATGGTCACAGATCATACACATAGCATTTGTACTAACATGGTTACAGATCATACATATAGCCTTTCTACTATCATTATGGTCACAGATCATTCTCATAGCCTTTCTACTATCATTTATCATGATCATGGTTAGGCTGCTTGCAAAATGGTCTTGCCTGGTAATCCTGATCCAAGTCGCCCGGTGATCAAAATTTTAAGAATGACTTTACTTTTAATTTTAAAACATTTATCTCTAGAGAAAGGGTACAGCTATAGGGAAGCAGTTGCCACCAACTTAATGAAGCATGTATGCAACAGGTTCTCTGATACAGCTTACATTTCCGCCTGTACTAATTAGTTAGATCAGAAGTGTCCACGTGTAAACGTACATTGAGAAATTAGAAAACGTAATCAAAGAAGCTATTTCCTAAATAAGGGAACTATTTAAAAAATAAGGGAAGGGCGTATACGCATAAATTTTATAAATAAATTAGATCTACATTTCTAAACAATTGTTTATGTCTCGCCTGCGAAGTTTGTTATGATGTACATCCCTCTTCACTCCATATGGACATTCAAAAATTTCAGTACAAAAGTTCCACACACTCTTACTGTTGACGTCACTGTCTGACATATATTTACTGTTAATATGTGTGGAACAAATATTGGCTGGAAATTTAGTGTAAGTGTACCAATGGATCGGCAAAAATGTACACTAATGTACTGGCACGACTGTATAGGTAAATCAATCAATAAATAAGAAAACGAAAGGTTGGTTGGTTGGTTGGTTGAAATTTTACGGCGCACCAGCACAATGAGGCTATTTAGCGCCATACAAAAGGTTAAATTTTTCATTATTTAAAAGTGGCAAAAGGTTTTGTATCGACCAACTGTATGAAACGAAACTATTGAAGGTAAAACGATAAAATGGTAACGGTGATAAAAAAAAGTAAATGTTACCACTCAACGGATAGTACAAATTATGTATGACAACAATAAAAGGTAATTAAAATCTACCGACGGTATATATAACAAATAAAACTGTTTTAGGTAATGGCATAAAAGCTATAACTTATGATAAATATATAGTTCCTTTAGAAAGTCTATAATATAAGAAATGCTAACTATATCAAAGAGTTCCCTAATGTCTTGCACATTTTGATAATGATCAAGAGTATGTTAGGGGTCGAAACACTCCAGGATAAAGTGCTTAACAGTGAATGGTTCATTGCAAGATATGCACTCTGGTGGGCCTTCTCCTTTTAATATGTAGGAGTGGGTTAGATAAGTATGGCCGATAAGAATTCTTGCAATGACAACCTCCTCCCTACGGATGGCTCTGTAGGAAGGAGTCCATTATCCTAGGATTGGCTTGATGAAATGTAGTTTGTTATTCATGGCATCATTCCATAATAACTGCCATTTCTGACATAAACAGTCTTTGATGCAACACTTAAAATCAGTATATGGTGTTTTAAAATCAGATGGTTCTAATGATAGGACCATTTTAGCAGCGCGGTTTGCTTTGTCATTACCTATAATTCCAATTTGGCTGGGTAACCAACAGTATACTATATTGTGTGATGTACTCAGCTCAGTAAGTTTAAGGAGAATATTAGCTAATAAAGGATTCTTCTGTTTTCTATTGTGTAGTGACTGAAGTACTGATAATGAATCAGAGAAGATGATGCTTTTTAAAATACGCTTGCTTGCAATGTATTGCAAAGCAAGGTTTATTGCTCTGATTTCGTCTGAAACAAATTGACGTACTATTTGGCAAACGAACTTTTGTTGGGTGTTTTCCACTAACAAAGGCTGCAGCAGCCTTTTCCTCATCTTTTGATCCATCAGTATATGTATATATATATATATATATATATATATATATATATATATATATATATATATATATATATATATATATATATATATATTTCAAATTGAGCGAAGAGTTCATAGTAAGATTTGTGGAAGATGGAAGGGTTTGTCTCCAATTTTTTCCATCGTGTAACGTGAAAAGTACACTTGGTTGTTTAAGTAGCCACGGAGGTTTTTCGGAGACGATCGTTTTCAGAAGTTTTGAAAGGTCAATTTTGGTACTTTCAAGGAATGGTGATCTTCTAATGCCAAAGGTAGGCGTGAAGTTTGGGTTATTGTCATACAAGGTTTTATATTTGGTTTTGAAAACAGCTGAAAATGCTGGGTTCTGAGGGTTGGATCTTAATTTGAGAGCATACTGTGCGGGAAGCATTTCTCTACGTTGTGATAAAGATGGTTCGTTCGCTTCAATGAGTAGGCTTTAACACTGAGATGTCTTAAATGCTCCCAGAGCCAGTCTTATTTCCTGATGATGAATTGGATCAAGCATCTTGAAATTGAACTTCCTAGCTGAACCATTGACAACACAGCCATAGTCTAGTTTCAAGCGGATAAACGTTCTGTATAAACTAAGTATGACTCTCCTATCATCACCCCAGTCAGTGCACGCTATTAGTTTAAGTAAATCAAGGGATTTCAGACATTTAGCTTTCAAATTTGTCAGGTGTGGAATAAAAGACAGTTTTCTATCGAAGATAATACCTAAAAATTTTGCTTCCTCAACAACTGGAATAGGCGTTCCGTCCAACGAGTTTAGGTCCATCATGATGTCTTCGTAACTGACAGAAATGCATACAGACAGTATTTGATTTCGATATTTGAAACCATTAGCATTGGCCAAATTTTGAATCTTGTTGATATTTTGCTGTAATTGTCTTTCAGTTATATGAATGCGGTTTGATCGGTAACATTAAAAAGTCATCAACGTATAGGGAGAAATCCATACCTGGCGTCAGACACGTTGTGATACTATTAATTTTTATGTTAAAAAGCGTCAAAAAGCTTTATGTTAAAAAGCGTGATGGATAATATACCGCCCTGGGGCACACCCGTCTCTTGATTGTGCATATCAGAGAGGGTGGATCCCACTCGTACATTGAATTCCGTGTCAGAGAGAAAGTTTGATATGAACGAGGGCAGTCGGCGTTTTAGACCCAGATCGTGCAGTTCATTTAGTATTCCGTACTTCCATGTTGTGTCATAAGCCTTTTCCAAATCAAAGAAAACCGCTACTAAGTTTTCTTTGATGAAAGCGTCGCGAGTTAATTTTTCTAGTCTAACCAGATGATCATTGGTAATACAGGCATAACGAAAGCAACTTTGGAAAGGAGATATTAAATTGTTGCTTTCCAAACACCATACAAGCTGATCGTTCGTTCCATTGTTTTGCAGACGCAGCTAGTTAATGACAATGGTCTATAGTTGGCAGGATCTGCGCTATCTTTGCCTGGTTTGAGAATTGGTATTACTGTTGCTTTTTTCAAATTTTTGGTACATTACCAGCAATCCATAAATCATTGAATAATTACAGAAGAACTGTTAAGGATCGTTCTGGAAGGTGTTTCAAAATCTGGTAATGTATACCGTTAGGTCCAGCGGATGTATCATGACTCTTATTCAAAGATTCCAGTTCCGACAATGTAAACGGTTATTTGATGTGAATTTCAACAGTGTTTTTTCTTTTTGAGTTTTAAGTCTTCTAAAGAGTCGGAGTAATTAGACGATGAGGATTTTTTTGAGAAACAATCAGCAAGTACATTACCTATTTCATGCTTGGTTTAAATATTGTTGTTATTTAGTTTCAGATGTTGGAAGGAATTGTATTTTCCCTTTCCATTTATTGTGCGGATCGTGTCCCAAACTTTCTTTATTGATGAACGAGAGTTTAAAGTTGAAATATATTTTTCCATGAACGAAATTTTAAAGTTGAAACATTTTTTACATGATGTTCGTTTACTTTCTTTAATCGTGCGGCGAGTTTTGACCCGAACAATACGGTACTGAGATAAATTATCGGGTGTTGGACGATTATTATTTTTTTTAGTTTTTCTCGGCGTTGTCTAATAACTTCTTTACATTCTTTAGTGAACCATGATTTTGGGGTTCTTTTACAATTTGGTGTGGACTTAGGAATGGATTCTTATGAATGAATTCTTCTGCGATCTCGATTAAGATAGATGTAAATTGTCGAATAGGATCATTATCGTTAAGGACGGTATTCCTGTTAAGTCTGGCTGTGCAAAGTGTTTCAAATTTGGCCCAGTCAGCCTTCTTTAAATTCCACTGTGGAATTGTGTCATTAGTTGTAACGTTGGTGTTCGTAAGAGATATTGGAAAGTGAACACTGCCATGAAGGTCATCAGCGACCTTCCAATTATAATCCAAAAGTAATGAAGGAGAACAGATTGTTAAGTCGATATATGTTTATGTACCCGTTCATGGGTGCAAGTACGTCGGAGACTTGGTATTAAATACACACAAGTCGTGTCCAGTAATACAATCTTCAACTTTTTGCCCCTGTCGCTAATGTAATTTGATCCCCATAAAATCTTATAGGCACTATAATGACCAAGTAAAACAAATGGCGCGGAAAGTTGTTGAACAAGCGTGTCTAATTTATTTGGTAATAAGTTGGTGTTTGGTGGTATGTAAATGTAATCATTCTATGCAGAGTGACACTCACAGCAATGGTTTGCAAATTTGTATTTAAAGGGATGATTCTATATGGGGATCTATTGTTCACAGCAATATAAACCCATCCTGAGGCCCTATCGACGTTTTGTGGGCAGGTGCTAAACAGTGAGTAGTTTTTAAGTGTGATGTTGTCCGTATCTTTTAAAAAGGCTTCCTGAAAGCATAATAAAGGAGTGTCATGTTAATTTAAAAGCAGGAGAATATCATTGTAATTAGCTTTAAGTCCTCGACAATTCGATTGTATAATTGTGTTCTTCATTATAAGTTTGGAATGGAGGTTTTGAATCTAGGTTAGACTTTTCGCGGAGAAAATCTGCAGGGTTATTTATCTGGAGGAAGTTAGTATGTAATTTTTTTGTTAGGTCTGGAGCTAATTTGAGAACACGGAGCAGTATCTTCTGCATCCATGCTCTCCATGTCCCCAAACCTGTTGTAGAGTTAGATGGGGTCCTCTGACCCCTTTTACTGCCTATTTTCTTGGGATACGCTTTTTATGATTTAAATTATTGAGTACTATTAAAGGATGTTTGGGTAGATGCCGTGGACTTTTGTACTTGGTAATGGGCTGTTAGTTCTTAATGTTGAATTGGGTGAATCTGTCTGCGTTTGAGCGTCCTCTTATGCCTTAAAATTGTTCTTCACTATAGTGGAGAAGAAAGAGATAATTTTGCCTGTACTAGCTTTCTAGCCTCTTGATAGGGTATGTTGGATGTATATTTGACCCTCTGATTCTCCTTCTCTTGTTTCCAGGTATCGCAATCCTTGGAATTGCGTTGTGCTCCTTTCCACAGCTGACACAATGCGGAGTGGCTCTACACTCAGATTCCTGGTGGGAATGGTCTCCGCATCGACCACATATTTGGCTTTTTGAGGAGTGGTCTTCATGATGACCATATTTTTGACACTTATAGCATTGAAGTGAGTTTGGAAATGTATACATCAACCTTCGCTTGCAGAAAGCCAACTTTGACCACTCTGGGTAGTGTTGGCTTGTTGAAGGTGAGTATGATGGCATTGGTGTCCTGCAGGTTGTTATTTCGTTTAATACGTATTCTACGAACTGCAGTGACACCTTCATACCCTTAAAATTATTATCTGTGTCGCTGAATCCAGCCAAGTCAAGACAACGAATCACGCATTTAGACGAATTAAGTGTTGTGTGGGCGAGCGAGGTCACTGGAATGTCGAAAAAAGTTTTTATTTTCTTCAGGTTTTCTGTTTGACCTCGTCGATCATACATAAGTAGGCAGCCCGATTTCAACTTTTTAACACCTTTTGGTGTACCAATCAATCCCACAATTGTTTTTTAATGAAGAACGGGGAGAGTACATTACGCGGTTTTGTGGCATCTTTAGACTGTATATCCATGAAGCTTGGAAATGAATCCATACCATATGGTTCATCTGAATCAGATACTGTTTTGGTACGCTTGAGTTGATTTTTTTAAATATATTTCTATTTTGCTTTTTTGTGACTTCAGCACCCGTGCCCACCCACCATGGAGACGAACAAAGGGGACACTTTTAAAGTGCCAGGGATACATAGGTGCTATACACAGTCGGTAGAATTACTTCCCGACTGACCAGTTAAGAAACCGCCTTCTGGATGTCTTTTAAGAAAGAGAAAATTAAAGGGATAGAATATATGAGCATCGGTGGTGTCAAGAGAGATACAAGGAGAACGATAAAGGAAGTAAGCGAGTAAATAATGACCTCCAAGGGTTCGGCGTGACCAGCCAATTTGTCGAGACCGGGCCTATCCCGACCACTCATCTAGAATAAAGTAGTGTATTGCATTGGAAAGCCTATCATCAAATACCAGGATCCTTTCCTTCCTCGACACGTAGCTAGGCACTGCGGACCAATTCTACAGCCCCGGACCCGCAGGGGGTAAAAACGAAAGGAAAGAGACTGTAATACGGTAGTATGTTAACCGTCTGTTCAACTCTGGTAGTAAACAAATTAAGGTTGGTTAGTAATAGGGCATGTAAAGTCCAGAATTTTATAGGTTGATGGATGCGATGAGGTCTCAACAGTCATGCACAAAGCTTAGTGGAACCACACACAAATAATAAAAAAGATTAATATTTCAAGTACCAAAGATTTTTAAAGCCCCAACACAAGTGTAAAGATATATGTTGAGATTTGTGATTATGTAATGTGATTTTTAACGTAGCTTTAACAATTTTTCAGTCATATCGCTACGATGTCTGCAGTGCGGCAGTTTATAGTGATGTCTAGTACTGGGACATCGTACCACAGACATGTGGCATGATGCCCCACCCATTCACATTATTCTGACACCAGGCCGACAAGTCCTAACTCTAACCTCTTAATGCTGAGCGTCAATCGAGGCAGCTATTAGTACCATTTTTGTAAGTCTTTGGTATGACTCGACCGGGGATCGAACACACGACCTCCCGCATCCAAGGCGGACGCTCTAACCACTAGGCCACTGGAGCGGTTGTGTTGAGATTTAATAATTGTTACGACTCTATGGTCTTTAAGCAACAGAAAAGTGCGAATACCAACAAGTTTTTGAAAATTCAACACATAATTTATTACCTTAGAATATAATTTATTTCCTTAGAATATAAAGTGAAAATGTAGAAAGGAACTACAGTGTTATGAACTAAATCCCAAATAGTCCTAAACGTTATATCACAGGTCCAATTGTTTCGAGTTGCAATTTAATTCAGTGGTGTTTTAAATAAATTCCAATATTGAATATGTTGATGTGCCTGTCGTTCAATGTGCTAGTCACAATGGCCTCGAATGTGGCGATGTGTTACAATAATATAATCCAAAATGTCGTCCGTGACTGAATTCACTACAATTCCAAAGAGCACTTTGTAATTCTAATCATAATAATTGTACAATCAATTTCTCACTAATCCTGAAAATTTTCTTAGGTATTCCGAACGCGGCGTCCAAAGTTATTTTGCTTTATCGTGATAACACCACTGAATTTAACAGAATTATTAATCCAAATGTTTTCTTTCCAATGTAATCTCGGGAACTAAGTAGATCATTTAAGTCCTTGATAGTTTTACATCATCCAAATGTACTTAATTAAATATTCGAGTCCCTGAATATAATCATAAAATCCGAAAATAGTGACTATTTCAATCAAAGATTTATCAACTCTGCAGTATCTAATGGACAAATAATTCTAAATTACTATTTTCCTCTCAACGGCTCTTGCACTGGAATAACTGAGCAAGAATAAAATAAGTTCATTTTATCTTGTCCATTTACGTTTCAAATAAATAATCTCTGATTCACAAAAATTTCTAAAATAGTTTGTATCCTATTATTCTCTTTCACAATAGCTTTGTTGTCAACATACAAAAGCAGTCCCATTCTGACCTTCAAATCTCATTGAACTAATCAAATGCTAGGGAGCTAATGTTAACTCTCCATGGGGAAACTACTTTTAATCACACACTTTGCTTACGTGACTACCATTCATGTCATCAAAATGGAGGAATCAGGAAAATTGGTGTAACCATGGCTTATATCAATACTTGACAATACTAACGTTACAATAAAACAATACATGGTTTAGCAAATCGTTAACGTGGCTTGCACGACCACACGTGATAACTGCATTCTACTTAATGACAAGAACTGAAGGAAAGATAATAACTTGTGATAGAAAAATAACTGGTTCTTACCAAAGCACAGGTCAGTCCAGTGTATAATTGGAAATTTCTATACTAATTGATACTAAAGAATGAACATCACAGCTAAAATTGTTAAGACAGAATTATTACAACTGGAAGTAATATTTATATTGTTCAGACTGCCTGAATTCAGATGATTAACATTCCAAACAAAACAGACTCCTAGTTATCTACACACTTAATGAAAAGTTTTGTTTGAGACTAGGTATTGCTTCCATCTATGATGCACAAAAGCTACACAACCATTTATTTGATATAGAATGACATATCATGTTTATTGTTCCAAACATAGATGCACACACATAGAGCACATGACATTGCTGTTATAGTATACGTACATACGAATTGATTAATGAATCGACCATTGATAGTTTTTAAACATAATCAAATATGCAATTAAAATCTTCATCGAAGTAAAAACCTAACCCCTCCATGGGATTTACTGAGAGTGTCTAAATGCTTGTGTGGGAAAGTGACAAATTGGAAAGCAGTTCTTGGACTGTCTGCCTCCGAACTGCTTTTATTCGACCTCCAAAAGCCAAGGTAGACGCAAACTGGATCGTCCGTAAAGCAAGAGTAGAGATCGGTTTAGGCGACGTTGACTGCAGACATGCGTCTATCCGGATTAGGGCCAAATTGTCCGAAGTCAATAAGACACTGACCATAACATAACGAGCTGCTCGTCTCAAGACCCGAGCGATCCTGTCCGTCGCCTTCCAGGCGTAACTATTGTTGGATCGTTCAGATGAGGTTCTTATCCACTTTATTGTACAATGCAGCCGACATGTGGATGGCTGCCAAATTATTGTTGAGATCCGAAGGTCCATAGTGAAAGTGTTGGAGTGCGTCTAATACCAGCGAAAGAGGATTCGTTGTAACTTGGCTTTTTTGGAGAAGGAGCCATAAAGGCAACGTCCTTCATCTTCCCCGAAATCAACTTACGCCTTCACTGGGTAGTAGTAGATGTTGAAAATCGTTCTGAAATGGCCAACACTCAATAGATTAACTTGATGTTGGCTTAAAAGCTTATTTCAATCCGATCCCTAGTACGATCCCTAGTACGATCTGAATATGATGAGTTTGCATTGTACGCACTTATGGGCACGGGTCCTTGTCCTAGTCTGCTTGTAGCTATGCATAAAATATGCTGGCTGGCATCGATGACTTTGACCCGTCATATCTGGCAATGTCACTAACTCTCCCTTAATCGTAAGTCTGACATACCCGGCACTGCCGGCTGGTATGAACGGTGTGTAGTTCGATAACAACTGGTTTCGACCGCTCTGTATGACTGGCTGAACGATCACAGTTCTCATTAAAATCTACATTATTGTTGTAACAAAATGCCGACTGTGCGACTATACGGAGGGATACCACACTAATATTCGATATGAAATATTTGCATGGACCATTTCAATGTAAACGTCTCATGCTGGGATGGCTGGATTACTAGTGTCGGGTGGATGGCTGGCAAATTACGGCAGTATTAAGAGTTGGATTTAATGGATATGGTAAAAGCGCACAAGTCCAGACTTACGCTAACTAGCTTGCCAGAATATGGGGAAATCTCCCCAATAAGTCAGTACTGCCAACAAAGAACCAAAGATCGTCTTTCTTGATTTATTCCATCGTCCTTCACTTCAAAGACGAATGGAATATTGCTTTGAACATGTATTTCATGGATTTAGTTAACATTTCTCCTGAAAACAAGGCATAGATTAATAAATCAGTATGTGATTAGCTAGTTGAAATTACATTCTGCTGAAACGACGTGAAAAACAAAAAATTTAATTGGAAACTAGTAATGTATTTGAAATTACTACGTCGCTAAACTCTGTTGTAACTAACATAGCAGTGAAAGTGTCGTATCTGAAACATATGGCACTTCTACGAACTTGTGCACAATGTTTAGTTAATAATTAAACCACATTTCTATCAAAACAGCATGAAATATGGATAAACTAAGCATACATATCAAACAGCACTTTAGAATTTCGAGAGCTCTATAATAGCTCCATAACCGACGTAGTAAGCCAACAAAGTCTAACTCACGCTAACTCATAATGATTTTGTATAAGGTCAATGGTAACATGGTGGGATGGAGTCTTACAGGACGAGGTCTCGAAAGGTGACAAAAGCGGCGGAAAGTGTGTGTGGGTGAGATCTGGATTTTTTAAACTTGGTTTTAACAATTACTCAGTCATATAGCTAAGACATCTGCAGTGTAGCAGTTTATATGCACTGGGGCATCATGAAGCAGACATGTAGCATGATTTCCCACCTAGTCACATTATCCTAACACCAGGCCGACCAATCCTAGCACTAACGTCTTCATGCTGAGCGCCAAGCGAGGTAGCTGTTAGTACCAGGCAGAAATCGTAAACGAATGCATACAACCTGCAGTAAACGTAAATCAGCACATTAAATCCAAAACGAAGTTACTGTCCATTGTCAATTTGACATGTAAAAGATCAAATGATTTTCGTCTTTTAGTAGTGCAGGATTTATTTTCACCATAAACTGCCACACTCCAGAAGTCGTAGCAATATGACTGAAAATTTTTTAAAGCTACGTTGAAATTACAAGTTAAATATTCAAGGTGGCTTACGTAGTGATCATATTCAATAGCGATATGCACTATTTAAATATAGTAACAAGTAGACATAAGAAGTCTTCGGTTAGATGGCTACTGTGGCAGGCATATTGAATGTCTAAGTGGCACCATTTGTACTAACTATCGGTCATAAGAATTTGTTTAGTAAACACCCATTCAGATACAACCATCCAGAAAGTAGTGCTAATATTTTAAAACTAGCCACTGTGGTTGATTTACTGGACATCTGATCAACGCCATTGTAATTTTGGACCAATTATACATCACTAAAAGTCTTCTGGTGAAAATCCCGTAACGACAATGTTTTTCATTCAAACGGATAAACAATAAGATTTGTTAAATGACCACTGTGGCAGCCATTTTGTAAATCAAATCAACACCATTTTCATTAATGACCAACTACAAATCATAATAAGTCACCAACTGTTAACCTCTTGACTATGTTATTAGTCACGTAGAATGGCTAGGAAAACAATATTTTCAAAATTGACACTCTGGCCTACATACTGAACCACTCATTTTCATATTGGACCCACTGAATATCATACGAAGTATTTCAGTAAATCCATATTGTTTAAAATGACAATCCATTCTAGGAGAGTATTGATAACAATATTTTCAAGACAGCCACTGTGGTGCCATACTAACCCAAGGGTTTAACACCATTTTCATGTCGAACCAACAAGACGTTATAAGAACTCTTATGGTCCAATCCAAATGTCATGGCTTTTCATTCAGGAGTAGTGATAAGATTTTCAAGATGGCCACCACAGCAGCCATGCTGGACATCAGTTTGGACCTATTCAGTAGGAGCAGTATTGAGAAGATTTTCAAGATGGCCATATTTGAAATCATATTAGCAACATTTTTATTCAGAACCATCATATACCATTAAAAAAGTTTTGGGTGAAAAATTACAATAAAATTTTTAAGATAACCACTCAGTAGTAGACAAATTAAATATTCATTTATGATCAACTAGACATAAGAAGTCTTTTCAGTAATTGATCCTCTGTTTTAGAAGAATAGCGATAACAAGATTCTCAAAATGACCTGTCTGGTGGACATATTGACAATCAGATCAGCACGATTGCATTAGGGCCCAAATGTATATGAAGTGGTCTGGTAAAAATCCCATGTCAATATGACTTTCTGATCAGAAGAATTAGCGAGAACAAGTTTTTCAAGATGGCCGCTCTAGCGGCTATTGTTGAAATAATTAAGAAAGGCACAATTTTCATTTTGTACTAACTAGACACGATAAGAAGTCTTTCAGGAAAACCCTCACTGATAAGACCATCTATTCAGTAGGAATAGAGATAACAAAATTTAAAAGATAGCAACTGCATTGAGCATATTGGATATCTAATCTACACGAATTCATTTAGGGCCACTTGTATCATAGCAATCTTCCATGTAGTTAAGGAGGAGTAGCGATAACAAACTTGTGCTAACGGCAGACGGGTGATGAACAACACACATAAGCTTGTTCTAATGACTTGATAAAAATCTTAATTTATTATTTGTGAAAATTTGTTTTTGCCAATACTACTAAAAGTCATATTTTTTTTTCAACTGCCAACGACGAAGGGTCTATATTACCAAATTCGTTTGGCTGGAAATATCTTCATGTTGAGACTATTCGGTGCAAGGCCATGAGAGTAAATTGTTATTCCAGAGACCCACAGCAGCCAACTTTTTAAGCTAATTAGAATTCAAACCATCAACCAAAGTATCACTAGTCTGCCACTCTAACCTTGAACTTATACTAGGTTTTTTTTTCTTTTTTTATCGGAACCATAATAAAGTTTGAAAATACAAATTATAAACCTTAAATCGTACTATATTCCAATCAGTAAGTACTCTTACAAACCATTACCAGCTATTGTAACACATAAAACCCCTTACCTAACAGACATCCTACTCAACATGTGTTAGTTGTGTGACTCAGCTGAAAAATGAATCTGCAACACTGTTTAGAATGATCCATATGCAACACTGTTTAGAATGATCCATATGCAACACTGTTTAGAATGATCCATATGCAACACTGTTTAGAATGGTACATAGCGTTACAGTTTTACATTGATCAGTCATTACTTTATTTCAGGCGGTTCTTGGGTATTAAAATTTGGGGAAATGCATACGAATCACAAACTTTTATGATATATTTCATATTTAAGCCAGAATCATCTACATTCTTGCTTTTTTAAGTAAAAGAATTAGGATTTTCATGTGATAAATGAGCACAGTTGCTTTAACAGTAAATTTTCAATCATCCTTAAATACGATTCTTAACATTAAACTTACGTTGACAAATTTTTATTTTTTTTCTAAATTTGTCAGATAATGGTAAGAATTTTAATAAATGAAAATTAAACCTTTTTCTGTAATATTATGTCTTCTGTCTCTAATTATTGCTATTCTAGAACATACTTTACGAAGGACGAAAAACAATTTTGAACAAAAAATTCCAGGATTTGGGTTCTGCATATTCACAATGCCAGTTAAGTATGGGAACACAACTTATATACGCCAAATCTAATATATTTCTTAACCAAAGGTAAACAATTGTATTATAATATTATAATGGATTTCCATAATTTAATATTTTTTTTTTTACGACAGAATATGTTTCAAAATCAAAATTGTGTTAAATATAGGAGAAGCTTTAGGTACGCCAAGTTTAATTTTCCTATAAACGAGTTTTCTGTTCTGGTAATATTGTTCTGCAATATATTTTTTTCTGAAGCACATGTACGGTTGAGTTACATAAAGGAATATACTTTTAAGTGCTTCAAAATGGGTGATATAATATATGAACTTTCCAAACAATGGATCTTTTTGTTTAAATCATGCCAAGGAAAATATGACAGTTTATCATTGTCATTTCTTATCCATACTTTATGAAAATAACTACTGTTTCTAAAGTAATTAGAAATTATCGGTAAGAAAGAAGTATATTTCTGAAAAGATGCAAGTAAGTACTTTAGTGCGTCAAAACCCAGGACTTCAAGATACAGTAAATAGCATTCTAAGTAAACATTCCATTTTGTTTCTGTTAATTTCTTACAGTAAAATTACTGACAGAATGAAAGAAAATATGATGTTGCATATAGTCTGAACTTAAGAGATACAAAATATGAAATCGGGATTAAAATGCGTGTCAACACTTGTATTTAAAGTGATAGCCATAATTCACTTAGTATTAAGTTAACAACGCAAACTTAAGTTTATGGTCAGCACGTGTTCAAGTCTAAAAATAGCGATATTTCAAACGATAGATTACAATTCACTCAATATGGTAAGAATCATTTGCTGAATACTTCTTATAAAAAAAAATAAATATTGTACATGTGTGGTGGTTGTAATCTACTTATATGCGGATTATTCATCCTCCAACACGCAATTCGGGCAGTTGAGATTGAGAACTCATAGGATCACGGGCAATCAGTTTGAAATGTATATATTACAGGTGGATTGTAGGCAGTTTAGTTGTTCTCTGACGGATCTAGTGGGCATATGAGATTTCAGTGGGCAGATGGAATCTGGCCCACTAAGCATGTAATCTTTTGTTGGTCTCATGCCACAGATATGGATAAAATAAACATATATACCCTCTTCTGAATCTTGAATCTTTGATGAACAATTATCTGCAACACAAGTGATTTGCCTCCATCAAATTATTCACCCATAATTCAGTTTTGAATGGAATTGAATAAGTGAATAATATAATTTGAGTTACCTCCCATTGTGCATTACCATTACTTGCACCGCGCAAAAGATTGACCCGGAAGTATTATATATTATTATATGCTCATCTTTTTTTTCCCCGTTAACTTTACATTGTCAGAATCGTGCAATATTCACCGATATTGAACACCTTCATACTATATCCCACATGCAAAGGAACCATTTTCTAACGTAAACAATTTTTTATGAATGAACTAAACCATATATTTCATAGACGGCCACATACCAGCAAATGTTTCATAGACTGACACATACAAACTGCTTTGGCACATTCCGTGTTTACTTTTTTGATTAAATTTTTCAAATTATCTATATATTGACGATATACAGAAACCACACAATAAAATGCAAGTTATACACATAAACTGTCTTCTTTAGCTGTTAATAAACATGGCACAAAATATACTTACAATTCTACATCCTGAATTTCCTCAAAAAATATATTTTCGTAGGTCTGTAAATCTGAATTAGTTCAGCCATGTCATGGGTTCTCAAGATTGATTACACATTTTGAAAATGTACTGTAATTTAGAGTATATTCCAAGTGTAGCTACATCCGCCTTACTGCACTCAAAATGAAATAAACATTAAATTCCACAGCGTGTTTTCGATAATTGCAATGGAAAGGCTTCATAATTTTCCCACATATTGATCTGAATTAATCGATGACAGAAAAAACACGCATGCCGATGTCAACACAATTCAAAACATTAAAATGGCAGACGCTGCTGGAAAACGATGCAAGTTACTTCATGTAGATAAATCCAGACATTAATCAAAATATTGCATTGAATCGACAAATATACCAAAAGGTATTTATTCCAGATCAAATGGAAAAGTTGTCTAGCGCGCGACAAACTTCATATTTATCTAGGCGGAGTTTTGCGCTCAGTAATAATGTTGTGTAATGATCCATCAACGCTTATATATTTAGTTCGGAATACGGCGTACATTTAGTTACTTTGTTTCTTTCAATGTATTTTTTTTATATACATTGAAGCCTTTGGAAGAATAAGAAATGAGCATATAATAAAAAGGAAGGATATACTGCACTCCCAAGTTCGTGCAGTATATCCATCCGAAAAACTCGTTCATATTTTCCCATACAATTGCAGTGACCTATAAGTATAACACGTCAAAAGCGTAATATGATACACGATCAGAACTTCGGAATACAAACCTGGAAGGTTACACGAAAAATATACTCTACAGCGTGGATGAAATGATTGCTAGGTCATTTGGAAATCATTGTCCACATCATGAAAGTGCGACTAGGTAAGTAACTCTGTGTTGTTAAAAGAAATATTATGTCATTCTTAGTATACAACACATTTAAAGTATGTAATATTTACAGCTTAGTCCTTGAAATGGGGCAATCATTTAATTTAAAAATGACTCGGCTGAGTACCATTTCATCGTCAAGTTTTCATCCCTAAAAAAGGAACAAATCGGAGAATTGTACGCTGTAGCGAGAATATCTTGCATACCTGGAGGTTTGAAGAGAGTATCTTGCATACCTGTAAGTTTCCACCGAGAGTATTTTGCATACCTGGAGGTTTGAAGAGAGAGAATCTTGCATACCTGGAAGTTTGCACCGAGATTATTTTGCATACCTGGAGGTTTGAAGAGAGAGCATCTTGCATACCTGTAAGTTTGCACCTAGAGTATTTTGCATACCTGGAAGTTTGAAGAGAGAGAATCTTGCATACCTGTAAGTTTGCACCTAGAGTATTTTGCATACCTGGAAGTTTGAAGAGAGAGAATCTTGCATACCTGTAAGTTTGCACAGAGATTATTTTGCATACCCGGAGGTTTGAAGAGAGAGAGAGAGAGAGAGAGAGAGAGAGAGAGAGAGAGAGAGAGAGAGAGAGAGAGAGAGAGAGAGAGAGAGAGAGAGAGAGAGAGAGAGAGAGAGAGAGAGAGAGAGAGAGCATCTTGCATACCTGTAAATTTGCACCGAGAGTATTTTGCATAATTGGAGGTTTGAAAAGAGAGCATATTGCATACCTGGAGGTTATTTAGTAGTAACCTGATTTTTAATAGTATAGGTACTCATAATACAATCCTTTATTAGATGGAAATCAAGACAGTTGACGTTCATAGTGCTTTTTTTTTCTTTTTATATGTCACATTACTGAACCTATTGATGCGTATACCATCCGCAAAATAGGAAACTGAATGGGTTGCAACGCAACCAGAAACCATGACATAAGCCCTGTTTAAAATTTGTATTATGTTCAGCATTTCTGTCTTGTACATGTTTTCATATTAAGTGAATAAATTCTCTTCATTCAACAGCACTAATATTTTTCACCCTGCTTCAGAGAAACTTAAACACATGTTCCCACTTTATACAATATTTATCACAGTCCACAGAGTGTAAATATAATATGTACATTACAATACTTCTGATCAACAGTTTAAGATCTCTCTCTCTCTCTCTCTCTCTCTCTCTCTCTCTCTCTCTCTCTCTCTCTCTCTCTCTCTCTCTCTCTCTCTCTCTCTCTCTCTCTCTCTCTCTCTCTCTCTCTCTCTCTCTCTCTCTCTCTCTCTCTCTCTCTCTCTCTCTCTCTCTCTCTCGCATAATCAAACACACATACAAACAAATTTAGTAAAAAGGTAAAATCTACATATCTACATTCACAAAAGCTTTAACGTTTGCTGCAACACATCGACTTTTAGATTGGTAAATGCTTACACTGAAATAAAACAGTAGACAAGAAAACACTTTGACAAATTTTTGAGCGTATAAAACAAAACGGTTAGGCAAGAAATTACTTTCACGAATAATTTAGCATCTGCTATATCTTTAAACATTTTTTTTCTGGTAAAAATGATTAAAAATTATAATAAAATATTTTGAAAATTAATGTTATGTGTGAAAAAATAATATTGAAGATTTAAGAATCATTTATTTGTTTTCTTCATATCCAAAACCATATAATTTGACAGATGGATGGATAACAAGGAAAAGGAAAAGTGAGATTCACGGTAAGTATTTTGTGCATACCATTTCGATGTGACCTACAAAGAACTACAGAATTTAAAATAACCAAACGCAAAACGTAGCTTGCGTCGATCTATTCTGACAACTGTCACAACAAAAATGCGTTTCCGATAACTAGACTCTTGCTTGCTGCGTGTGAAATTTTACAGAATTGATAACTGTTTAAGCTGACAAAAATGTGGCTGTCACAGAAGAACAAACTACTAATGGAATCAAACTCTTTTCATAAGGTGTGGCTGATATTTACATAAAAATGGCATCATTAGGCAAAACAGCAGTTGACCAAAACTGTTCGTGTCCCACATTACACGGCATAACACGTCAAACTGTTCCTGCTGACAAAAACAATTCTGAAAGTACTTTAAATATCTTCAAAAAGCGTGTTCGTTAACATTGTCTTTCAAAAGTCAAGTTTTTTTCTTGGTCATTGTATATTCAACAAATAAAATAGATCCCATTCGCATTTTGGCTATTACTTGCAGTTCTATACCTTCATAAAGTTTTTTAAATGTTGCAACCTTTCCTTCTATAAACATGTTCTTAAATATATCAATACATTTGCAGTTTCCTAAAATCATACTTCTTGCTGCGATGCAATAAAGTCTAACAGGTAAAACGCTTTTTTTCTCTTTGTGTGTTGCGTGGTCACTAACTATTACGCCCTGCGATTCAGTTGTTTCCGGAAGAAACATTACATTTCTAATACTCTATATTCAGAACGTTTGGAAAACAGTAAAATTCTTTAGTACATCAGCAATTCCTTGTTATGTTTTATTTTAAAGCTATTCAAGTCGTTGCAAAGAAAATATAAATTGTGTGCATGAAAACCACTGTAATGTTATTGCCAGTAAAACTAACGAGATTTTATACCGCTATAATTGGACCCACTTAGATCCAATTTGTCGAAGCGTTAGCAACTGGTATCAACTGATACAAAATCCGGAAGAAAAATGTCCATCTTTTTCCCAGGTCAATACGATATCCCAAGAAAATACCAAACTCGTCTGCAACACTTTGTTTAATCGTTCTCACCATAGCTGTTGTAATGATGCACAACCTTGTAAAAGTTCTTTGTGTATAAAGTTACCAAACTCGAAGACAAAAGTAACTCTCTCTCTCTCTCTCTCTCTCTCTCTCTCTCTCTCTCTCTCTCTCTCTCTCTCTCTCTCTCTCTCTCTCTCTCTCTCTCTCTCTCTCTCTCTCTCTGTGCAGACTACATAAGATGTCCTACTGAACCATAAGTCATTTGCAATAATTGCAGCACTTTGATGGATCGTCGTTGTGATTGTGCTCATGAGGATGCGCGAGGTCTATGGCGTCTTCGTCTTCTTCAACTTCTGAGTCCGTGTCTGATTCTGATGAAATCTCGATAGGGGGACAAAACCGCCGTGAACAGACTGCCGGACACTCGGTAGGACATTCACAGTCTATGTTGAGATACTTTGGCTCATAAAATTCATCCTTGACGTGATTCTTGAAAGACAAGTACTCCTTTAATTTTTCATGTAGAGGCAATTTTTGAATTTTGTTTATTGGATATTTCCCCAGAAGTCTAAAAATACGCCCTCTGCAGAGTTGTCTGAGTTTTTTTGGTTGGCTAGATTCCCTTTTCAGCCACTCGTAAATATCTGGCCTATGATAGATGGATATCGGCCATTTCTTTTCTTTAATCCACTTTTCTTGTAAAAATCGAGGCTGGACAACCGCCATAAACCTTGTCAACCGCATTAACTTCTCATCTACCGCCATGAAAAAATATGAAGCCCCTTTCTCTCTTTCGATCTGACAACCTTGATGTACAAGAGTCATGGCACATTCTTCGCTATGGATCTTGATTGCGTGCTGTATGGGTTTTTCCCGCCATTTGTATCTTTTGTCCATTTTGTACCCATATTCAATCAAAATTCTTACCATAAGTGGCAAATTGTGTTCTATTCCAACTGTCATTGCTGTTATACCATGGTTGCTCTTAGACATTATCTTCATGCCACTTTGCAAGAGAAGTTCTACGATTTCGTAACGCCTGTAGGCGACCGCGTAGTGAAGTGCGTTTAGGCCATCGTTTGTTTTGGCGTGTATCTTGCAGAGGGCGTTAATAAGTAGTTCACATATTTTCTTGCTGTCAATTTGAACGCTCCTGAAATAAAAAAATCTATTGTTTCACTTTACGTTTCCTGAGGTAATTTTATTTTCATATTATGGTAATGAAATCTACTCAAAACATACAGACGCACAATTTTGTCCAACTATACATTTTGAGCCTTTTTGATCACGATGAAAGGCAAATTCTATAGTAAATTTTACGTATTTATCCCATAACATCATAAATATTAACCTAAATTCACAAAAGAAAATATACAAATTAAATCAAATATAAAGCATTTTAATGTGTTAAATCTGAACAGTAATATTGTTATATAGTTTAAATCATCAAATCAGTTCAGCTAGTAAAGGGTCGATGATATTTTGTTGGCTAATGGATATATAGTGATCATTTCTAGCAAGAAAACTTTTCAAAATAGAACCTCGAACTAATTTAACCAAAGTAAACAATTATTTATGTGGAAAAGAAGCAATAATACAAAAATTCTTGAAAGAATAAATATGCTTACTTTATCAACGGTGTTTCTGCATCCATGTCGATACCAAGCCGCCTCATGTTGACATCGGCCTTTGCTTTAATCAAAAGTGCCACGCATTCAGAGCTGTTGCTGAGAATTGCACGATACAGGGGGCTACAGCCTAAGATTTAAAACAAAACTTCTGAACATCAGAACATTGATTCTAGCCCAGCTTGTTATTTAGAAAGTTATCTATCTAATGCTTGTTGCTTTATATTATCATGTCTGATTGTCATTACGAAAAGTAATTTGTTTTAAAAATATGAACCTCGAAAAGAATGCAGACTTAATGCATTAAATCAGAATACGACTTTGAACTATAAAAACGTCCTCAGAAATTGTTTCTTTGAATCCAGTAGTGTATGCGTTATACCACGAGAGTGATGATAAAACATGTAGTGTGCAGAAAAAGGTGTATGTATTCTTTTACTGGAATGATCCACCCGAGACGATTCCCTGTATAAATATATATGTCTGTTTGCCTTGGTAGTTTAGTTGATAGAGAGTGGGATATAAAATCCAAAGGTCATAGGTTCGATACCAGTCCATGCCAGCCCGAGTTTGCTGTCACGGTGTGTCCTTTTGAAAGCCATATTTCCGAGTTTACTTGGCACCTTATACCAAAAGGATGTGTAAAAATTGTCTTAAAAGGTATGTTCACCTACCTATTGGTCATTCAGTCTGTCTGGTTTTGTGCCCGTCTACGTGTCTGTCTGTTTTGTCGTCATTATACTTGTTTGTATGTATCATTCGTTTCTGCGTCATTCATTATGAAGCTGCAGAGGCGTACTTCGAGGAGGGCCGACAGGCATGCCACCATTACTTCACCCCCCACACAAAATGAGCGCGAAATAACTGAATCGGTTTCTAAAGGAAGTTTTCTTTACAGTCACATGGTTAAAATCATGTGTTGGAATCACTTAAAATGCCCTGAGCAGTGATGAATTACTTTAATTCTTTTTCTTCTCATTTGGACATTGTTAACTTTTTTCAAATAAATCAGCTTGAGATTACTGTCATTTTTAAGACAAGCCAAGAAGACTAGTCATACGCTGTAATCGTCACACATACCCGTTTCACGATCGATGAAGTTCACTTCGCACTCTGTGCCCCTGGCATTCAAAAGGTAGTTGACAATTTCTGCATTGCCATGTTTTGCAGCAACCCTGTAAACAGATGAAGACAATATACGTTTATTATTTACACACACACACACACACACACACACACACACACAGATCTTACCATAATCATAGTTCACTTTTTAAATGCTAAATGCAGTACAGTGAAGACTATTGTATATTGTCTTAAAGACGCATTTCATCGGAAGAGGGGATAAGAGCGCCAAAGAAATTGAGTTAATGAACGGTATACCCCACGAAGAAAGTGTTATCTGAATTTCAGAAACTACCAATCGAAACAACGCTAGGCCATTTCCATTAGTTCCATAAATAAAATCTGATGTAGCGGTAGGAATACATATAAAATTGATGGGTATTGGCGAATTTCCTCCGGCGGTGTGCACAAAATATGCTGCAACAAAAAAGGCAGGCAATATTCAAATTGTAGATTTGTCTTCTTCCGCTGCCATGTTGTGCCAAGTTTACTTTAAAGCCTCTCAATGTGGCAAATTATATAACAAATTTTTTCTCGACCTCGGATGTTCCGACTGAAAAAAGATATGTAGTTTTGCTGTTCTTGGCATGAAGTCGTCGATGTCACTGTTCATTCAGCTAACATCATTGGTTATCTCGTCCGGTAATGTTTCTTAACGTTAGCTTACGTCTTTCAAAAAATCATTGCAAATTAAATACTGGCCACAGTTGTACATGTTTTCAAATCTTAGCACTCGTTATCCAGAGAGAGAGAGAGAGAGAGAGAGAGAGAGAGAGAGAGAGAGAGAGAGAGAGAGAGAGAGAGAGAGAGAGAGAGAGAGAGAGAGAGAGAGAGAGAGAGAGAGAGAGAGAGAGAGAGAGAGAGAGAGAGAGAGAGTAGTAGTAGTAGTAGTAGTAGTAGTAGTCAAGTACAATTTGCCTCAATTACATCACAGCTTAGGTAGCCTCACTAAACTAATTCTATTTGAACATATCCACATTGATGTAATATTTAACTATTTTAAATGCAATATTCCCAAGGGTAAACTAAACGCAAGATGTGGTACATTAAATTGTAACACTATATGTGGCACATTAAACGAGACATCAATTGTGGGATAAATGAAACAGTTTTGATACATAAAATTCAACATTAGATATGTAGATTGAACCAAAAAAAGACATGATTCATAGTCTTAGATCATCTTCTTAGCGAAGATTAGTGATTTATCAGCTATGTTTAATGTTTATTACATGAACTACAGGTGACATACTAAGTATGTACTTGTTTTATTGCGTTGTTTAATCAAAATACAAAAAGTTGCATCCATCATTCTTGTAATTTACATGTAGCAACTGAATTTCACCTTCTGATTCACTATAGTTAAAATATCCATATGCGAAAAAAAAACCTAAACCAAATGCGAATGAAAACTAGTAAGTTTTCTATCTAATTTTATATTTACACATTCTTGAAGTGTTCATGTTTTATCGTCTTATGTATTCTGATTTTCTTGCAAAATCATATATCGTGATTCTCTTATTTCTCTTTTTTGTACAAATAAGTATTTATTTGTTCTCAAATTTACTCTCTCACTTTACTTCTACGTCTGTTTGTCGCTAATTTATTTGTATATTCTTCCATTTCTTATAGTGCTATTAGTTTAAAGAAAAACACGTGACATGGCAAATTGAATTAGCTAATCGCCAGTCGCAATCTAAGTCAAAACGTAACAAAAAAACTGCTTAATAAGAATTCATTAATTGTATGGGTTTATGGATTATTAAAAAATAATTAATCGTTCTTAAATGAAGATTAATATTTTTCATGCAATTTATGTCTCTTTACCGATCATGTGTTTCTTCAAACTTTCTCATCAAGTATGTCCTTCATATAAATATAGCAAACACCAAAAACATCAGTCTTTGCAACCTTTTCTCGTCAAGTCACATAAAATTTGAAAGATAGTTATCACTATATTAGGTGAAAAATCAGGTACCTTATTGTACAATACAAATTAAAGCATAAAATGTATTAACAAAAAGAGTGAAGAAATTCATTGTTATCATAGAACTGTAAATTTCGCATATCATTTCTCTTCAACTGCACACATCTTTGTCATTGGTCATTTGTCTTTTCTACTGGCCCATGCTGACCTCATTGATAGCAATAACAGATTACAGTAACTTACAATCTTTTGCTACTAATGACGTCACAATGTTTAAAATAATCAAACATGTTCTTTTGTTTATTGGTTTAATGAATCACACTACAAAATAATACTGACACTCCAAGGGGTTCATATAATATAGGTTGTAAATCCTCTGTACTTATAAAGCAGCAATCAATACAAAAGCCTTCACCAATCACTTATGAACAATTTTTTTGCGGGGGCAACATTTGGTCAATTTGTTCAAAAACAGAACATTTTAATTCTGTTTTGTTACGTATTAAGATTATGGGTCTAAACATGTTAAAATATTTAATGTAGTAAATTTTGATGCAATTTATTTTCGCGATTTAACTCTGAAATCGCTAAATCGCTAGAAAAAGGATAAAACTTTCAGTTGTAATGGTAGTTTAACTAATTTGGGAACAAACCATTCTTTAGAACACCGACAGAAAAGAGTTGGATCCTGTTTATTTTTAACATCATTTTTTGGAGAAAATAAAACAATCAACTGTAGTATTACGCTAGAATCTGTTTCAGTTAATAAAATAAAATGATTTTATATGGCAACTCGACTAGCACAAATTTTAACTATGTCTAAGTTTTAAACGTTGGAAAGCCAGTCATTAATTAAAGATTACGCACACGTTTACTCGCGTATAGGTGGACAAAAATGCCTGTACGTTCCACCCTTCAGTGGAATATATAACATGAGCATGGTCCACTTGAAAAAAAAAGGATTGCAAAGATCAATTTGTGCGTGCAGCATTCAAAGGAATTATGTAATTCATATGCAGTACTTACAAAGATCAACTTTCGCAGGTGGACTAGTCTCTAATAGCTATCATCATTCTAGAAATAAAACTGAAGCTCTACAAAGCCACTGTATTGCCAACTAAGCTGTACGCTTTCAAAATTGGCGAATTTATACACGCCATGCTGAGAAGATGAGATATTTTCACATAAAATGCGTGAGGAAACTAATAAGGATAAGATGGCAGGACAGGTCACAGACACCGAGGTGCTCACATTTCATGCATCCACACGCAGTTGAGTTGGGCAGACCAAATACCAGGATGTCAGAGGAACAACTATCAAAGATCTTCTATGGCGAACGGAACGGGAGAAAGTGATGTTATGGAGGTCAGAAAAACGCTTCAAAGTTTCCCTCAAGTCATCCTTGAACATTTCAACACTGACCCTTAGCTGACCCTTAGTCTAGGGAAGATCTCACGCAGGATAGATCCACCTGAATGAGTCTCATTCATACTGGACCTACAGATTTGGATCGTCAGAGATCTGCAGAGGTAGTACAGAAGAGGTAGCAACGTAAATTTCGTAAAAGCAGCACGTCCTCCGTTCATCAAGCTAACCCGAGCGTCATCTCTTGTCAAGTTAGCCAAAGATAGTGAAAAGTGCAAACTGGCCTGATCAACCACTCGCGTACTCACATAAACCATATCAGTCAGTGATGTCATGTTCATCTTTGAACTCGAATGACAAACAACAACAACAGACTCAAAATAACCATGCAAATGACATATCAAAGAAACAATATATATATATATATATATATATATATATATATATATATATATATATATATATATGAATACAAACAATACTATCATACAGGTTAGAGAAATTAAATTCGTACTCTACCGAGTTTCGAACCCAGGTCCGCGAGTAAATGGCACCCATCGCCTTCCATGCACGCACCAGCCCATATACCGTCACGACTAAGCACGCATCACCAAAAAATGACGGCACTGAACCGGTGTTATATAAGCTCGTGCGTAGCAGACACACTCGCATGACGACCTAGTAAATAATTCTCATATATATACACAGTCGTTAGGTCGCCATGTGAGTGTGTCTGCTACGCACGAGCTTATATAACACCGATTCAGTGCCATCATTTTTTGGTGATGCGTGCTTAGTCGTGACGGTATATGGGCTGGTACGTGCAGGAAAAGCGATGGGTGCCATTTACTCGCGGACCTGGGTTCGAAACTCGGTAGAGTACGAATTTAATTTCTCTAACCTGTATGATAGTATTGTTTGTATTCAACTATTATTTCTGCCCACTATTATCAAGATTTTACTACAGAATCCAGGGATAGCACTCTCTGGTATATATATATATATATATATATATATATATATATATATATATATATATATATATATATATATATATATATATATATATATATATATGGTCCTTTCAAGTGCACTGGATCCAGCAAGGGATCAAGTGTGTCAGGTAATGATTACGATAAATGCAATAAAGGGTACAAAACTAGCATCTAACCGAGTATTTTTCTAAGGTAGACACGAAAAACAGACAAGACAAACAATAAACACAAAAGCGTTGAAATTAAAATAGTTTCCGTGACTATTTCTACTGGAATAATAGCTTTTCTTCCAGTAGAAATAAATAAATAAACGTGTATGTGCATGTGATATAAAGCACGTTTGCTGATTCTTGATAAAGTTGTCTGAATGCTTGTTTATTCGTTTAGTCTCATTTTAAGAACTTTTCGTCTTTTTTCGATGATATTGGCAAAAAAAACCCCAACAAGTTTACGTAAATATTCTACTAGTACCAATATAACGAAAGAAGTCGAATTTGGGGCAATCACTGACAAGATAATGTAAATATACCTATTTGCGATCTTAAATTGTTGTTGTTCTGGGGTTTAACGCCATTTCTCAGCACAGGAAAGGCTTTACATGGCGGCCAGTATTAATGGTGGAGGAAGAAACCGGAAAAATCACCGGAAAGAACCACCGACCCACGAGAAGCTACTGGCAAGCTCTCTCACATATCCACATTCGCCGAATCTTAGACTCGAACCCACGCAGATAGAGGTGAGATGGCAGTGATCCGTAACGGACAGCGCTTTAGACCACTCGGCCACTCGGGGCCCCCGCGATCTTAAATAACATTATTGAGTCTCCATTTAAGAAAAAATTTTGCTAACTTTACCAACGGATTATTCTTCTGGAGACAGGAAACATCTGTATATTGATCATTATATGGAGTATTCTCTGACTAATAATGAGCAATGAAAAGACTAAATACTATTGGTAACGGTGCGCCTCAAGTCTTAGCTGTGAATATCAATCTCCATATTTAAAGTAATGGCAACGTGACTATACAACAAAATTCGAGACAACTTCCTTAATTCACTATTTCGGGACAAACAGTAGAGGTTTTCTATTATTATGGTCGAGACATATTCCCTTTCAGTTAAACATTTATTTACTAATTGTTTGATCTGTTCTAGTCGAAATTAAGTTATATGCCATGCCGGCTGTGGTGCACGTAATGCTGTTTCAAAATTAACTCCCATTTTGGCGCTAGATCATGTGGATAAATGTATTGATTATTAATCGGACGTGGATCGATTAACATAAACTTAAGATCGACTATTAAATTTTATTCAGTTCCAGACACTAGCAAGCAGCTTTCTATATAACGCAGAGACGATATTTTAGAAAGACCTTGTCAAATCGATTTGTCTCAAAATGGAACTGTCAGAAATCTATTACATCTCAACCGAAATTAGAAAAGCTTTCTTTTATGGAGGGGAATTACTGCCATAATTTTATTAGCGCATTTTCTAATCTTTCTTGATGCGTTATTGTAAATGGATGTTTGCAAGTGCTACCTTCCTAATTCTATCCATATATATTGTATTCTTCATTGGTGCAAATTGTACGCGGCAGTTCGCAAGTGCTGCTTTTCCTCTGCATTATTGTCAATGGCTGCTTGCAAGTGCTACATTTATAATTCTAGTCATGAATTTTCTATTCTTCATTGATGAAAGTTGTATAAATGGCTGTTTGCAAGTGCATAAATCTACTTACCTTCTGCATCATTACATCTTTCAGTTTGCCAACTACTGAACTGGTTATGTACTTTGTCGTATGGCAAACGGTATGTCAGTTATTACAAGTTTTATATATTCTGTTTATAAACTTGCCATATTATAATTGCATCATTGCAACTGCTGTTTTCATACAGATATAGCCTTACAATAATGTAAATACTAAGTTTTATAAGTATCGTCTTTTTATCCAACTCGTGTCGCCATCTGTTGTTATAATGACATACTAGAGATTAGCATGGCATTAAGACAACAGATGGCGCTCAAAATTTCTAAAGTTTTTACTTTACCATAAAATATTAATACAAATAATTAATTCTTCCCACAAAGCTTTACGGAATTCATTTTGTGTCAATAAACATTGTAACTCTTTTAGTCCCCCTTTTAATGTGTATGTTAGCAACGAAGTTTTAATCGTTCTCTAAAACCATATGCATTCTCAAAGATAAAAGTGAAGTATAGCACCTTTCTAAAACATAAACGCATACACTACAGCAGGGTGGTCCATCTTCAACCCCAGGTTTGACGCACTTAAGTATTTACTTTCACCATTCAAGAAATCTATTTCTTAGTGATATCTCTTATTTCTTTGGAAACATTAGTCTGTTTTTTTTAGTAAAGTAGGGATCAGAAATGACAATGATACATTCCCTCGTACTATTCTAATGAGCTTTCATCAGAGGACCCCTGGTTGTAAGGATCGCATAAAACGTCACCCATTTTGACGCACTTCACAGACGTCATTCTTTTCCTGTGATGCTTTTGTACGTAAGCTCTGGCGAAGATAATATACTTTAGAGCAACTACAATAGGACATTAAAAAAGTATATCGGTAAAATGACGTCAAAAAAATAGTATTCCTAAAGGTTTTCGTATTTTTATCACACTCTTCAGTTTGGAACATATTTTGTCGCAAAAGCCGAAAAAAAATCAAATTGTTGAAAATCATGTTCGTATCATGATAAAAAATATTTACTTGCGATTAGAAGTATTAAATTTAGTGTACGATTGTTTTCCATTACTTAATTTGCATTGTTAACATGCAGAACCTCAACCTTTGTATGTATTTTTAAAAAACAGTCTTAAAACTGGTTTGTACCTTTAAAACTTTTGTCTCTAAAAGTGGAAATAATCAGAGACAAAAGACATAATGCTACAGGAGATTTAACTTTTATTTATTGTAAATCTTACCATTATCCAACCAATTAAAAATAGTAAATTGGTTCAAGAATTTAAAAAATATAGTTATAGCACGCTTACTTCTAATTATTCAGCTGCTCTTTTTCACATTAAAGATTTAAAAAAACTTTAAAAGAATTTTTTTAAATATGAATGTTGTGACGAACGATTCCGACTTATTAAGTGTCCTTTTCTTTGTAATACAAAAGTAGTTTAGTGAATTATCGATGATCACAGAGAGAGAGAGAGAGAGAGAGAGAGAGAGAGAGAGAGAGAGAGAGAGAGAGAGAGAGAGAGAGAGAGAGAGAGAGAGAGAGAGAGAGAGATGATTACGAGGATGATGCACAAAAACTGTATATTTCATTAAGTTATTGTAACTGTATACATGTATCCTAGGTCCATGAGTATGTTTTGAGACAGTCCTAAGGTCTTTCCTTCAGCAAGCATCAACAAGAGAAATAACTCTACTGATCTTACTCGATAATTACACAGGGTAGAATTTTACTGATCACTGTATTTTTATTTGGCTTGATTTTACTTAATTGCCTACACGTATTCTGGGTAGCTGAGGGTATTTTGGGACAATCTTTTGCTGTTTGATTCAATATAATTGTATCATGGCTAGTGCATAATATTCAAATGCCATACATATATACGAATTCTGTATAATTTGAATATTTACCCTTACTTCTCTCTCTCTCTCTCTCTCTCTCTCTCTCTCTCTCTCTCTCTCTCTCTCTCTCTATATATATATATATATATATATATATATATATATATATATATATATATATATATATATATATATCAGATTAACAAGAAATGGAATGAGAGAATAAACTTAATTTTCAGCTCTGTAATGTACTCTCTCTCTCTCTCTCTCTCTCTCTCTCTCTCTCTCTCTCTCTCTCTCTCTCTCTCTCTCGTGAATAATCAAGAAAAAGAAATAATGGCCTTGCTGTGCAATTATCTGCAATTTGCTCAAAACCTCTTGAGGTCTTGACTGAGAGGTCTGGACTGAGAGGTCTTGACTGAGAGGTCTGGACGCCGCACTAACTAAACGTGCTCTAAATTGATAACACGTGAATGAGGATATGTAAAGAAATTAGGATCTTAAACCCTGCTCGTAAGCTGTTACTCTATTCTGCCACTTTCGGTAGCCGTACATTACACCATAAAATGTCCAAATAAAAATGGTGGGAACGGTCAGCGGAAATATAACGTTGTGTAAATACATCTAATTGTATACAATTTGATACAATTAATTTGTTTTTTGCTTCTTGCTGGCCACCAATCTTCCGAATATTAATACTCTCAGAAATCAGCTGATTGTAATGTGGTAATATAATTCGAATGATATTTTAAATAAGACGCCCAAACATTTCATAAAATGTATAGCCTCTTGTTGCTCTGGTCACGGGAGTAGTCGTATGGTAAGAAATTGACGTGTTACAGCGCCATCAGTTGTCATAATGAGGCATTATTTTATGCTAACTTTAGTGATGCCGTCTTCTAACGTGCTTGATGGTACATTATAATCGTTTTTTTTAGAAGGTGCAATCTGTGTAACTTGCGATATAGCTAGCTTATAAATAGAATATTAAAACTTGTAATAACTGACATATCATTGGCCATACAATAAACCAAAGAATCAATTCATTTGATGGGAAATTTCAAGATGCAATAACGCAGAAGTAGATCTAAGCACTTGCAAGCAGCCATTTTCAGCTTGCATCAATGAATAATAAACTAGAATTCATGACTAGAATTATGAATGTAGCCATTTCAAACAGCTATTGATAATAATGCAGAAGGAAAGTAACACTTGCAAACTACCACGGACAATTTGCATCAATGAAGAATACAATATACATGGATATGATTATGAAAGTAGCACTTGCAAGCAGTAATTTGCAATAATGCCCGAAGGGAGATTAGAAAATACATGTGTAGAATTATGGCGGTAATCCCCCTCCACATTATTTTGTGATAGTGTCTTAGTGTGCCAAAAACACTATAGCCATGGAATGAAATAGCTATGCGCAAATTTTGGTCAATTATATTGATAAAAACAGCTATCTCGCTCTTTTAAACAAGAGGAAACATTGTATACTTTCTACACCGAGTTAAATTGGTACTTACTTTACCAATTAGCAACCCATTCCTTTTCATCTTCCTCTTATCTCTTGTAACATTTGGATTCACGTGTCGTTTAAAAATATATGTATTGTGCTCATTTTGTTATATACAAATAATCGCTATAAACTTATTCTGAAACGTTTCTAACGATGCAACTTGATGTATAAAAGACTGTTTTCCCAGTATTTACGATATCAAGAGGGCTTTTTTGAAAAGGGTGACCATGCTAACCGCAAATAGTTTTAATATATCAAAGAAATATTATGAGATTGCCTTCCTGCAAACTTTAAAGGTAGATGCAAATGCTTAACAGCAGTAGTAATGCGAAAATACAACTTTTATATAGCAATTTATAATAATCGCTAATTAAATTGTGATTTTAAAAGAGGGAAACTGCGCAGATACGGTATTGCTTTGTACCTCCGCCGCCCCATGTTTGAATAAATCTTTATTAGCGTATCAAATTTAATTCGATAAGGAATGATTATCTGAGTATATCAGTCTCTCTTACCAGAGAGGTCGCCTTCCTTTTGTGTCCTCTTGGTTGACATCAATTGTTTTGGCCTTCTTTGCGGTAAGGAGCATCTTGACCATCTCGAAGTCATTCAACTCGCAGGTCACCAGAAGCGCTGTCGGTTGAAGCGGATCATCAATATCTCGTGTGTTGAGATGCATGTTTCTTCCTTTGACCATGGATTTGGCCTTGTTAACATCTTTTGTCCTTATGGCCTCAAAAAAAGCAGTGACCTTAGGGTCCTGGTTTGCGTGAATGATGGGCGCACTCCTTAACTCGTCGCTTAACATTTCCTCTCTTTTGGACTTGTTTTTTGAGTGATGGTGATGACGCTGTTGACGCCTGTTAGAATGTTTATGGACGTCCCCATTTTGAACCACATCCTGAGTCTTGTCTGATGAGATATCCGACTCATGTGTACTAAAATTCATTAAAGAAATATATGTATTAGATTTTTCTGAATCCCTAAAATGTTTTTCTCGGTAAAATAAAACAACCAACCAAACAGACAAACAAACAAAAAGACCCAAAACGTATTAAATATAAAATCGTGTTTTCCCTACAGCGGATGAAAGCTTCATTCAGCTTCTTCTCAACGGTAGCTCTCCATGCATGGCGGGAATCGATACCCGTCCAGGTCGTCTCAGATCGGCTGGCTTGGTATTTTCCTTGCAAAATCACTTAGCCCACATTTTATCTGCATGATCTTACCGATTTAATTTCTTTAAACGTGCCACTAAACCTAACACACAAAAAAACTTTTATTCTCCCTTCTCTGACGACCAATAATGATACGGTGGTGCTGAGAGTGATGATGATGGTCGTGCTTATTATTATGATAGTGATGGCGAACATTGTGGATGATGGTGGTAATCTATATACAAAAAGTGCAGCACCATCTATAAAACAATCTATACCCATAAAATAAATCTAAAGCACGACAAACGGCAACGTTATAACAATTTATTAGTAATTGTGTACCTTTGCGTTTCAAAATAAATCCGTCCTTTATTATTTAAAATCTTAAAGTTCAAGCAGTTTGTCTGTCTCTTATAAATTTTGGAGAACGTTTATATTACCATAGGTAAATTCTTTTTCTGAAGCACTTTAAAGTCATTCAGGTCTTTAATACTGTTGTTCAAAATGTATCAATTAAAACATTTTCAGGTAAAACCATTTTCTAACATGTAAAGATAATGATCCCAAATAGTTTTACACACGGAACGTTGCCTATTGTACCGTCGTTGAACCTTTCTCAACTACACTTCAGAATGTCATTCCTAAAACAAACAAGTAGAAGTGGCATTTGAGTGTTAAACAGTATGTATATACAGTATCGTTTCTATGGAAGTCTGGAGACAAAAAAAGTGCGATAATGAACTACATGTAAAATGCAAAACACACCCTTAACGTATATAGCATCTAAAGATAGACATTCAAGCTTTGCTTAATTTTTTTCATAATGTTAATTTCTTTAAAAATAAAACGGAAAATGGAAGGTTAGAGAGTTTAGCGACAGTGTACTAAAGAAAATAGCTGCATTTACTTATATGTATTACGTGAGGGTACTATCTGCTTTTTATATGACTAGCGATCGGACTTGTAGATAAAATGTGACGATTCTACAACAAACATTTATTCCGTAATAAGTGCAATGAACAGAGGGAAATTATGTTTCAGTAATTAATTAATGAACCTTGAAAAATGAGCACATCCAAAAAGAAAGACATAAATTAGAAAAACGCTTGCAAATATGCCAGCAAAGTATAACCGGTAATCATCATTTGTAAGCAAAAACGCACTCCTACATCAGAAAAAACCTAATAAGAGAAAGGACAAGACAATTAAACAATAGAAAAGAAATGTGTCAGTCAAAGTTTCTATATTGTAACATTAATTTAACCCGTCGCAGGGCTGACTGAAACCCACAAATGAAGACCCTATTACACTCTAAAATGTGGCATCCTTGTATTTATAATTTGTCTGTAAACTACTTGCATTAAAGGTGTCCGATTAAGTCAACATTTAAAAAGAACAATTGTCTCTCAAAGAAGTATACTTGTAACGATCGAAACAAAAACAAGCGGAAAAAAGAACAACATAACTTACACACTTCTCCCCAACCCCAACCCCCCAATCCCCATGCCTATCTCTCGCGCTCTCACGACCTCGATAGATCGATATAGTACACGTGACAGGTGAACATGCACACAGGTCTTACGCTTTTTTTAGACATTGACAATCTCTGGGTGGATGATTATTAACTGCCAATATAAACTATTTGTCCGTGCACGGTCCAAGACATCCCTATTGATTGTGTAGCCTTATCGGTCTCAGAGAAATACTATATAATCTCTTCCGTATTTGACAAGATCTTAAACACCTTTTTATATCTAGTTATAGATGAATTAAATGAGTTCAAATACGTCGTTTGCACCTGTCCCTTTATCCAGTCACGATATTAATCATCTCTAAGAAAAAGTAAAATGACCTGACTTAAAAATATAGTTTTGTTTTAATCTATCTAGATACCTATATAGTTTTTCCTGCTAGACTGCCTGTACCCCCCAATCCCACCAACCCACTCACACATTATATATATATATATATATATATATATATATATATATATATATATATATATATATATATATATATATATATATATATATATATATATGCCTTACACATATCTATATGTGTACCATTTGTCATACTATCTGTTTAATCACGTATCCATCCTTCCAAATGTATATCGGTATTTTACTTTTTAAGTACTATTAAGTAACTTCATGATAGCTGATTGTCTGTCTGTCTGCATGTATGATGGATTATATATAAGGCTGCTTAAAACTCAACGCCCCCCCCAGTAGGTCGTGATAAATAAAAATTTGCACTAAGTCTCAATTGTTATGAGATCGAGATCAATTCATATTTGACTAGGTTGATTTGTATGTTTGTCTGTATCGACAATTCCAGGTCTTAAAAAGAATAATCACTTTGGATGTGTGTGTGTATATATATATATATATATATATATATATATATATATATATATATATATATATATATATATATATATATATATATAATGTATGTTATAATTGGTTTTTATTAAACTTTATTGGTATGTCTTTGATGAAGGTTTCCATTTCAACTACGGGACGTTACGATAAAATACAAAGTGTACGTGAGATTCGAAAGGTAAAATGCCTTTGATACCAATCGTAAATTGGTAAGGGACTTTAATACAAAGGACAACAGTGTTTAAACGTCATTACGTTCAGAATCTAAATTAAGATGAGTATTATGGGTTGCACCTATACCTAGATGCTAAAATATTGTTAGTGGTGGCCGATCAATTGAGAGAGAGAGAGAGAGAGAGAGAGAGAGAGAGAGAGAGAGAGAGAGAGAGAGAGAGAGAGAGAGAGAGAGAGAGAGAGAATAATAATTCAGTAAATCAGTAATCGATAAATAACTCGATCGTAGCTAATTAGGAATGTGTATTTGAGGGGCTGTTCTGCTCTCCGATTTCGACAAGGTCAAAATCTGTTAAATATATACATGTACATATAATTTAAGTAATATTAAACGATGGTGTTCCGATGTGTACCAACTAGTTCACCAGTAAGACACACAGTGAGAAAATAAATCAATCTCTTCATATGCAATAAATAAATAAGACAAACGCTGAAAATGAAAGAGACATTCATAGGTAGCGACCGGTTGCCCAGGTAAGATAATACAATTATGTAAAATAAGTAATTAAAGCAATAACAACAGATATAAATAATGTTTTTCACATATTCCTTGTCTACACTGATACTGATGGAAATGTATACATGCATTATCATGTATATATATATATATATATATATATATATATATATATATATATATATATATATATATATATATATATATATATATATATATATATATATACTTACATACACACACATACATACATACCATCATACATACATACATACATACATACATACATACATACATACATACATACATACATACATACATACATACATACATACATATCGAACATCTTTTACTGTATTGCTGCATATACGGTTATCGTATATAGCTTAATATAATAAGATTCAAAAGTTTAAATGACACATAATAGCAATAATTTTGGATAATACATGTTAAACAATGAAAGTCGTTGCCTACAGTTTGCAGTTTTCTCCATATTTAATCATGGTAATTAGCCTGAAATTTAATTAATTTTAAGCGGTGATGACTGTGATCTCTGCTTTTTACCTTTTAGCCGTTTAAGGTAAACCAAATATTTTCTACCGATAATATGATTCTTATAATTTAAATTGTATAAGGCAATTATATCAATGTATAACTAAACGTCTTACCTTGCCATCTTAAACACAAATTGTCTGCACCAGGTAATGTTAGACATACAGGTAAAAATTTATACCCCAGTATTTGTTGTTCAATACCATCACTTGATTTCTTGTATCTAATGATACCCGATACTCGAGGCACTCCTAAGTGCATGATTTTACTTGAAAACTTGCTCTACGATACCTTTATATACCGCATAATCAAACTGCCGTATGGTACATAGTAAAAACGCCTCTTTGGGGGTAATAAGTACTTGCACAAGAAAAATATCTATTTCTGGTTTGTCCATGATTCACTAACTTTTAGCAAAATTCCTAACTATCTAGACATAACAGCTAGAAGAGATGTGTTGTTTTCTTGAGATAGAACTTTAGCAGTGATTATCTGAGATTTAAGAGAGAGAGAGAGAGAGAGAGAGAGAGAGAGAGAGAGAGAGAGAGAGAGAGAGAGAGAGAGAGAGAGAGAGAGGGTGTTTCGCTGTAGCTATAATACATGTACATTAAAACTGATATTCAGTTATGTTTTTATTCCATTCATTTCAGAAAGGTTTAGATATGGAAATACACAGCACGTTCACAGAAAAGGCCCGTTTCTTGTGATCATTACTACGTTGGGCTACCTATACAAAACGATTGAAATAATCGCATAGAATTCATATATACTAGTTCTAATTTCAGTCAGAAGTGCCCCATTACCTAGAGAAAAAAGATCAGTTGTATTGACCGTCGCTCTCTCCATTTGCGAAATCACTCGTCTGCTAGAAGTAAAATAATGTATAGTCAAGGCAGGCTACTGCCTAGAATAGTGGACGTAAAGAGTGCCACTTGTCTTTCAGGGCGTATTCAGGCTATTAACTCTTAGAGCGACCTTTAAATAAGAAAATAAAAGCCATACATAGCAACATTTGCCCCCTCGGAGCGTTTCTGTAGATCTATTACATTGATCCTTAACCACGAAAGCAAGGTTGAAGTAAGAGTAAATACAAATTAAAAAAGTCATTGGGACTTCGAATAAATTCAAACAAGTTGAAATTGGTTGAACTTTAACTAAGAACTGCCGTTCTATCATTCCAACGAACATTATAGACCCAGGCTATCCAGGTGTAAGGTGTGATGGTTGAATGTTTTATCGGGACTAATATACAATAGATAATCTGACCTTGTTTTGAGCAATAGTTACTTACTTGCAAATACCCTTTTGTTTTTTCGAGACACAAAAGAAAAGCAAGTTTATTCTTTTGAATAGATGAAAATGCGTATACCATATTTTATTCCGGATAGCTCTCACCCAAAACTTGAAGAGCATACGCTAAGACTTGCAGTTACATAATGCGTTGAAAGCTTAAATTATATTGTTCCGTTTTTCACTTTCATCGAACATGGTAGACCGCGATTTGCCCGTGTATTATATGACGGTAGATCATGGTCTAGACTGTATTATACACGGGTACATGCCATATATAGAGAATAGTAATAAAGATACGAAGCCAAGCCAACAAAGTAAGAAATGTACTTGTCAACACAGGAAATTTAAACCTTTCTCTAGTTTGAAAAAAAAGGTATACCTTGAACGTTTGTGTCATATAAATATCGAAACAAGCAAAAAACTTCTTTTTTGGTAAAATTACGTTTTCGTTGGAGAATATTCTATGAGATTATATATATATATATATATATATATATATATATATATATATATATATATATATATATATATATATAAAGAATACAAATCATATGGCGAATAACAACCCTTTCAAGCGTACTGGATCCACCAAGGGATCACGTGTCAGGGATTAATTAAAATAGATGCAATAAACTGACGACGAACAGTACGAATCTAGTAACTAACTAGCCTAAGCGCTTTCGACTCTTAAGGAGTCTTTTTCAAAGGCAAATACAAAACATATATACGATAAACAAATAAACACAAAAACGTTGTGTTTGTAAACCTCTACATGGCTGTCTTCACATGTGCTAAAACTATAAATACAACCAGCTTGTATAGACTAGATGCGGAAACTGAAAACGTTGCATAATTCCCTAAAAGTCTACAACCCAAAGCGACATCTATTTTTACTTTTTGTACATATGTAACGCAGATTTTATCCCGGATATTTGATTCTATACCGGTTATTCTTATAGTAAAAATTGAAGGATAATAAGAAGATTTAGAAAATGTTAAATTTTACTAGTGCATAGTTTTCATTTTCTAGTCTTCTTGGTTTAGACCGCTTGGTTTCAATGTTCTAAGGCGGCGTATCCATTATGATTCCTTTTCCTTCCTGGTTTCGGAACTCCAGCTGTGGTTGTTAGCAATAGCGATAAGTATTATATCACTGAAAGTGTGGCCAGGGGAGGAGAAGTGTTCTGCGACCGGGCTTCTGTACAGCTTTTTTGTCATCCAATCAGATCTATGAAGGTTTATCCTTTTGTGTAGCTTTTCAGTTTCTCCGACGTACTGAAGGCCACAGATCTTACATGTGATGAGATAAATCACATTCTCTGTTTTGCACGTTTTGTTTGGACCATGTATGTTTAGTTTTTCTTTAGTCACTGTGCTAGTGAATGTCTTGGTCTCTATCATATGTTGACAGGTTTTGCATCTTTTATCGCCACAGGGTCCAGATTGACTAGGTTGGTTTTGACTGGCGATTGGCGTTAGCTTTGCCCTGACTAGGATGTCCTTTAGGTTTTTTGGTCTCCGGTAAGCTACTACAGGTCTGTTCGGAAGTATTAGGTTTAGTATGTCTGACGATTGCACGGTTGGCCAGTGGTTTGCGATGATTTTACCTACTTTGGGATTGTCTGGGTGATAGGTCAGAATAAATGGTATCCTATCAACCTTTTCTTTCTGTCCATATCTGAGTAGGTCATCACGGTTTGTTTGTTTGGCCCTTTGGATTGCCTCCGCAATCAGGTCTTTGTCGTAGCCTCGGTAAATTAAATGTTTAGCCAGCTCTTCAGACCTTTCTAGGAATCTTTCATCGTCGGAGCAAATTCTGCGTATCCTCAGTGCCTGGCTATATGGAATGTTCTTAATGCAGTGTTTTAGATGACAGCTGGTTGGGAGGAGATACTGGTGTTTGTCGGTTGGTTTCGAGTAGATGTCTGTGTAATTTGTTTTCCACCAGTCTGGTTGTTGTGTCCAGGAAAACATGGTTTGAGTTGGAAATTTCTGCCGTGAATTTTATTGAAGGATGGAAGTTGTTTGCCTTTGATATGAAGTCATCCAGACTTTCTCTTCCATACTGCCACTTCATTTCTATATCATCGATAAAGCGTACCCACTGGTATGGTGTACGCTCAACCGATGCTAAGAGCTGACCCTCAAGTTTTCCCATGAAAATGTTAGCATACGAAGGGGACATTTTAGTACCCATTGCAGTTCCATTGATTTGTAGGTAGTTTTCTTCATTAAATTCAAAGTTGTTGAGTTTTAGGACAAGCTCCAGGAGTTGGACTAAGAAGTGTGGGGGTGGATTGTTTACAGTTCTTGTTTCCCATGCTTCGCTACATGCCTGTAACCCTTCGTTGTGCGGTATGTTGGTGTTCAAAGATGTGACGTCTAAGGAAGCAAGTAATGTATCTGGCAGTAATGGTTCACTAGCTTTGCTTTTTATGAGATAATCTGTCGTGTCTTGAAGATATGATGGTAATTTGTGGACATGTGGTCTCATAAAATGATCTAAATATTCTGATATCCTTTCTGTGGGGTGCCCGTTACCTGAGATTATAGGTCTGCCAGGGTTTCCTTGTTTATGGATTTTGGGTAGAAGATAAAATCTACCTGCTCTTGGGTTTTCTGGGCTTTATTAGTTTTACGTTTGCTGGTCTATGTGTCCGCTTTTGTACGCCTCGTCAATAACATTAGTGATGATTTTTGCATATTCCAGCGTTGGATCATGGTCCACTTTTTGGTAGAACCTAGCGTCACTTAGTTGTCTACTTGCTTCACTAATGTAGTCTTCCCTATTCATAACGACAACAGCGGAACCCTTATCTGCAGGCTTAATTATAATGTCTGTTCTACTTTTCAGTGAGTGCAGGGCATCTGTTTCTTCTTTTGTCAAATTAGAATATTTGTTAGTATGAGAAAATAGTGTGCTTTCTGTGACTAACCCGCTCTTTTCATTAACACATAGGGAAATATCTACAAAGATACAGTGATCATGATCAATCTTTCTGAACAATTCAGTCAAAACATAGTCTGGTACCCTGCTTAATATGCTCCCTTCGTTGCACTCCGCTATAGCGGAGAGCATCGCAGGGAGCATACTAAGCAGGGATCCAGACTAGTCAAAACACTGCTGACAGAGGACTATATTTAACGGTTAACAGTAAGCAACATTGATAAAAACAATAAAATGGAAATTCTACTAAATTGTGTAACAAACATGAGCATTCGACACCAAGTTATACTTACGAATAAATATACTTAGATATTGTTACAAAAAATATATGTGGGTGAATCCAAATTTTCTAGTCGTGAAAGTCGTGACTATATAAGTCATGGCCAGCCACGTGTTTATCTGCTGATTGACTTTGTTCATGCCGTAACAAGAGAGATAATACCTTACCATTAGAACAACATATGCCAAGACACTGCCCTTGCTTTTTATTCTCTTTCTCTAATGAGACCTGTACACTATTGTTATCAAAGTGCACATTTCCTAAGAAGTATGTCATTGTTATTTGATCTCATGTTCAACGATACAATCTTTTTCATAATTTATGCTACTAATTTCGCGTTGCAGACTACATTGAAACACAACCGCGAATGATATGCCAGGAAGGGAACAATATGACATCTAAATAAATTTGTATGTTCGAGGTGTATTGTTGTTTCAAACTGACGTTATTCAAAGTGCACACATCATGAACAATTGCATGAAAAGGCATGCTGTGCGTGTCACATTCTTGAAACTCGTTCTTTTAACAGATATTGGCAGTATCGTTTTTTCATTCTTGTATGAACAAGAATTTTGGAATAGTGTACATTATTTGTAACATACATACATACATACATACATACATACATACATACATACATACATACATACATACATACATACATACATACATACATACATACATACATACATACATACATACATACATACATACATACATACACACACACACAGTTTCCTAAAATTAATTAGTGTCTGCTAAGCTGCTAAGACTTAAACTTCATGTAAGTCAAATTATCTCAAAATATTCACACACACACAAACACACACACACACACACACACACACACACACACACAGAGTTTCCTAAAATTCATTGGTGTCTGCTAAGCTGCTAAGACTTAAACTTGTCCGCGTCTTGTATTGTTTAAAGTTAAAAATTAGTAATGGGCATTTGTGCAGTAGACAAGTTTTCATGGGGTCAAGCGGGCGGGGTATTTTGCATATATTAATACTGGTCTTTTACATATGAGCTTTAATTGGTTTAAATACACCTTATGAACGAGAGAGAGAGAGAGAGAGAGAGAGAGAGAGAGAGAGAGAGAGAGAGAGAGAGAGAGAGAGAGAGAGAGAGAGAGAGAGAGAGAGAGAGAGAGAGAGAGAGAGGGTGGGGTCTGGATGCTTAAATAATTTTATTTGCAAAAGCCAACCTGAAAAAAAAAGGATAAGGATCCTTGGTAGATTTTGTGAAATGGAGACATGTTCTCGAAACATTTCGAAGACTGAAATTCAATGTTGTTGAGTTCCAGGTCCTAAACGGTCAACAATTTGTAATTTTGATAAATTTGATAAAGATTACAATCAATTTCTTTACATTCCCTCTAGACCCTCGCATAGGCTGCATTTTACTGATATTGATATATTGTAAGTACCTTCTCCGATAAAATCTACAACGTCTATTATATGAAAGACGGGATGTAACATTTATTTCCCTAGAGACCAAGATGCGCAGGATTAAATGTAATGCCCTAAGAACGGATACCCAAGGCAGCCCGCAGATGGACAAGAGCAAAATATAACATGGCGAAGGACAGTATGACTGAGCTGGAAAAGATGGGACTTTCTTGAGACGAGGTACAGGTCATTGCTCAGGACAGACCTAGATAGCGGAATATAGTTGCAGCCCTACATCTCAGACAGGTCGAAGAGGAATAACTAATCGTTTCCGATTTTATGGTTTTGCTCATTTGGCTAGAGTTTGGTACTCAGACAGTTTTGAGCATGGGTATAGTGTTTCGTACTCAGTTTTCAGCATGGGTATAGTGTTTCGTTCTCAAACAGTTTTGAGAATACTGGATAGATTCACAACTAGAATGTAATTTTGAAAAACAACAAAATGATGTATGTTTTCAAGTTTGTTCCAACAGAGTCGTAGTGGAGGCCTTGTGACCTTATTTTAAGATCGGACCCTGTTGCAAATAGACTCCAAACCCCATCCCCTGAACAAGAATGATATATGTATTCATCTGTTATCGATCCACCTGATACCGATATTTATCTTTATCAGAGATATGCTACAGTTTTCCAACACAGATGTTTCTCAACGACAGCGTTAAGTGGAGAAACAATGAAACTATTCATGTACAGATATATCTTTATTTTATTCCCCGTTCACTGATTAAGGGGTATCACACTCTCGGAAAAAGAAATCGTAAATCTTCTATTTAAATTATATTTTTGAAGAAAAAAAAATAACCTCTTTTGATCTCGGAAACTGATTTACATTATTTATCAGATATAGACAAGAAACATGTATAAAACTACTTAGTAATTCTCATGTTTAAAGACAATCAAATCATGCACACGTCTTTAAATTGATTGAATTTAACTAGACGAACATGAAAGCCAGGTATTAACAAATACATTTTTTTAAAGAGGCAGGTTAGTAAAAATTGTACTAATATTAAATAGCATTGGTGTTGTTTAAAACATGGCAAAGAAATTGTAGAAAAAATTGTTTATATCTTTGAAACGTATTTGCAAAGAGTACAGGTAGAAAACAATACGATTTAACCTAATTTGAAATAGTAATGAATTCCAAGTATCATAATCAATATAAATCATCATTTTCAGGCAGTTTATATCGGAACGCTGATTATTTGTTTTTTAAGGGCTTTTTCAATACATTGCTGTTTATACCATTCAAAGAAAATACTGTACACATTTGCTTATAAGTCAAGTCCAACTGCAAACGACACAGACCCTTATCGGACGTCGGATAATGCGCAGGCATATCATGATCTATCTTGTGTTTTTTTCTTCTGATTACTTCTAACAAACTGTACAGACTCAGATCGGCCGGCTCATTATTCGATGGCAGATCTGGGTCCGTGCAGTTTGCTGTTGGACTGGATTTATTAACCATGACAGTACACTTTAATGAATTGTGTATGTGTCTTTTGCTGTTCAATAAGCATGTCAGTCTCTCGAGGTTATTTCCGATACTCATGGTGTTTTTCAACAAGTGTCAATAAATTCAATAATTATTTATTTTTTTATATAAAAATTTTGGGCACCTAATTATAATACTTGATTATTAGAAATTAGAAATAATAATAGGACAATGAGAAGAATATACTTGTTCAGGAAAAACTTGACTGAAGAAAAGTTACTATACTTTTAAAATATTATAGGATTTTTTTAGTATATTGTGTATTCTTTGACACTTTCTCGTCCCGTCACACCCGCACAAAAACATGGCATACACACATTAATGGTACATAAATATTTAATAGAAGGATACTAAAATTTGTAAAGATCTTTCACAAAGTATGTATGTATGTATGCATGTATGTATGCATGTATGTATGCATGTATGTATGTATGTATGTATGTATGTATGTATGTATGTATGTATGTATGTATGTATGTATGTATGTATGTATGTATGTATGTATGTATGTATGTATGTATGTATGTATGTATGTATTTTTCAAAAAGAAATATTAACAAAAACGCTTTCTGTCTGTATAGGGTATGCCAAAAGTTGCATTTACTGAGTACTCTGACCTCAAAAGTAATCAGTGTAAATAAAACAAGAATTCATTTGTAAACTTTTTTCATAATGAACTCACCTCATTTCTATTTGTAACATTGCGTCTGCTTCGCTAATGATCGGTGAACAAGTAGCCATTTAAGTAGCCAGTTCCATGTGACATGTCAAACGCCTCTAAAGACCAAGTGTTAAAACTGCATAAAAAGTCGCCAGTTTCCAGTCGCTCTAGAAAATGTCATTCCAGAATATTTTGGCTAGTTATGCAAGTATCGCATATCTTCATGGGCTTTTGTTCAACTGATGGCTTGTTTCAACAAGAGGATAAACCACTGAATACAAACAAAACAATGCACAGCGGCAATTCAATAAAAGCGTGGATCAAGAAGGTTAATACTATTAGTACGGAATGGCGAACAATCTAAATGCGTTCCAAATCATGCGATCACTCGGAACATTTCACACTTAAGAAAACTTTCAGCACTATTGTTCCAATGGAGTTTTTACTGTTGGTTCAAGTTAAAAAAGGCATTGTGTCCGCTACAACACGAATTAACTCATAACAAAGTGAAAACTGATATAGTTACATACGTAAGTGCAAGAATTATAATTATTAACATGTACTATTGAATTTAGAACATTGTCCGCCACTTAAAATCCACTAAGGACATAGCATGACACTTTTGCTCTAACAATATGGAATTCGCTTGTCTTTTCAACAATTTCTTTTAAAAAGGCTATGCTATTTCGTAATTTGTAAATAATAGGATTCGTTATGTGAACAATAGAAAGAATAAGGCCAATACACAGCGTGCCTATTTCAATTTTTTACCGGAAATTTAGAAAATGAATTTCTTTGTGTGAATGTAATGGTTTGAGCCAGGCAAAGCATGTACGATCGATGAACTCAAAGTTACAGGGGCCTTTGATATTATCTTGCAACAAGGATAACAACTGATATATCAGAATAAATGATAATTAAAAAAACAGGGGTTACTTCTTGGTGATATGAGTAATTACAGTTTACCTTTCTCCACTTATCCAATTCAATAAACATATTTCGATTTCAAGTTCTAAGAGATAAGAAATAATTTTAAAATTTTAATTATAGGACAAACACCTACCCTTATAGTTTAGGTGCATGCGAATACCAGAGTCTGATTGGTTGAAATTATCGGTTGGAAGATCCATTGCAGTTATGCATTCGGATCAGCTAGACTACTCTCACATACTGTCCAGAAATTACCCTAAATTAAATGTAAATCTAATTCAAACTTAGCATTTATAATTCCAGTTCCGGAAAGTGTTTGTGCCCACGTGCTAAAGTTTAACAATAAGTCAGCCAGACGCCAAATATGACTTTTGCTAAAATAGCAACAGCCTTTATATGTAACTCTATGAGCAACGTACTTACGTTATTTTTATTTCATAAATAAAGATACAACTATTATAAAAAAAAATAATGTACACTTAAAAGTATTAGACAAATTCGAGTAGGGCATTCGTGTTAATACTAAAGCCTTGCTATTGATAACAACAGTAGTAAGAATAAAGGCTGATTCTAACTCAAAGACCCCACTCATACATCTCTGCCCTCCACACAAATATAAATTACCCCTCTCGAGACCATGAAATTTCCAACCCAAAAGATTTTATCAAAACCAAAAGGCAAATACTAGACCAGATATAATCCTATATTTTTTAGTACTGAAATTTCATACATCATTTAAATTTCATTACCAACGAAAATGTTTCATCTGTTGATATTAGAAATATTTCATCGTCGCGATGATAGGAACTTTACTTTACCGCTCACACAGCGACGACATTCGAATAAATCTTTTATTTGCGGTTTGTTAAGAGGATAATTTTGTCGATAAAATATACTTTTGACGGATCAAGATCGACTGCATGTTTAGTATATTTTTGTTGACTGATCGGATCATGAAAGTTTTTAAATTCCGCTAACAACTTCTGGATCAATTGTTCGAGGAAATAGAAATACTTGCTCTCATTATATCTGATGAGCGAAAGTTTTAGCTTGTCACGAGTGCCACTAAAACATATACTTGATGTTTCATTATTAATTTCAACTGTCAATTGTTTGCCGTCTATCATGAGATATTTGATCTTGCTATTGTAACTATTTTTAACTGTCAAATTTTCAAATTGTCAGTTATTTCTTAAGTTTAGATAAAATTGCTTACCTTAGTCATCGAATATGATATTGAGTATAAATCTATCATCGTGACAATACCCAAGTGGAAATGTATCTATCCCATTTTCGCAATAACGTTTGTTATCAAAATTGCTTAAGCCACGTTTGATAATGAAATCTGTTTCCAGTTTATAATGATTCTTCCGAAAAGTCATTGCTCTTATAAAATTAACACCGCCTTCGAGCGCATACTTGTAATCGTCAAATTTCATAAACTTTTTCACAAAATCGTGAGGCAGACCTTTTGCTTATTTCGTTATTTTATTATTGTCTAACAATACTGCATACATTTCACTGCGTAATCCAATAAAATATTTGATGGTGCTCGAGTTCATTTCATCTTTGAACTTACCAGTGACCTTTTTATTCGTGTAATCATGAAATTTACTGTCACGAGGGTAATCGGAAAGATCAAACAGATATCGATGATCGTACATGTCCTGATAGACTTCATTGCATTCGATTTTATATATGAGAGATTCGGTATCAGTAAATAATAATCTACTGGACGGCCATTGATTTGTAACAAAATTATAATGAAAATAGTACATCAGCCATTTTGATAAATCTAACACGGAAGCTCCAACGTAAATTGGATTGTTTAGTTTCAGATTTGTTTCTCTTCTTTGTATTGTGACAAGATTTTCATTAAATAGTTTCATGCTAACAAAATCATCGTCTGACACAAGTTTGTTTCTGCGATTGATATCATTCACTAGCTCGATATTTACTCAATTTCTAATATTTTCCATCGTCTTACCAAAAACTGAATTGTTCATAAGCTTAAAAATGTTTTTCTCAAAATCAATTTAAGCTAAAACTCTTCTCAAAATATTCGAGGTTATATAACCCTTTATCAAAGGCGACTGATCAAATTGTAGTACACGATGAACTTTTTCAAAACAAAACCAGCGTCGACTGCTTGTTTTAAAACTTTATAATGCAAAACATATTTTCTAATCGAGTAAATTTGGTACTAGTTTTTTTTTACCATAGAATTTTGTCTTGGTGATGCTGACGTTTGTTGTTCATTAGATAACATACTATAATTTATCATCATCAATTCCGCACAAAAAGGACAATCGTTATGCAAATTGTCTGGCGAAAATGGCTAATCGAGATTTTCAACTTAACGACGTACGAAACATCGTCGGGTATCTTTTTTTCTGTCTCCGATAGAAATTGATCAGCCGTGATCCAACGAAATCCACCAAAAGGGATCGGTTCTGCCATATAATAACCTTACAAGTTATTACAACCTAGACAAATGATATACTTCGAAGGACGCTCAGGAATGTTTTCTTTCAAGTATTTGTTGTTTGCCTCAGCATATTTCTTTGTGATCACGCTAATAACTGCCTCTAAAACATTTCTCTAAAAATTGAACATATCAATGTCAGTCAGTAATTCTATTCTTACAAAACTTTAGCAGAGCATCCCACGACAGCCTGGGAGCAAAATAATTACAACAAGGATCTAGTCCATAATTATTATAACTTACTTCTTGAAAACTTTTAAAAACATCTGCTAGTAATAAAACATCTGTTTTTAGGTACAAATCGTGATAATCACCAAACGTTTTGGAATCAAATTCTTTCCAAATATCGTATGCATTTTGTACTCGTCATCGGTGATATTTTCATTTTTAAGTTGCGAATAAAATTTGTTCTTGTTAGGCAGCGACGTTTCATCAAATTTATTCCAATCGTCGAAATACTCGTTCGGAAATATTCCTTTTTTAGCCAGTAGATTAAATCTACCTCCAAAACAGTCTCGTAGGTTATCAAACTTACTACAACCTTTTACAAGCCCATCTAACTATGCTGCCATAAACTGCTGGCTGTCAATAAAATGCAACTTACCTAGAGTACCTGACATATACTTTTCAAAATTATTTGGAATGCTTTTGATGATATTATCGAGTTTTAAACGAGCTTTTATGTCAGAATCACCAAAAGCGTCTACGATAAGATGAAAATCGTATCCTCGGAATTTGTGAAGAATTACTGGAATAAAATCTGGGGCATGAAATTTTAAATTATATTGATCATGAGCTTCTCCACGGTACTGTCCAGTTACATGGCAATGGTCACGTACTTTTTTGTTCTCGTCGAAAGCCTTTTCACAAATTCCGCTAGTTCGTGATCAGGTTCTTGCTGAGATGTCAGTTTTCTCATTGGAGTTACTTTTTTCAAACGATTAAATATACTTTTTTCAAACGATTAAATATATGATCAACTTCGCTAATGAGCTGCTTGAGAAGCCAGACAGCTGAATTTTTACCGCGATAGTGTTGGATTGGCTTGGATAATCTCGAATCAGCACAGCAGACTATCTTGTACGCTACTCCGCACGGAAAATAGTTTTGAGTTTTCCGTGTACTCTATTAGTCAGGATTATTTTCTGCGCCAAGTACAGGCTGAAGTAGGCATTCGAAATCAGCGTATATGACGAAAGGAATTTTTAGCTTGTGATGGTGATTGACAAACTGTAATAAACTATCTTTTTTAGACGGCATCGTTATTTCTTGTACGTCACTACAGTACTGCAAATGCTTTTGTAACGTTTCATTGTCACGATAACCGTACAAGCAGCAATAACAGAAAAATATTTTCTTATTTCGTTCATTATACTGTTCACCAAATAGTCCATTAAAGTTTGTAATTCAAACGTAATGATTTTTATAAAATAGTGATTTTATTGCCGATTGTGAAGATTTTTCTGAATAAAATATCGGATAGACGTTTTCTTTTTCATCTAGTCCAGAAACGTTGATCGAAACATTATTTTGCTTTTCAAACTGTCTGATTTTCTACCACTGTAAAGTCAATGTCCTTAAAATTTAATCTTAACACGCTATTTCCTCATTTAGCGAAATCTAAACTATTCTTCCCATCGTAACACATCCTTTTCTTCTTGTGGATTGAGACAAAGGTCTAAACGATTTCCATTCTATTTAACCATATATTATAATTAAATGCTATACAAGTTTATACTTTTGTTTGAAATTTAAATTATCGTTCAAAGTTGTTGTTGTTTTATATGTTGATATTCTTGGTCTTTATTTTGTTTGTTTCCAGTGAAGAAGGTAGATTTTAACCCTTACTGGTGCAAAACTGCCTACCCATCCTAAACCCAAACTTACCTTTCAAGTGTGGTTCGTACCAGCAATAAGCGTACCTAACCATAACGGCTTACTTGCACCACTGTTTGTTTCTTTCTATTCACTAATACCCGCACGAGTCTGGGAATGTAAAATATACCCGATGGGTACTTCTGCATGCTGTAAAGAGGCAGTCCTGAATCGGATCATCGTTGTAGTAATGGTAACATTGATAAGAATTCCTTGAATTGCTTTTCCACCAATGGAATAATGTACATTGTAAAACAATGCCCTGATGCCATTGTTTGCAAATCCACCGTTGGCATCGGCACCGTAATACGTCTCCTGTACTTTTAATTCTGTTTTAATTGTCTGAGGTCCCTAACTGGTTAAGAATACAGAAAATCGTTGGTGCTGTGATTTACCATCATAGACAACCCATGTCTTAAAGTGTGTGTGTGTGTGTGTGTGTTGGACTTTTTACGCTATACATCATTGGTTTTCTTAAAAATATAAACGTATATTTGTTGTCATGGATAACTTACGATACACTTATGTATCGCTCTGTGACAGAGATCACGTCTGCTTTAGTGTAGCCACGGGGAAAATATTATCCTGAAATTGTTTTAATGTTCAAGAACCATGTCACCATAAACGACAAGATTATCCTTTATTTATATAAAATCGAGCCCAAGTTAGCCAACACAAAATCATATTCAATATGGTTTCCCTTATTCGGCAGACTAATGATCAACATATGAACTGAGTCGGGAATCAATTTACCGTTCTTGGGTAGTTTGAATTCTGCTTGTGCAAAGAAGTCAATGGCAGTAAAAACAAAGCCTTTTCTCTTTCGTCCTACCATGTTACATATCAACTCCTCTAGAACACAAGCATGTCTTCTTATTGTGTGTAATGCTGCATGCAAACATAAATCAAACGCGGGTTCGGAAGTAATGGTAGAGTGTAACTTAAAAAGTTAGAAAGTGCGGCAAAGGGTTTGATCCAAAATGGTTAGTTAAACAAGGACTTGGCAAATTCACCATGGACACATTAATATATATCACGATCAGGCTATTGTGGAACGATTGAACCGTATACTTGCAGAACGATTAGTGAGAAATCAGTACGAGAAGGAATTACTGATGATCTTCGACTCGATTATGCCAATGAGTAACACGAGTTTCATCAGTCATACAATCGCTAAACAATGAACCACACACACGATTGGATTTAAAACCCGTTGAAACAATTCGCCAGAAGACTGACCTTTACATAAGAAATGATTTCGCAGCCACCACATTTAGACCCAATCGGAAACAAATGTGTAAACAATCTTTTATACATCGATTATTTATATGTTCTACGTCTTGCTACTGACCAGGAATAGGTCCGTCGATGAATTTATAATCTCGATATTCCGATGTTACGAGGAAGTTACTATTCAGCACATGACTAATATAGGGTGATGGGAGGATTGTCCAGCATGCATATCCTTTGTACGATAGGAACAGCAATAAGTATTTGTAGTTGACAAAGTACTTCTGACAATACTTGTAACATAAGCCTTAAACGATCTGGCAGAAAAATCTGTAATAGGCAGATTGTACAAACAAGAACTACAGAAAACTGAACAAAATGTTTTCGTGATCGAAAAGGTGATTAGGAAAAAGGCATCAAAAGTTTAGTCAAGTAGCGCGGAAATAGCGATAAATTTAATAGTTGGATCCGAACGAAACAAATTACGAAAAAATGTTTTTATAAATTCCCTCGTACTTACGTTTGATAGATTTACATTTTACTGGTTTACATAACGATGTTAGATACTGCCTACGATCGTTAGAGATCGTCATAAAAATTTTGACAAATATGAAATCAAATTTTATATTTTTCTGTCGGCCTGAAATGTTGATGTTTAAAAAAGGTCTGATCATCTGCCGAAATATTTGTTGTTCGGCGAAGGTAAAATTAAATTTTGTAATTATTTTAGCAATGTGATACTTGACATTATATTTTCCAGTTGTTGGTCTGCTTTAATTTGATCTGTCCGCGACGGTGACTATTTCATCGTCGTCAGATACGTTGTTGTACAAAATATCATCTTCGTTGTAACCAACAGATTTGTCTATCATATTGTTATAGATTGCAATATTGTCTGCGATCTTATCGCTAGCGATTTTGTCGCTAGTGATTGTATCTTACACGTATATATGTCAACGAGTCTTTTCATAAAATCTATATTATAATATACTTTTATCTAATTTGTTTCCAATGGGCTGTTCTTTCTGCGTTATTTCCAGCAGAAAAAAAATATTGATCGTCTTGACAAGCATATTAGTCGCGTGTTAAGAAATAGCAGGTGAAAACACTTGCAAAATTTATTCCATATTATTGTATTATTCTTTGTTAGTTATTCGATGTCCCGTTATCTATTCTATTTGATTTAATTTTTATTCATGAGAATTTTATATCGCAGAAAATTATCTTATGACTGATTACACACTTAGTACCCACCACATGCTCTCTCTCTCTCTCTCTCTCTCTCTCTCTCTCTCTCTCTCTCTCTCTCTCTCTCTCTCTCTCTCTCTCTCTCTCTCTCTCTCTCTCTCTCTCTCTCATAATTCATAATGCTATGAGTTGCAGTCTATGTTTTTATTGTTTGTGTTTCTTTCTATGGATTAGGGCTATTAAAAAAAACAATACAATCTTGTCAGTCGACCAATTCCGTTCACTTTTGTTGAGACAAGCGAACAGGTAGAAAGCAAAATCTGTCTACCTATCTACTATAATCCTTAACCTCTCTCTCTCATATATATATATATATATATATATATATATATATATATATATATATATATATATATATATATATATATATATATATATATATATATATATATATATATACTGTTACGTATCGGCTCGTTTAAAGAGGCATAAAGAGGCATAAGGAAAAGAGCGACGATATAAAAGCTTTGTAAATTTGAAGAAAAAAAAATATTTCTCTAGAAAAGACGGTGAAAGGGTAAAAATATGAAACAATACTTACGATTTACAAAGAAGATGCACATTTCTGTCCTAAAATTGCGAAACATGCGTAAGTACGGTGAATAACCGGTTTTAAATTGACGTATTCTGAATCTCAATCACATTCCAAGATGGCGGATGACGTCAGACGAAGTTTACCACAGATGTCCAGAACTTTTAATATGAATTACAATTTGATTTTTCCTGTTCCAATTTAGAATTAGTTTCAGCAACTGTCTTTATCCAAAGACAGTTGTGTAGTTATGCAGGGAAAAAAATTGTTATTTAGAATCAAAACGAAGTATAAGTCCAACAAGACACATGCTGTTCTACAAACGTACGCACGAACAAACTTTTTCCACCACACGAATACCTTTTCCTTAAGGCATTAAAAACTCTATAGTTGTTTTTTGTGACTCTCTAAGACGTTAAAATATGACTCGACTGTGACTGACTATTTCGCAGGTACCTAAGTGTTTAAAGCAAACAAACACATCATTTTATCTACAAGCATGAAGAAATCATGCAATTTCGAAATATCGCCATCGTAGTATAGAATGTCAACAAGTATTATTAGAAATGACCGTGGTCATAGCTGATCATTTACATAGCTAGTTCCGTCTGTTTACTTAATACAACAAACCCATCACACAAAAATCATGCTTACACGAGTCACATTTCCGTTTTAAATAAACAAAATGTTTCTAACAAAAAATATCAGTCCTTGCGAACGTAATCATCAGCATAATAATAATTATATTTAATGATATAAAAATGAAATAAAAATCAAAATAAAAGAGAAAGAATGAGAAACATTCAAAGTTCAGCACACGTGTAATTTAACTAGAGTCGTAATAATTTTCCCCATAAAGAAGAAAAGAACGATTTATGTAATTAAGCTTTCTTTTTTGTACCAGATGTAAACTATACACGAGGTAAAAAAAAAACATAATAAGAACTCTTATAAATTATACAAAAGTGTATATGAAAATGATATTTTTATACATGTGAAGGTGCATCTGCAATTAAATAGTCTTTTCCTTTAATTTACCTAACGTCAAGATTGTACTCTTGCAAATATAATCTCCATCTCAATAGTCTCTGACATTTGCTTTTCATTCTGCTGCTGAAAGTAATTGGGTTGCGATCACTGAACACATCAACCGAAGAAGCTCAGCTGATATAAACTTCAAAATGCTGTAATGCAAGTATCGAAGCTAGATATTCCTTCTCGACCGTGGAGAAGTTTCTTTGGTGCTTTTTTATTTCTTAGAGAAATAACACACTGGGTGTTCTACATCATTTTTGTTATCTTGAATCTAAACAGCTTCCACCTCAACATCACTTGCACCCACAGACAGTTTCAATGGTTGACGGAAATCTGGAGATGTTAAAACTGGTAGACTGTTAAGTATAGGCCTTTAATCTATTGAAAGCCTCTTGACATTTTTCAGTCAAAAAAAAATTTGTGTTTGTTTCTCAACAAGTTTGTCAGTTTTAACAATATCAAAAAAATTAGAACAAAATTTGCGATAGTACTCAGCCAAACTCCAAATCGCATCGGTTGTTTTCTACTGACAAGCACATGAAATTCAGAAATAGCCTTGACCTTAGCATTTATAGGCTTAATTTGACCATGTCCCACATGCAGAACTCACTTTTAGATAAATTAATAGTCAAATTTACATCCGTGAGTCTGTCGAAGAACTCCCGAATCATATCTAGATGTTCTTTCCAGGTGTTGATATAGATGATGACATCATCAATATAGGCATCACAAATGTCTGGACAAGAAGTAATCATATTCAAAAGGCGTTGAAAAGTACTCGGGAAAACCCTTCATCCCAAATAGCATTACTTTATACTGGTAGAGTCCATCTGGAGTCACAAAAGCCGAAATTTGTTTTGCTCTTTATGTTAGTGTAATTTGCCAAAAATCCTTCAGAAGGTCGAATTAAATGACATATTTGGCATTTACAATTTTGTCGATACATCGATTTTTTGGCAATGGAAATGAGTCTCTTTTTGTCACACTGTTCACTTTCCTATAATCCGCATACATTCGGAATATTTTATCCGGTTTCGGAACAAGAATGCACAATGAACTCCAATCACTCTTACTGGGATCTATAAAATCGTTTTCCAGTAAATACTTGATCTCTTTTTTCATGTATTCCTGTTTAAAAGGATTCATCCTGTATGGATGTTGTTTCATGGGTTTTGAATCTACTATTTTAACGTCGTGAAAAATTTTGTCCTTGTAGGCACATTTGGAAACAAGTACTCATGTTCAGAAAATAATTGTTTAAGTTCACTTCTTTCTTGATTTTGTAAATGAGAAAGTTTCTGGTCTAGATTTTTGTGATGGGACAAATTTTGAAGACGTTTTTAAACTTAAGGTTGAATAAATTATGCTTTGAACTTAACATAGTCAAGCCAGAATGGTCTTGAGAAAGTTCACTGATTATTTCTTATTTCATCTCTGAAACATAAATGGGTCTACATTTAAGCTTCATTAGCATGAACCGGATCATTTTATCGATACAGTGACATACGTGCATTAGAATTCCGACCGTATCAGCTCAAAAAAGGCGCACGTCAAATAATTGATTTTTCAAATGAAAGCTAATTGCAACAGGTTTCTAGGCTGTCAAAAGCTGATGAAAGACGTGATTATTTGGAGAGAATTTTGTGAACAGTTATTTTCGATTGGTCAGGGAATTTAAGGGCCTAAACTTGAAAAACAAGAACTATGGGGACTGATTTGCTTAGAATCCTTTAGTCGAGAATTTTTTTTTCTTTTTTTTCAAAATTTTATTATTTCTGTAATAGGTTGACCAATGGGTCGGGGAACCATCCCAAGGTCACCTTAAAATCAAAACTTCTTGTTTCCAGATAAAATAGGGATTAGTCGAGAATCTTGCTTTGAAGAAGTCAGATTGATTCCGTGGGAACAATAGAATTGCGTTTCCCTAGTTAACGAAGAAAGATCAGATAGCTCTTTTTAAAAGAATGACAGGCTATAGGCTAGGACTTGAATTTCAGCAACGTTTTCAAAAAGAATAAAATATTTGTCTACTTCCCTTTCGTTAAAAGGGGAACTAACTTGATATTTCTATAATGTTAAAATTTTAATTTTCATGAGAAGTGGAATCGTTTTTGTCACTTGCCAGCTCATATTCTATCACTCTAATTTGAAATTCTTAATCGTTTTCCTTTTCCTTTACATGCATTTATTTTTGTAATTTCTTTTTTCTTTCTTTTTCCCTTTCTTCTTTTCTTTCTTTTGTCCTTTCTTCTATTTGTCTTTTATTTTTCCCTTCTATTTATCTTTATTTCTTCCTCTCTCTTTACTGTCTTTCTCCTCCTTTTTAGATTGTAATATCATTTGTTCTTTTTGTAATTCTATTTGTCTTTCTTTTTCCTTTTCTTCAAATTGTAATTTAATTTGTTCTTTTTGTAATTGAATTTCTTTTTCCTTTTCTTCAAATTGTAATTTATTTTGTTCTTTTTCTTTATCTTTCTGATTCTGAAGCCTGAGCTTCCTTAACTGTTTCCATCTTGCATTTCATTTTCCGTTCCATATTTTAGTGTCAGCGTTGGTTATAGACTTATTGACAGATGCCAAAATACTTTGGTCAAAAATATTCTTTCCTACCAAATATTGAATTAAAATATTTTTGATTTCTTGTTTTGTAAAGGAAGCTTTTGCTTTAGAAAGATCGTACTTCCAGGCACGTTCCTTTTTCAGACTATCCAACTGTTCATAAGTTGGACTACAAAGAAACCTCTTTTGACATTGTGAAAGAAAGCCTGTTGCTTTCACTAAAATTTCAAGCAAAATGGGTTTTTTCAACTAGGAAAATCTAAATTTATACAAAATATTTGATGTTACGTATCAGCTCGTTTAAAGTAGAATAAAGAAAAAATCGACGACAACAAGCTTTGTAAATATTTTTTTCAAAAAAATAATTTATTTCTATGGAAAAAACAGTGAAAATGTAAAAATATGAAACAAGACTTACGATTTACGGAGAAGATCCAAATATTTGTCCGTAAATTGTGAAAAATACACAAGTCCTGTGAATAAACAGTTCTAAACTGACGTAGTCTGAACCTCAATCCCGTTCCAAGATGGGGGTGACGATGTCAGACGAAGGTCAACAAAAAATTTCCAAATTTTTTTTACTGTGAATCATAATTTGTGTTGTCCTATTCCAATTTAAAAATAAATTTAAGCAGATATCTTTATCCAAAGAGAGTTGTGAAGTTCTCCAGAGAAAATAATTATTATTTAGAAGGTAGACGAAGCATAACTATCACCAATAACAAGCCACATTTCTGTACAAACCAACAACTCTTTCCACCACAGAAATACCTTTTCCTCAAGGTATTAGATGTGAGAAAGCTTGCCAGTAGCTTCTCGAGGGTCGGTGGTTCTTTCCGGTGATTTCCCGGTTTCTTCCTCCACCATTAATACTGGCCGCCATGAATAGCCTATATTGTGCTGAAAAATGGCGTTAAGCCCAACAACAACAACAACAAGGTATTAGAAACTCTAAAAGGTGTTGTGATGTTACTCTGTAAGATGTTAAAATATGACTCTCGACTATGACTAACTCTTTCGCAGGTACCTGAGTATTTAAAACAAACTAACACGTCATTTTATGTACAATCATGAAGAAATCATGCGATTTCGAAATATCACCACAGCAGTATAGAATGTCAACAATTATTAGAAATGACCGTGGTCATAGCCAATCATTTACATAACTATTTCCGACTGTTTAATTAAGACAACAAAACCGTTACACAAATACGTGCTTACGCGAGTCGCATTTACGTTTTAAATAAACAATGATTCTAACAAAATATCAAACCCTGTGAACATAATTGTCATCATAATAATAATTATATTTATATTGATGTAAAAACGAAATAAATATAAAACAGAATGAATTAGGATATATATATATATATATATATATATATATATATATATATATATAGAGAGAGAGAGAGAGAGAGAGAGAGAGAGAGAGAGAGAGAGAGAGAGAGAGAGAGAGAGAGAGAGAGAGAGAGAGAGAGAGAGATCTGATTTGCACAAAAGGAGATTTCGTGTAGGAAGACAAGACCTAAGGTGATCAATTGATCTAAGGCATTCGGACTTCACACATTACTTACACATCTCACCTGTCTGTGATAATTAGAGTTATGGATCGACCTATGTGGGTATGTCAGAAAGCTAAAGGTTTCCGTGGATCGTTGTTCTGGACTGGTACTTTCCCCACCAAATACACTGGCAGTCATGTATATCTTATTGTGTGCTAAAAAATGGAATTAAACCCCACAAAATCAACATTTCAAGCGGGAAGACAAGATAACATCGGTAGACGTTGAATAGACAGACGAATGACGAGTTGTCTGCCTTTGACTATCATTTATCAGTTGTCAGCAGAACTCGCCTATATAAAAGTGATACACTCTCATCTGGACACACATGACGTTGTTGTTGTTGGGCTTAACGCCATTTTTCAGCACACGATAGGCTATTCATGGCGGCCAGTATTAATGGTGGAGGAAGAAACCGGGAAATCACCGGAAAGAACCACCGACCCACTGGCAAGCTTTCTCACATATCCACATTCGCCGAATCAGATGACGAAGGAAACGATAATAATGAAAACAACGACCACACAAAATATCCACATCCACTGACTCATTTGAAGTATTCTACTTTTTATTCATCCTAAGCTAATTTATTCGTTTCGATCATATCTTGTAAAAGTGTCTTAGACTAGATATCGCAAGTCAGCTGGAGGAATACTCCAGATTTTTATAATGAAACGTGATAGATGATATTAGACTTTTTTCTTCCCTATAAAGTACTTATTCATGCCAGGCGACAGGACATTTTATGTTGTTTTTCTTTACTATACTATTTATCGCCTTGTCTTTTGACATGTCATCTGGTCCCATGATGTTTTAATATTTATCTGATCGTTAAAATACATTAAATGCATTCTAAAAGTTTCCATTGTTTAATAATGTTTTTATTTAAATTCTGTTCTTTAACATTTGGTTCTTGTGATAATTATGATGCAATAATAATAACAATGTCATCAACGACGACGACAAATTATACTTAACACATGGATATATCCCCTAGTGGACGATTTATGCTCGCTCATGCGCATTTGCGATTGAAATAGCATAATACCTGGTGGGGTTTTAAGGACTTAGTGCCCAAAAATATAAAAAAATATGATTTTTCATGCTTTTGACGTGCATCATATTTCGTGGAGTATTAATACTTTTCGAGCATTACAATCATAAGAAGTGACTGCAATATCTGATATTTAGATTGATTGTTGTAACCCTAACTATATATTGGTTATCCTTACCCTATATCAGTGTTGTGCAACATTAGACCCACGGGCTGATTTTAAATGGCCCGCCAAAGCCAAAGCAATTTTTTTTTTTGCATTTATGTAAAAAAAAAAGATCAATAGCCTGATTTTATTTTATGCTGCGGCCCTCGGCCTCAAGAAAATGTTTCAGTGGCCTATGGTGTCAAAAAGGTTGGACAGCACTGCCCTATATCAAAAGGTTTGTATACTATAAATTATTTATCATGTAAAAGTATGTTTTGAAGAAACGGTACTAAAAATTACAGAAAATCTGCCGTAGATTAAACGCTTGTCCAGGGTGAATATTTTATGAATATTTTAAAGAATCACAACGAGGACAACAATGATGATAATGACGACGACAATTACAACTGTGTAAAAGCGGCAACAATAGATGAGAGCTATACTGCTTATATATATATATATATATATATATATATATATATATATATATATATATATATATATATATATATATATATATATATAAAGATATTCAGTTAAATTATATTTGAATGCCTAAAACTTATAATTGTGTTAATTCACTGGAGTGAAATAAATAACTTCACTGCCTGCGTTGACAACAATATAGCCATAAAACTCAAAAAGTTATTCTTAGATGCTTACGTGGCCAAGTGGTATTTGTAACCTAAAGAAATATATTTGTCCAAGATATGAGCGCTGCACTATCAAAAAATATAATACTATACTCACACTGATAGAACAAAATCAACTAGATACGACTTTGAAATTTCTAGTGGAGACAATTTGCGAATCAGCGCAGAAAGTGAAAATAGATCAAACTGATATCAATAACAGAAGTATTTGAGTTTGGATCAACAGGCAACTTTGGTATGATGCAAACTTTATCAAAATACCATGCACTTGATGCATTTATAAAAATTTCAAAAATAATACTATGGAAGATAACATGGCTTCATGTAAGCACTATAGAAAATTGTAAAAAAACAACAACAAAAAACAAACACTATTTATAAAGAAATCTGTTCAGAGAAAAGGCAGATCTTGAAAAAGCACTTTTAGACAAAGACTTTAATCGCTTCTGAAACTTTGAAAATGTCCAAACACCGCGAATGAAAAAATTAACATCACCGGATTTTAACAGTACATTTCATAATTATTTAATATACAATACAAGATGATCTAAAATTTCAGATTAAATGAAACAACTAATATTAGACATCAAAATCTGGGCTGTTAAAAAACTGAAGTAGTAGTGCACCATGCTCCAAATATTCAATCGGGGAAAAACAGGTGGATTTGATGACCATTAAAGCGATTTTTTAAAAGGCTACTGGAAATATGATGGTACCTATCTTAGCATCTATTATCAATAAATTATTTGATCGTGGATACTTCCCGAAATGTTGGACTACGGCTGTTAACATAACCATTTAAAAAATGGAATAGAAACATTCACGATAATTTTAAAGGGATTAGCTTTCAACAGTCCTCAGCATAATATTGACCTTAATTCTAAATGAAAGACTAGCCGATTGGACAAAAGAAAATGATATTTTAGGCGAAGAATAAGCTTGTTTTAGAAGTGTATATTCCAGTGTAGATAATATTTATTCAAAGCACATTGATATGTAAATATTAAGAAACAATAAGGTAGGTTTTATGCCCTTACTGTTGATAATGAAAAAGCCTTTGACCGTATTGACAGGAACTTGCTTTATCATAAATTAGTAAATTAACTTAGTAGTGGTAAAATGCTAACGATACTAAAAGCCATACATTCAAATTTCAAAGCTTTATGAAAACGCCAAATGGATTGGCATAACTATTAACTGCGCGGCTGGGGTAAAACAAGGTTGTGCTTTTCTGCAACATCTGGAAACTAACGAACTGACTAGAATAAAACCCCTAAAATTGTAGTTTTTCGAAAAGCGAAATATTTGAGATGATATGAAAGTTGGTATTTTTTATTGCATGACAGAGAAAGTATTTTATTATAGATGTCTTGGCTGTGTATACTCTTCTAAAACTTCATGGCATATTTGTCAGAAGAAGCGACAAAGGCACTTTGTAGTTTTGAAGTTTTTCTAATTTTTACCACATACTTAAAAGTCATGTGCAGTATGCACTAATATTTTGGCAAGGATAAACAAAACCAAATTAAAAATAAAGATGGACACAACATATAGACGGGAACATTTTTGCAAAATCAGAAAAGACACTGATTAAAAACATTGTTTACTTTGAAACTTTGAAACATTATTTTTATTTCGATTGGTAATTCAAAAAAGTTGCATTGTAAATACAAACTTGGACTCCGGCCAAGAATTTTGATTAACTTATTTTTAACTTCATTTTACAACTATTATTATAGGGGTTAAATGGATAAGTAACGGTGATGAGTTTGCTGAAAGGTGCTTGGCGACCAGCAGCCGGTCTCTGAAATAGCTCTGATGGAAACTCCCTGAAAGTAAATGTTAAAATAAATATAAGGAACGGAAATGAATGAAACTCATTCACTGACTTCGTTTTATAAACCATGAAACACATTACCGTATATGTTGGCATATTATAAACAGACGACTGAGAACATCTACTGTTGAAAAGGCTCCATCATCATCTCAGTATCTAAGCCATTCATTCCTGTTAACAGTTTGATGAGCTTTACATACAGACAAAATTTGAACATGAACCAGGCACAATAAGTACGGCAATGGTTTTGAAAACTAAAAAAATGCAAGCAAAAATAAACAAACTAAATGCAATTGATACTAATCGTAAATCCTCTAGATGTTCTTTTTTACTACATAATGCTGATAAAGTAATACAAAATACTAGTAAGAACACATCCAAAATTCTTACTCAAAGCGACTCCCATCTGCCGAATGAGCTCCTTTTGATTTCAACAGTGATAATAGTGTATAATACGCGCAAACTTACACAACCGGATATATATATATATATATATATATATATATATATATATATATATATATATATATATAGAGAGAGAGAGAGAGAGAGAGAGAGAGAGAGAGAGAGAGAGAGAGAGAGAGAGAGAGAGAGAGAGAGAGAGAATTACTTAATATACACCAAGCCCAACGGAAAGTGCTATTCCTAGATAGTACAGGAGAATGTTTAATAATACCAGGGAAAATTAATATTTAATACAATTGATACTATCATGCAGGATAAAAAATTTAATTCGTACTCTACCGTGATTCGAATCCAAGTCTGCAAGTAAAGTGTACTAATCACGCTGACTACAAGAACCAGTCCATATAACATCACGAATCTCGGGAGAGAACGAATTAAAAATTCTCTAAACTGTATGATACACACACCGTATTCTTTATTATAACACTACATTTCGATCGCCTATGTTCACAAATATTTTCTTACAGTATGTCTAACAAAAATAATAAATTATGATCATTGAATCATCGAAAAATCAGATCTGAGCTGGATGAGAGTCAAGGTCCAGGGACGAATTAAAACTAGTTGCCAGGAGCTGGATTGGAAAGGCAAACCAAATTATAAAAAATAGATCGAATTCAAGAAAACCATAATTATATTAACATGGCGAAGGTAATAAAAATAAGTCCAGTCGTAACTAAATTTTATCTGGCTCTACTATCATTTCAATTATTTTTATTTATTTACATGCTTTTAATCTCCAGAACTGAATAAGTTTAAAGTTTTAGAACATGAGTTTTGTTCTCTCTTTTAATCTCAATTAATTATTTGTAAAGAAGATAACAAAAATACTAAAATATAGTCCTCAGTCAATTTCAGCTGTAGTGTACCTGAAGCTTGCCATCATAGTGCTAATGAGATGTTCATTTTCCTCTCTCGGCTCATGTTTAGTTTCTGGAAGACACATTGGTATATATCCGGCATATCCGGGGCATTTCGCTTTACTGGAAAAGGCAAAGACGTGGTAATTTATATTCAAAGCATATATGGAATACCCTCATCTCCTTTATAAAAGACCAATGACAACGGATAAGGTAGAGTATTCCGAATATTTAAACACCGACAAAATATACTCATTCATTGTTTAGTTTTTCACGAGCAAACGCATGAAAATAAAAACCCAGGAATGTTGATATGCATCCGTAAAAATATTAATGTACGTCCTAGATCAGATCATAAAATAAAACTCAACCTTATTTTCATTTTCATAGACCAACACCCGACACCGAGCGAGACAACACTGTCTTTTTATAACCATTATAAATACAAACCAGTACCAGTTGGGGTTTTTATTATACAGCAAGAAACAAACAATAAAAAGAAAATTTAGACAGTAAAGATAGTGCCTCTAAACTAAATCTAAGAAGAAGAAAATTTCATAAATATAAGAGGTTATAATCATTACTATGCAACTATTACGTATTTCACCGTCCTTGTGTCACGAGCTAAGTGAGTGATGCGGATTCCTGCTTGTCACAGGGTTAATCATTAACGGTATAGAGTTAATCATTAACAGAGTATAGATGGTTTGTAGATGAGTAGAGACTGTTCATTGATTCATCGAAGACGAGTCTTAAATCTGTTTTGCTAGATAACGGCAATATTTTGCATCAATTCCAGTTGGTCATGCAGTCCACATGAACGAAACCTATAAAAACATGAAACAACTTTTGGGGTGCATAAACTATGACTAACATCACTTGCAGCTTTGTGGCAATTTGAGAGAGATTCCCATTACATCAAGATAAATTGGCCACTCCGACAGTTGTTGGAGCCTGGGAGAATTATATATTTTGTTACCACCCTTGCACATCAAGTTGGATCTGAGGAAGAACTTTGTCAAAACACAAGCAGCTTTCAAGTACCTCCGTGGAAACTTTTCAAGGTTAAATGAAGCTAAGATAAAGGAAGGTGTCTTTTATGGTCTTCAGATTCGTTAACTTCTTCGAGATAATGCATTTGACCGTGCAATACGTTGCGAGGAAAACACTGCATGGAAAGCTTTCCAGTTAGTGGCAGCAAATTTTCTCGGAAACAACTAGGCACGCAACTTCAGTGAATTGGTGGAAAACCTCTTCAAGGCATATAAAAGCCTTGGTTGCAACATGTCACTAAAGATACTCTCTCTCTCTCTCTCTCTCTCTCTCTCTCTCTCTCTCTCTCTCTCTCTCTCTCTCTCTCTCTCTCTCTCTCTCTCTCTCTCATCTATATTTTTTTTTCTACCCAATTACTGAGCAGTGAGCGACGAGCACGGCGAGCGATTTCACCAGGACATTGTAACAATGGAGAAGCGCTGTCAGGGCGAATGGAACCCATTAGTACTTGCAGACGATTGCTGGACACTGACAAGAGATGCTCCATTTAATGAATACAATAAACAGTCCAAGAATCACCGAGCAGATACAGAATAAGGATTCAATTATGTACTTACATACACATAATAGCTTTCTGGGAATTGTTTTATAATAAATTTTATTTAAATAACCCTTTCGCTTCTTTTTTTTACATCAACATTACATGAGCGTTATATAAACAGGACATAGGAAATATCATTATGTTGAGTAACCATAAACACATGAAAAGACCTAGGTTTACAATTTATGATCAAAACTCCACTATATACATACTATATAAAAACGTAAAATCTTAAACCTGAAATATCTTGAAAACTGTAGCCAATTATTTGTTTTAATTGTCTTTCATCACATCAAAGTCCATAACAAATATTACATTTCATCTGTGAAGCAGACAACTTCTAAAACATTGCAGACCAGTTTAATGTTTCTAACGATTACACCTTTTATGGCTTGACAAAATAAGTGAATATAATAATAGATTACGTGGGGCAGTAATGAAGGACTATAAATTGGTGTATAATATTTTAACAAAGTTAAGTCGAAATTAAATTAACACAACGAATGTTAGTATGCTCGCGGATGCATTTAAATTACAAGTTAACGTTATGCAAATTAGATACAATGTACATAAAATAAACTACCGCTTCTTTTTACAAAATATATTGGGGGCCCCAAGTGGCCGAGTGGTCTAAAGCGCTGTCCGTTACGGATCACTGCCATCTCACCTCTATCTGCGTGGATTCGAGTCTAAGATTCGGCGAATGTGGATGTGTGAGAGAGCTTGCCAGTAGCTTCTCGTGGGTCGGTGGTTCTTTCCGATGATTTCCCGGTTTCTTCCTCCACCATTAATACTGGCCGCCATGTATAGCCTTTCCTGTGCTGAAAAATGGCGTTAAACCCCACAACAACAACAACAACAACAAAATATATTCTATGTATGACTTAGATACATCTGTAAAACCATCCAACATAAACACACACGTACATTCACACACACATACACACACAAACACACACACACACACACCAGGAACTAATAATGTTTCTCATAAATGACTGTATTACTACTGAAGATCTATAAAAGAATTAATTCAACCTAATCATCTTAGCATTCAGTGGTAGACCTTACGAATTATAAGTATGGATGGTTCTACAGCATATTGTTATATTGTTACCAAATGTTGTAGTGTTTCTAAATCTATTTCCAAAACTGCACCAAATTTGTCGGAATTCAAAGACATAAATATTCTTCCAGTGTTTTAATTTTCTGTTTGTGAATTAGAACTATATATATATATATATATATATATATATATATATATATATATATATATATATATATATATATATATATATATATATATATATATATATATAGTTCTAATTCTACCATGCTTGGGTTCAAACTCGAATCACGAGCTAGTCCATGTGCACTAAACTAACTTGCTAGTTCTAGTTAACAATTATTATTAAGTGCTCTAAATAGTTCAAAATTTTATGACGTGATATGATAGCAATTTGTTTTCTTTACATAAAAGCCATATAAATCTCCAAGAGAATTAAATCTTAAATATTTAATAATGTTTTGTTTATTCCTGCTCCAACGAACAATTTTTATATTCGTGGTAATTAAGTTTCATTAAATCCTTTTTATATTCGTGGTAATTCAGTTTAATTAAATCTTTTTTTATATTTGTGATAATTCAGTTTCATTAAATCTTTCAGATCAACTCATCATCAGTACCTATACCTTTTCTAAAATATTTTTTCTATTCCTCCTAAAGTTTGACTTCTTTCTGTAAACTTATAATTATTTAGATACTTAAAAAGTTGTTTAACTAACTGTTCATAAACTATCTATACATCTGATTACTTTTTTCACTAAAACCTTTATTCCTGTCTTTCCTATTAAATATATTTCTATCGAGTAAAATGTCGCTATTAAACGACGTATATTTTTCACCAATATTCATCACTATTTTAATATTTCATTTTTAAATAAGTTATAAATAACGAAATTGGAATTATGCTCAGAGAAATTAGGAAGAATTAGTAGTACATAGTAATTTAATTACACTCTATATGCGAAGAAATTCTGCTTAAGTGACCATAATCTCTTACTGTATAGGATTTTTATTCTTCTTTTTCTTTAGTAAATCTGCCTTTTGCAAATATGACATATGTTGATGATGTAGTTATAATAATTTTTATCTTAATATTAGGAGTCTTCATGGTCTATTCTTCATAAACAGTTTCTGCAACTAATTACAAAAGCATGTAACATTTTTTTTATTCAGCCAACTCCTCTGTAAAGGATAGGCTTATATGAATATATTGATTAAATGTAAAGACTTCTTGATGGCATGTGTATCTATATTCTTATTGTTCATGATGTGTACCTCGGTCCTGTGTACAATTACTTACTCTCTTCATAATGCTTTCACAGCCACGAAAGGAATGTTTATGTAGTTTTTCCATTTAATCATAGGGCCATTTTCATGTGTTACGTTCATTATGTGGTCTATTTTACCGCATTATGACATGTTTTCTTATACCGATAATTTCAGAATAAAAATAGTTTAGGCACTGCTTAAATGAGCATTTGTTGTGTGTTTTTGATGACTTAAGATGATACTAATTTTGAACAAACTTTTCGCAATAGTGACAAGTATTTTCATACAACACTATTAGCAAATCTACGTAACTCTCTCTCTCTCTCTCTCTCTCTCTCTCTCTCTCTCTCTCTCTCTCTCTCTCTCTCGATCTCTCTCTCTCTCTCGATCTCTCTATCTCTCGATCTCTTTCTGTCATTCTAACTGGTTGTATAAATTTTCTTACAGTTTCGCAGACTTTAATAGACTGATTAATATCAATTTAAATTTTTGCATGCCGTATATACTTTTTTGGACATTTATTAAACGATATTTTTGTGGATTATTTAGACTTCTGCTTGGTGGTTTATAAAAGATTATGTAGTATAAAAATAGTCTATATAGTGTTTCCATGGAATAAGTCAATGCAATGGTGCTGGAGCCAAGGTAACACAGGCACAAGCTGAAAGTTCTTAAAATAGATTTGATCAGCTTTTATTAACATATTGCAATTATGATCGGAGACATATATCGTGTCAAATAAATTATGATTTTCTATTGCCATGAGACTTTCCTGCAAACTCTTGTATACTTTTTCCGTTTAGTTGATGTCAGAAAAAAAACATAAAGCAAATACAAAATAAAGAAAATTCATATCATATCATATAACCAATCTTCCTTTCTTTCTTCATTGTCCTTGATTAGTTCCTTCCTCGCATTGCAGTCTCACCGTTTATGCCACTGATGCAAAATACCTTGGAGAAATTATATCTACATCTTACCCATACTTTGCAAGATGATAATGGCGATAGCCGTGTGTGTGTGTATTTGTGTGTGTGTGTGTGTGTGTGTGTGTGTGTGTGTGTGTGTGTGTGTTACCGAATATTTTATCAAGAACTTACAATACTTTCGGAAGTTTATCTTGCTGTAAAGTTTCATCCGCAATCTCCTTGCTGCCATCGGCGTCCCTAACTTTCGCCCTGAAGGAGAAAGATGAAGCATACAAACTAGTGTTTTCAAATCATGCAGGTTATTTACCCGGAAAAGCAGACAGATGCTGAAAACTACATGGAATTTTAATTGTCAGGGTTCTCCTTTAGAATTTCAAGTTAAAAGATACTATGAAGGGATTATAATGGTAGGCTGTTTCAATCAAAATAGGAAATCTTTAATATTCCATCAGGAGTCATTGAAGGAGATGCACACCATTTCAAAACCTTACATACAGATCATAATTAGTATGTCTTCTGTCATAAAGTTATTGACAATGGTTTATACAGATTTCGGATATCCCTGGCTAATAAACTACAAACAAAATTTTTCTTTGAAACCTACTGAATTATAAATAAATGAAGCTGCTTTTCGCATCCATCGCCCTTGGTTACGAGCTTCAAAAAAGAAAAATAGCTTGTCGTATCGTTTTCTTTTTTACTTCTGTTTTAAAATAACTTCGATCAGTATTGGAACGAATCGACGCATGCGCAAGACAAATTTGTAAAGAGGAGTAGCAAGTGAAATCTATTGAAAAGACGTGCATTTTGCATTCCAAGGGGTATTATGACTACATGCCTCACGTTTATAGAATGTTCAAAGCACTAACAAGACAGCATGAGAACACTGCTCTTGGTAGCTGGATTATTTGCACCAAACGTCAAAGTTTTGGTGCTAGATGATGAAAGAAAATATGGAGGACGGATAATCATTTGATTTTTGTCAATAATTGCGTCCTTTTTACGAATCTCTATAATTCCAGTTACGGTAATTTAATAATCTATTTAGCGCATGTGGTCAAATGTTTAGATATTTGTTGAAAAGTAAAAGGAATCATAGCGCAGACTCATATCGTTTATGAAACATTCTTTATATATGTAATAGCAGTATAACACCGACAACTTTATTAAATATATGGCGGATTAGATTAACATCTGAAGTCCATTAAACTACACTTACTAAAATCTAAAATATATACTAATCAATCACTGGCTGAATACTCATGGCCTTTCTTGATTATAAAAATAATTTGTATATACGTTATACATTAAACTGCACCGACATAATCGGTGAATTCATATATTTTATCTTTTATCTAATAAGATTTAAGCATAAATAATTAATATTCAACAGTGTGACTATACTCGGTTTTGCTCAGTCATAATAAATAAATGCACGTCATAAAAAATGTATGCTCCTCAAAATAGTTTACACATTAATATTTTGAAAACATAAATTTGCTACCTGTGGAGATTTTCAAATTTTATGACCAAGGTCTTCAGACGTTTAAATGCAAAAGCAGCGTTATACTGAATTGATTATTCCAATTTTAACAACTACTTTTTTTACTATCCTCCAAATAAATAAATATATAAATAAATAAATAAATAAATAAATGAATAAATAAATAAATAAATAAATAAATTGAATTAGCTACTAATTATCATGTCTCTGTACAAATGCCCTTTAAAACCCTGAGCTGACGTATATAATCCAACTGCCCAAAACAGTAGGCAAAGAATGACAGCACTATGCCACTTGATAGTTTCATATTTTTAGCATGGTGACTTTGCAATGCCAACATTGTACAGGGATCTGAAATCATTTGTACGTTTGGAAGGCTTAACAGAAATGTTGCAAATTGTTGAAAATAATAGTATCAGTTATTGATGGGTGTTATATTGGCTAGTTGATTACGCCATGCGATATTTTCTCGAGCGTAATGCACACGTTTTGGATGGTTTTATACCCTTTTAAATAGTTGACATCGTAGATGTCCTAGATTCATCAAAGGTTGTCTTTACAGAGCAAGAGAAGAACATTTTTTAAGATAACTATGCAACGTGTTGAATGCTAGCTGCTGTGAGGGTTCAGAGAGTAAATATTAAAATAAGAGATATATAACGTTTTCATTTTTCATGGGTAAAACAAAGAAGCTTAAAATGATATACTTTAATGAGGATCCAGGGTTGTAGACAAATCTGTAGAATGAGATAACTGTGCTCAGACAAAAAGCGTCTGTAGGCTGTAGCTGAGAGGTTAAACAGAACTATGAAGACTAGAATGTGGACGTATTTCACTATAAAAAAAAATCAGACGACTTGTTCACGTTTGACCAAAGATAATTCATGGATAAATAAACACTCATTGCTCTTCAATATACATGACTAATTCAATCGAGCGAGGAAACAAAACAGATACAAAGTACGGATCAGTCTGTTTATTTATTTGACAGGTAATACATATTGGTGAAGCAGTAATTCAAAGTAGAAAAGTAACATCACTGAGTTAATATTAAAAATCAGGTAAGGTAGGACATCTCCCCTCCCCGAACATTCCCATACCCCGACATCTCCCCCGGACATTTTCCCCCTGGACCCCCCCTATCAAATAGGATCCCCCCGTCATTCCCCCCATGATCTTAAAACTTAATTCATTTAAAATGACATTTTGCCAATAAAATATAAAAACTTATATTAAGTTATGTTAAAAGAAAAAGGTTATTTGAAATAAATCGCAGTAGTGTTAAAGAAAGTTAAAATTTTTCACATATTAAAAATGTATTGTTAAATGTTAATGTTGTAAACAATTGCTTTTAAGTATTCTATGATGTCATGATTGTCGAAGTCAGTGACTATCTTTGCAATTCTCGAAGAACAGTCTTTGTACTTTTTCTTTGGTTGTTACATCATAATCCGCTTATGTCAACATCTGGCCAGAGTACGTTACAGAAACAACTACAATTAATTGAATGACGGCTAACCCATCTGTTGTTTATCTTAAATAAACCAAACATGCACTATAAATAAAGGTGTGTGTGTGTGTGTGTGTGTGTGTGTGTGTGTGTGTGAGAGAGAGAGAGAGAGAGAGAGAGAGAGAGAGAGAGAGAGAGAGAGAGAGAGAGAGAGAGAAGGAATAATGCATTTATTTCAGGTGACAACAGTCATACCTGTGCACTAATGGTGATGCGGGATGAGAGTATACATTAAAGCTAAATGTTACTATATATAAAAAAAAATGTTGCTTAAAGATAATGGGGGGGGGAATGACGGGATGGAAATCCTATCTGATGGAGGTGGGAGACCAGGGGTGAAATGTCAAGTGGAGGGAGGAATGTCGGGGGAGGGGAAATGAGGGGAATGTCCGGGGGAGATGTCCTGATACTATTATGAATCAATAAACAGCAAGAATCAATATTAAATAAACATAAATCGTAGACACAGTACACTGATAGCAGTATAAGCAATATAAAAAGCTTTTTAAGTTTTGAAAAATAGCGAGCTTTTAGAATGTGACAAATGAGATGAATAAAGCACTTTGAAATAGAGGAAGCTGAGGAATGCACTTAGCAAGAATCTGTATTGGTCACTAGACAGGATGGTAAAGAGAAACAATGTCCAAAATGTACTTAAAAAAGCAAAATGGTAAAATGTGTTAAAGCGAATTCAACGAAGGCAATGTCTTGTCAAGGTAATTAATTAGAAATTACAAGAGAATTTGAAGCTTATTCGTGCTGCATAGCAAACACGCTGCAGAACAAATACAAAATAGAAGAGTGAAAGCTTGTCTATCAGATTTTGAACACAATAAAAGGCAATAAAGGTCAAACGAAAGAAGGTTTATCAGTGCGTCACGCAATCAAATATGCATTTGTTTTACATGATGTTTCATCACAAGCAATTTTAGCAAAATTAAACTTTTGTTGACAAAGAATTGTCACAAATCTAATGAAAATAAGTTGATTTTAGAAGAGCTTTCAAGTAATTTGGGGATAGTTCGTACACCAAGAAATAAACAAGCACACCTTTCATAATGTGCAGATATGGAGATTTTAATAATCTGGTTTATTTGATATCCAGTAGTAATTGAACTTGTTCCAATGAAACAATTAGAACTATTAGAACTTACAACTGTAGCAATATGTCGCAATGTCTCAGAGAAAAGCTGGCGGAGGAAATTTATAAACGAAACACAAGTCAACAGAGACGCAAGAAACGTGAAAGAAAGAACAACAGATCGGTATTCTATTATTGTAAAGGAAATGAAAAGATTTAAGACCAGACCTGAAAATCTCTGTGAGTGTAGAAAGCAGTAAATAAAAAAACTGACAAAATAATTGCACACGAGAAACTAAATCTACAATAAGTTTTATTAGGGTAGAATTAGGTTTCATTAGGTTAAAAAACTGGCATAATGGATTTATAAAATAAAGTAATATAAAAAAGCAATAATACATTATCTTACCCTTGTCCAGCAACTCATTTTAACTCATAAAATGATTAACTAAACAATAACTAAGTTAACTTAGCAAGTGAATTTAACGAGATAAAATTTTCATTCACTGAAATTCTAAGCTTCATATATAGACCACAAATTAATTTTAAAACTACTCTCTAAATTTGACAGAGATAAACCAATAAAAAGTGTGAAATGAAATTTTGCCAGACTCAAATTAACTGGGCGGTATGGATGGTAACATCTCGTTGCGACATTTCGTAATGGCGTTTGATAGAAAAAAAAGCATTCACATGATCGTCAACTCGATATACAAATTTCACGTTTATTTTAAGCTGGGAAGCTTCTGTCTGAATATAAGATATCTCTGATGATGATGCATTCAAATCAAACCAAAATAGGTATTCCAAAACATACTAAATAATCCTAACAATTCAACTGCTCAACCCCCACCCAACAAAAACAAACTGACCATGAAAAGCATGAAAACAAAGTTGGCACAAAATAGGAAGAGGAAAAAAGAGTATGATTACAATATTTCATCTAAATACCTCGCCTCCGGGAACGATGATAGCATAGCACGTACGTTAATTATATCAGATTATTCGATGATCAAAGGCCACATCGCAATTAAGAAACACAAACCTACATACACACGCGCGCGCAGATCCCAACATTGGCCATTAAATAAGCAATCTTTTTGCGATTCATTGCCGTTGGAGCCGCACTGGTTTATTTTGTCAAAGTGCTAAGAACATCTCACTCTTCGAGTTGCTAAGCTTACACATTTGACTAATCGTTTGAGTAGCAAACACATTATACCAAAATATTTGACAGGATTTGTAAACCATGGTAAAGATGAATCCTTAAATAACTGCTTCACTGTATTTGCTTTTTGGACTTGATAATATTTGTAAAGATACGTTCGGCGTATTTGTTTTGTCACGACTCTAGATCTTAAAACATGACATAAAAAAGTACAAAATGAAATCAACAGGTTATTCGTTTCTCTACAATACAGAGTGAGAATTCGAGAGACTCGGTATTACCAATTGGATCCCAATTAATTATAAATATCCAATATCATGTCCAATATACAATCTGTTCCAAATGAATTTCATTAGTCTTGAACGTCTTGATGTACCGCGATGATAACATCGAGGATGTTTTTGAATGAGTTCACAATAATCTTAGAGTAGCGAATATCCGAAGTCAAAGATCGCTTCGTAATTCCGATGAATAATTTAAATATGTAATTATTCTTGACTGATATAAAAAAGTAATGAATTCTTCGTTACTAAGCCACTATTTATACACATTTTCTCTTGACCTAGATATGAGTCAATTTATATATTTATTCTATATTTACAATTTAACCTAAGTGTATCAAAAGTCAGTCCAGTTTGAATTTAAAGTTGGATTCGTTTCATTGGTTGTAGTCTGGTATTTTCTTAATTAAAACCATAACTAAAACCACAAGCAAGATTTACAGGGTAATGATTTCTTTCTAAGTCGTTGCTCTACCGTACAGAATTTAGAGCTCACCCAGTGCATATTCAAAATCTATACATTCTGTCAGTTCAAAATCATCAAAACGCTTAGCCACTTGTGGTAAATAAAAATAACAATCAGTCATATCAGAGAAAAGGATTGGAATTCACCTCAAATAAATTCTTGCGATTTATCGGAGAAGAAATAGATCTGATTATCTTGTAAAAATATATGGAACAGTAATTGAACATATATAAATAGCAATTGCAACATGCAAAGAGATAACCGGTAAAAACATGACTAAAAAGTGTGAAAATCATGCAATGTAAGATGAACGAGTCAAAAAGTGTATGAAATATTAGTAAATGCCAAAGCCGCTTTGATCGTGCAACCATTTTGAAATGTAATTTGCATTGGGATTTCGATGATTAATAAAGTTCCTCCAATCGACAAGTTAGACATTTTACAACGTGAATTGAAGTTTGACTAAATGTCATTGAGAGGAATAATATGTTTCACCGGAATTTTATTCATTTTGGTTTGCCTCTATCTGTCGTGACAGCTTGTTGACTATGTCGATTTTAACAGCAAAACAGAAGGAAACATGGAAATAAAAAAGAGGTCAAATTTCACAAGGTAAGTTGATTGAACGATGATGTGCAAATTCTCAGCAATGATGAAGTTGTCCGTCTTAAATGGCTGCTAAGCATGTATCACTGAGTAATCGTACAACTAACTTTTGTAATTATTCCCATTTGTGTTCACCTATCTACTAAAGGCCATTGTTAAACGAATGGAAGGTGAATAACATGGGAATAAGGTAAATAAAGAACCAGCAAAGATCACGTCGAGTCCAACTTTGTAGGTAACTTGGCAAATGTCCACAACATTGCAAAGAGCTAAAGTCAATTATTATAAAAAGGAACAAGATGCTGGGACGCTGCTTGCAACACAAAACGAAATAACAAAAAAGGAAAGAAATTAAACGAGCTATGCCAAAGAATAATCTACTTGGTAGGTGTTGGTATAGAAATTATATTAATCTTTTTTATTTGTCAAGAACGTATTATTACTTCAGTATTTCAACAAACAGTCGTAACATATATTGAAAATAGCAATGATCAATCAATAAAAACACCTAATGCACATGGAAAAACCCAACCATGATCGCATTTTACCATGCCATACTACAAATGGATATATTCGATTTAGTACACTGCACTTAGATCCTCCATAATTGTTTTGAACATAATGCACTTGAAGCTATTTAAATTTACAATAGGTCTACTATCAGCAAAGGGCATTGAAGAAATCGCTAAGTGGGTAATTCCATAGACACTTAGATTACAATTGATTACCTGATTCATAATTGACTTTAGTTGGTAAAACTGATAAAACATTTATAAATCAGACACATTACCAAATAATCTTTAAGTTCGTTCTCCAGTTGGCTAAACTTTATACTACATAAATAACAACATATCTATTCCACCAAAAATTTAAACAATACAAAATTGACAATTAAACGAAAATTAACAGAAGTGATGAACGCATCTTATCGTGAGAACATTAAGCTCAGCATGCAACGCTTTTGAAATTCACAATTGCTTCAACATCAATAGTGGATACTGAACAGTATTCAAGCTGGTAATGGTCATTGGACTTTCTCCTGACAAAATTGTCACGCAAAAGATAGATTATAAACATCGCACAGAACGAGTAAAAGTGCATTCCAAGGAGACGTTAGTGGCACAAAAAAATGAATTGGTCAAAGAGACAGCGACATACAATTATTTCGAAATGGTTAGAGTAAAATATTTCGACAGTTTCAGCTGTTGTAGGCATTTCAACCTTATCTGGATTAACTACTGGTATAGTTATTATATTAACATATACAATCATGGATATTATTTCAAATATCATGTTTTTACTAATTACTAGTGCTAATGGTAGATATGTTTAAAAAGATAAGACAAAAACTTGACAAAAAAGATAAGCTAAATTGAATTACCAGCCTTTAAACGGCAAGTCAATTACCAATATAGTTTCGTTGCATTTGTGGTAGTAGTCACATGTTTATTTAAACGGCTTCAACATTTTTGTAGGCTCTATTAGCGCATTAAATAATGAAGGTGTCGATCTCAGTAATATATAAATCCTAGCAAACAAGCAAGAGAAGATTCTTCCGAGAGTTTAACACAACTATCAAACAAATTAATGTATCCCACACTTAACAGTATTAAACCCGATTGCAAGTTTATTTTGTTTCTGTCATCTGAGATTAAGGTGGAAGAGGCTGCCCACAATTCATTGGCAAATAATTTGGAACAAATAGTCGAGAAAGCCATATAATCAAACGGAAACAACTACCTTTTCAAGATAAATGTTTGCCACATTTTAACTACACAATAACAGTTGAGGTTACGTCTATCGACACGGCCAAACAGAACTGAGCAATTTATAATGGCTGAATAACTGAGGAAACAGAGATAAAGAGCTGGTTACGCGCAAAACATGGATACCTAACAGGTTATTTTCTACTGAATCAGTGAACTTTTCTTCCGGACTCTTTAAAGCGGCTGAAGCGACAGATGGTATTATCAATGATTATGAACTGGGAATTATTTGTTTGTAGTTTAATACAATTACCTCCGTATGAACTGCTAAATCGGCGAATGGCAAATATTGATATAGATTTGCTTACTTTTATGACAACTTTACGAGAGAGAGAGAGAGAGAGAGAGAGAGAGAGAGAGAGAGAGAGAGAGAGAGAGAGAGAGAGAGAGAGAGAGAGAGAGAAAGAAAGAAAGAAAGAGAGAGAGAGAAAGAAAGAAAGAGAGAGAAAATCATAGATAGAGCAACCAAAACACCTTTAAATAGCATTATATTTTATTCTCCCATTGTGATGCTAAATGTGTTTGTTTTGTTAAGGTAAGAAAAAGAGAAGCTTTTACAACTTGGCAATATAAAACATATAAGGGACGACAGAATGTCTGCCAAACATTGTTTTATCCCTTTGGTTTCAATTAATGCAACAGCTTACAAAAGCAACCAAGATTTTATTTGATAAGGAAGAACGTAAACAGTAATGTAATGTAAACGAAGCATTGACCGTCATTGCAGCCTAATTGTACTTACGAGAACAAGCTACCTGATAGTGGTCTGAAAATAGCCAACGAACTTAAAACTATTAACTTACAAATCAAGAGAATATCCTAACAATAAGCTCAAATCAACTCTCATTTATAAATGTATTTGAATGAACCATAACACAATCGTTTCTGGAAGGACTATTTGTGATAAAAAAATTAGACTAAATATGTTAGGGACTGAACATAAAGTTGTATCGATCACATAGTTATCATCTGTCCAACTTTTCTAACAGCAGAACCTACAATAGAAAGTAGATATTTATAAATACAAATGTGACCATTATAATTTTAGTTCGATAAGTGGCCAATAGCTGACATGAACCAGGCAACCAATACTTTAAGAGTGATTACTGTGTAGATCTTGAAAATGTATTAAAGAAAGCTATCAGTAACCAAGGTAGCTTTTATTTCTAGAAAGTGTGAAATATTCATACGCGTGATTGTACAGAAGTACACAATTTTAGTTATGTTTTACAGCAATGACAGGAAGGCGATGAAAACAGTGTCTAAATAAAATCACTCAATTTAAAAAAGAGATGGTAAATAATTTGAAGCAGAACAAATACACTTTTGATGATGTTAAAGTTTCCGTTGTAATTTAAGGTATTTTTATGACTATAAAGTAATATATTTAAGTTGTCAACCAAGCGCTTCTTATTGTCATACATTGACAACGCTACTTTGTTTATTGTGATGTTATTGAGCACATTCATAACCTAGCAAGCAATCCGTCTACATCTCAAATTCGTTTGTTATTTCTTGGCATATTTTCTTAGTTCACTTTAACAGTCCTGTAATAAGGAGTTGCCCGTAAATCACATAACTTTACGATTGGTGTGGTATTTAACTCATTATTGAAAAGTATCTTAACTTATTGCTTTGTTGATGGATATTAAACACATTGTTCTTGGGATCGTTACTTTTTGTCGTATAACTTCATGTTATCGTTCACGTTGCTGTAAAACTTTTTTGTCTCCACAAAAATGCATAAAATATCGTTGTAGTCATAAACAGCATCATTTTAACATCCTATATTATTTTAAACTTGATGCAACACAGGCATATAAGTAACAATTTGGATACCTAGAACACTATTTTGTTTTTGAGACAAAATAATATTAGGTCATCATCTATTATTTTCCTCCTAACAAACGATATAATTTAAATATCCGCTTTCATTGTAACTTATTTAAATTGGTGTCCTTTTTCGGAGATGTTCACTTTGTTTCTATATCACTGAAACAAATTTTCAAATTGAAGAAGTCTTTTATGAAACCATTGGCAGCCTTTGGTGTCAAGATGGTATGGAGCTTAATATACAGTTTCCACCCAAGGTTGTTAATCATAAACATTTAAGTTTCCTTAATGTATTACATGTTCTATTTATCAATGTACACTGCAGCTATGACGTCAATGGTCTATTACCTTGCAATTATTTATCAATTTACAGAGGAGAACAAGAATAAGAGGGTAATCCTTTAAGCGGTCGTTTAAATATGTTGATATCTCCAAATTAGCGTCTAAGATCCACTCTGTCTTATTAACAAAAGCGACGTTTAACTATGTTTATCTACAGTGTATTCATAATTTCCCCACATGAAATCTTGAATCGGTGTATATTGACTCAATGCCGAATCATGTAAATTGTCAGAATTAAGATTCACGATATATAACCTTGACTGGACTCTGTCTACAACATGTAACATAGACCTTTAAATTTTTATCATGTCATGGTCAACATATCACTCGTTATTTATCTTGCTTATCTGTGTGAAATTATGCTGATATAAACTTCACTCTGTCATCAGGAATATGTCAAAGCCTACCAGAAGTTCAAGTTTTACACTAAAACTAAACTAAACTAGCATCATGAGCTAAACAAGGTGCATTGTAATAGTGCACTGGGCCAAGTTTTTAGTGTGTCATACATACATTTCGAAACATCTCAAAATTTTGCACAAAACTGGTGTGACTTTTTCTGCCGCAGGAGTTGTGTAGGTCATCCAGTGTGCTCATTTTGAAGCGTGACATTATATCACGAAAATATTGGCAACCCTTTATCTGATATGTTAAATTCATTCAAACGTGAGTAAAGCATTTCTTTTGGTGGTGTCGGTGTTTTATTTAATATCTCGAAACTGTTTGTATATTATGCAATAATTTAGGTTTCATAGCAATAAAAAGTTTCATTATTTCTGTAAATCTGTCACCATTTTCATTTCTAGCAAGCAGTTGTACTGAATGTCTCATGGGTTCACAAGCTACCTAAAAACTTATCGTTCATGCAACCTTCTAGTCTTCCTTCATGAACTAGTAAATCAGTGCCGAATGAAATGTATTTATCATCGTTGTTTGGTGTGATCTTATTTCTTTTGTTCTTATTATAGTTTCTTATTATTATCAGTCACTGAACTTTCATGACCTGTTTCTATTCGATATTCTGTGACATTGATTAGTCGACCGAAATTTAGTGACAATTAAAATTTGGGCGCAGCCTCTAGTGACCGAAATAGACTGCAAGCCTGTCGGAGCACACTATTTATGGCTGAATGCAGAAATAAACAAAAACAGCACCCAAAATCCTCACAAGTATACTTACAAAAATTAAAATCGGATGTTTCATGAGGTTATGCTTTGAAGTCTATTGAAGCGTTCTATCATATTGCTATAATATATTTCAACCTAAGCAATGTTCACTGCATAAATTCTCTCCACCCCACCCCAACAAACCAAACTTGTTAACGGAAATAAAAATATCTTCATATGCTCTATTTATATATCAGCAGTTGGATCGAGTTCATTAATTTCATTTCTTCGATTGAACTTACCTTACGATTCATTATTCTTCCTTTCCACAATGTTCACCGATTTCTTTATTTCGAGCAAATGCATTACAATATATTTCTGCAGATTGCATGATTAAACAGTACGTGTGTTAGGTCTTGTCAACAAAACGAGCTTATGATTGTAATTTCGTGAGATGTTTATATAGACCTGAAAAAAATTCGTTTACATATCAGGGTTGCAAGATTTTAACAACATGTATATTTTCTAACATAGATATGCCAATTTGTTGCCGTGTGTAAATATTAATTTCAATAAATTACATTTGGTAACTCGTTTTTATTTTGTCGTTTTTTACATAACAGAAGACGTCTTGATCAAAGATACTTCCACAGCATACATGATGTACAAAACCACATACGCCTTTAGTTCCGAGTTGGCATGACACGAACGGAGGAAAAAAATATTTTAATGTGGCCTATGATCACTGAAGCTGCTCATTCTGACCGAGTGTCGGTGGGTATATTGGAACTTTCATTCACACTGACAGGCTTTGAAGACTTTATATACAGTGGATATAATCACATGGAATGCAAAAAGCAAGCGAACTCTGATTTCATAGGAAGTACACTAACACACACTCTCACACACAGGAATCTCACATAGGAGAATTAACCGATGAAAACCTTCAAATCCAAGCGAGAAGAGATATAACGTAGTAACATAATACTTGATTTGTGTCATCCTGCATTGCCGCGTTGTTATCAAAACAAAACACAAACTAGGCATGGTTGTAAAGCAACATAAATGTGTATCAAAACAAGTGTCCGCCACCCCCACCCCCACACAGAGGAAGCTCACATGGGAGTATTAACCCATGAAAACCTTCAAATCCAAGCGAAAAGAGATATAACGTTGTAACATGCCTGATTTGTGTCATCTCCCATTGCCGCGTTGTTATCACAACAAAACACCAACTAGGCATGGCTGCAAAGTACCATAAATGTGTATCAAAACAAGTGTCCGCTCATGCCCTGCTCAAAAATGTATACGTATACAAACGTATATTCACTAGTTCCTTTAAATTTTACCAGTATTATTCTTGTCAGTACCTTTATAACGAGGGGGGAGGGGGAGCTGGCGGTGGTTGCATCTGGCGCAAGAGGTCTTGGAGGTTAATAATACCACTTTGTCTATCATCGTCGCAACTGGCGCCATTTACACTTATTACACCACTGTTTCTTGCGCTCGTTTATAGGGTATTATGCACACTTTGAGTCAATAGACATTTCGAGGAAAGATAGGGTCCTTTTGAAATTTTCAATAAAGTCCATCCCTTCCCCAAACATTTGATCTGATCCGGCCCTGTCGAAAAAGGCATCTAAGCGTCACTGTAAAAAAAATTAGGGTGAAGAAGCGTCCAAAACAAGGCGACAAAGTAATTTGGTGGCTCTGTTTATTTATCACCTCAGTTTAGTCGCATTTGTGAGGTATCTTGTATTTTGGCCATTCAGAAATTTGAGAGTTATATTTTGGAGTAATTGTGTAGGTAGGTGTTCGACTGCCATCCCCTCTCCAATACTCCCACCTGCCCCTTACATCTAATTTATATAATCCGCTGCAAATATTTCCATAAAACTGTCGGATAAATCGTACTGATGTACTAACCCATTGTGAAGTAATTGCTGTAAAACGTTCGTCGTTAAAATAAAATAGTCGGAGAAACGGCAGTAAGATTCATCAAATTAGATTATATTTTACTTATTACCGTCTTTTGAGCAGTTTTTCCCTGGTGTTTGGGGTTTCTGGTCGATTGACGGATGCCCGAGGCTGGTACCTATCCCAGTCCATAACTTGTTGCCATTCGGCCGGTTGCGGATTGTATTTCTGTACCTTCAAGCATACCATGTCTGCTGCTAGTTCTCGAGTGTCTGTCGGTTGCGGTACCTATACAAATCACAAAATAACAAGCAAAAAAAACAAAAAAAAACAGCATGAAAGGAACAATTTCAAGCTAGATGCACGTATAGCATCATCACGTGACTATATCTTGATGTAATTGTATAGTTTACTGGATTAATCGCGAACACCGTGAGTCGGTAAAGGGAACAATTAGTAATTTAGACAATTTCCGTCTGTTCACTTCCTTGTTACTGTTTCTATTAGATTACACTGCCGACTGTCTAACGTTCATATATCTGTCGTTTCACACTGGTCCCAGGCTATCGTCGCGAATACACATGAAGCTTCGGGAGTTTTTATATTTGTTAAGATTTTTTTACAATCGACTTTCAAGATTAACTAGTAAAGAAAGTTCAAACCACAATAGTTCTATAAGATTCAGCAAGGTTGCTCATGGCAGAATGTAAAAGCATCCTTTCATAGCTCATGTGACCATCATATTAGACTGATTATCAAGTGTCTGACTATCATGTGTAGACTTATTATCAAATGTATGATACACTCTAGTTTCTTTTGTTGATATCCTTGACAATGTAATCCTTACAACAAAAGGGCGAAGCTGCATTTTCTATGTCAAACACTCTCTCAACGTGATTCATTCAATGCATTGCAAAAACAATTTAATTTTCCTATAATTCCATACATTTTCTAGCAAAGTTCTCTTTCAACGCAATAAACAAAACAAATCAAATGCAATAACTAGTTTTGAAGTTTGTTTTGTTGGAGGTGGAGAATTCCATATCTTACTCCTTCCAAAAAGACCAATATATATATATATATATATATATATATATATATATATATATATATATATATATATATATATATATATATATATATATATATATATATATATAGTTTGGAGATTTTAAGCTTGAGTTTGAGTTTCTTGACCTAAATTGTCAAGAATACGGGGTCTGTTTTCCGGTTTAACTGAACATTACAAAATGCATTTAATGATATATCTTTCCACTTGTTTGTTTGGTGAGAATTACTTACAAGATATTCAGTGGGCGTTAGAGATTAAGACATTTATTAAAGTTTTAAAGTCTTGCCTTATTTCTAAGGTAATTTTGACAATTTCCTTACAATTAAATAATCTTCCAACTCTTTTCTTTTTTTATAGAATAATAAGATTTCCATGCGTTATTTTTTTGTACACCATTTCTTTATAAAAACCAAAAGCTGATTTTGAATGTCTCCGCTTTCTCTGACAAAAATATCTGTATTGTTTGAAGTATGATAAGCATGGAATGTGAAATCTGAATTTGATGGGTTATTTGGAGAATTTGGTTGCAATGTAGACGCGATAGTCTGATGACCGAACACTGATTTTCACGATGTCAGAATTTTCCAACTGAGCTTTAGGATAACACCAGGCTGTGCGTGATCGTTGTAATTGCTAATGTAAAATCTTCATCTACCAGCAATTAGCGTTGACGCATGACTACTGTTACTTAAAGCAATGGCAAACCTGGGTCTACATAATTCGTTGTAACAGTGTTTTTAGTGAGAAGCATATATATTCCTGTTGTGCTGTGTCATCGTGGCAGCCGTGGTTTGACGCTGGCTGCAAGTGTGAAGACATTAAATGGATATGTACGGTTTGGTTTTGCGTTGGAAATACCTGATAGATAGGCAGAGCATATTCTGCAGCCATCCTCTTGGTTTGCGACGTGTAACGGGAGTTGTGTACAATAGCGTCAATCATATCTTCGTCCATAGGACCGAACTTGGTTTGGAAGACACGCTTAGGTTTGGGCAACACTGGCTCTGTGTGTTTATATTTCTTACTTCTGGCGCTTTTGGGAACATTTAATATGCAGCTTGGATGCACTGAAAGCAATCCTTTCTCGTTTAACTTGTGTTTTTCGTCGATATTTCTATAAAAGAGACAGAATAAAGAATTTATTGGAATTCCCGACAAATGACAAACTGCGAACATATAGTCTTTGGTACTGGATTTCGAATTGCATGTGCCACGCAGATACACGTGTTTATACAAATGTAACAACGGAGAGAATATGTCTTTTTGACGTTAATGTACAACGTGAATCACAGTAATTGTGTTCAGTAAATGTAAGGAAGACTGGCTGAAAAGATTTGTATTCTCATGCTGCAATACTATTGATGACAATATTTCATGTCTCAGACACTACTACTACTACTACGACTACGACTATTACTACTCAAAACGTTGAGCGCATTTGTCAATATTTCTTTTTGTTCTTTTGTTCATTTATCATTCTTTTCTTTTTTAATTAATCAGTTTTGGTGCATTTTCAAGCAAACTTTCACCATTATACAAAACTGGAAAGGAAAGGTAGTTTAAAAACTGGCCAGAATGGAGAGAAAGTGAACAAATGGTGAATAATAGCAATAAAAAAAAATAATTTTGATGAATGTGATGACAACTATGTTTAGGAATGATTTACCTTCCTCTCTTAGTTTATATGCTTTTAATAACATTTTGACATAGTTACCTTACATATATTATCTTGTTGGACTTCATGTTTACATTTATTTGGAGGCTCGTTTGCAAATCTTCATCATTACATGTTTATAACCTGAAATTTAATTCGCAATTTATGACCATAATTATGCTTAGGTGTCCTTACGCACCAACACCTACAGACAGACAAACATGCTTTTTCTTCCAAACTGTCATATTATTTAACAGTAAATATATAATACAATAGCTCAATTACCCTGGTTGCTTTGTTGGCTGCTGACACTGATACGTTCTTGCAAGTGATGGCAACGTCTGGTATCCAAAAGCCTGACTGAGAAACGGTTTTGCACAATAGTGGTCCCTGTAACACGATATATGCACGGAACTCGTGACTTCACACATTTTCTTCCCTTATTTAACAGATCTTTAAAAATATATTTTAAGACACGTTTTTTACGACCAAGAGAAATGTTGCTAAAAACACAGTGAGCGATAATGATCACTCAGCTATTACTTTATTCCGTTGCGACGTCAGTGACGTAACGTATTTGTGATGTTACGGTTATATCTTCCCATGAGGCTTGTCCGAGTGGGGAAACATAAAGTAACCTCGCGATTGGCATTTCCTGGTTTAGGTCCGAATTCCAACGTAGATTCTTTTTCTCACCTAATATTATCATTTAAAGTAAGGAAGAAAAAACTCAACTTGTGCAATAATGTTCACGCGCAAATGTTTACATGCGGTGCATTAATACAAATATGTTAATGATGGATGTGGTGTGACGTGTCATCCGGATCACACAGTTTTTATGCGTGAGTAAAAAAAATAACAAAACATTGCATTGTTTTGAGGTATTATCGTATTTAATATATGGATGTAATATGAAATTAGCAATAAATAGCTAATATTTATTTTTAAAAAATGTTTCATTTTCGTCAGTTCCAATTCAGAAAATTATCTTGTACATAATAAAACGATACTGGCCTAAAGATCTGTTGTAGTGTATAGACTATTAACACATGTATTACGAGTGTCCGTGCTTGGACTATTCACGGGTAATTAGAGATCTGCGACACTATCGTATATAATTGTCCTTTTTCTTTCCTCCTAAACACATCACACCAACAAATGCCAAGATCGCCATTTATATATTCTGTGAATTTGTAATCTGTGCCTATACTGAGTACGAGTATTAAAACTTTGTCTGGTCATTGTGTATTAAAATTTGTTTTAAAAAGTATATATGAATGAATTAATTCTACCAGTTTCAGCAGGTCAACAACGATAGGGAAGAAATAATGTCTGGACTCCCATTTGAACAGAGATGTTGATCCCTTCCAGAGTAGAGTATGTAATTGGTGTATCCAGTAAAGTTTTCTTTCAGCTGAAAGTCACTTCTCCAGAGCTCTGGATCAGATAGCATTGTTTCTATTATCGGATATTAAACACTGGTTATGTTGTGGGCATGTGGTTTGTAGTTTTAATGCCATTTTTTAGTATACAATAAGCTATACATGATAGCCAGTACTGGGCGTAGTCTAAACTCAGTTATCGAAATCTAAACTGCCCACTGTGGTACTGCATTGTGGATTAATGTGTAAACAATGTATTTATTTATTTATTTTTAAATAAAGTTCATTTATACACAGAATCATCGTTATATTTGAATTGGAAGTCAAAACTTCAGACCATTTATGGCCACATAAAATGATTTTGTGACAGTTTTTTTACGAGTAATATTTTTTGCGTACGTTGTTTACAACGTTATCTGTCATGGAGCTCACATTACATGACTTTCTGGATCCGGGAATAATAAAGATTCGACAAGGTTTTCGCGTGTTTCGTTTTCCCCATCATAATTTAATTCTATTCAAAACTGCATAATATAATTTTGACATTTGGCTTTTAGATAAACAATTATGAGTTATTTTACTTTCAAAAGTTAATAGTGTCGCGACAAATGACATCTTCAAATCAAATGATCCGGAATAAAACATCAATTGCTTTTTAAAATTCATATTTTCTAATACACTTGAATAAAAAGTGTTTTAATGTTGTTGGAGCAGGATAAGGTATTTTCGATGCAGGTACCTACAATTTAGCATATTTAACAGCTTAAATTTTTTTATCATTTAGTTTTTGTACAATTCCCTACATTTGGCTAGTCAGTGTGCTGAGCAGATATGCATTAAGTTTTTTTTTTGTGGTAAATTTAAGTTTATTGTTATCATCCATTTCATAACACATTGTAAACCTTCAAACAGCTTGCTCTCAACAATGCTATCATCCTTATCAATAACATATAGTGATATTTTTTTAAAGTTTTAATAATCATTATATATTTAAGGAAAAGAAATGACCTAGAATTAATCCCTGTGGTACTCCAATGTAAATTTCCATAAAATCCTTGACAGGACATCTCCAACTCAAAGCTTGTAATCTACTATTGAGATAGGATGAAAACCAAAACAATGGTTTTGCAACATTGTATCCTGATGATTTACATTGCAAAATGTAAGGATTAATAGTATCAAAAGCTGTATGTAAGTCTAAAAATAAAACTCCTGCTAATATGCTGTAATCAGCATTCTTTAACCAGCGATCAATTAAACCACCAAGTGTTGTCTAATATGACCAACATGTCAGACACCTGAAAGAGGTAACGAGTTTAGTTTCTGATAAAAAGTCATACAATGAATTGAAGAACAGAAGTCATAAAGCGATGACAAGTCTTTCTATAATTCTACTAATAATAGGTAGATACAGGTCTGTAATCACTGACACCAGATTAGTCTCCTGACTTAAGGTAACAAATTCTATGGGTTTTTTTTTCTCAATCATCTATAATAGCATTTGTGCAAATGGATATATTAAATGTCAAGACAGTGGTTCAACAATAGTCTTTTGACAATTTTAAGAGCTTTACTGACAAGCCATAGAAGCTGCTAGCTTTTGAATTAGACACATAATTTCCTTTCTCATAAAATGCTCAGTAATATTTGGTATCTAATAGAATGTTTCTTTTGACATGTGTTCAGTATCCAGTACAGATGAATTCAAGCCTTTACCTGATACTACTGACAAAATAGTTGAAACTATCTACAATTTTAGTAAAGTCATTAATGACTTTGCTGTTAACAGTATGAAAGTAAAAATTCAATCTTGAGTTATAGATCAGACTTTCTGTCAATCAATTACAATGGAAAATATTTTTGAAAAGTCAGTTGTGATTGGGGAAGAGTGGAAATGTAAACTTAAAGCTTTATAAACCCCAAACCGGAAGAAATGGACTGAAGCATTTGCATCTCGAATAGTTACAATTCCTACGTTGTTATCATCATTACAAAATGGGAAGGAGTCTCTAATACAGGTAAGCTTTTCATCTGCCAGCTTACCTTGTGCAACAGTGGTGTAAAGCCCATCGATTATATAATTTGTACTTTAATGTGTGCATGTGTGTGATTTAAATTATTAATGTAGCTTAAACAATTTTTCAGTTATATCACGATGATGTCTGCAGTGTGGCAGTTTATAGTAATGTCTAGCACTGGAGTATCAAGCTGCAGACATGTTACATTATACATGTCCCACCCAGTCACATTATACTGACACCATGCTGACACTAACATCTTAAGTCTTTGGTATGACTTGGCTAGAGTTCAAACCCATGACCTCCCACATCTGAAGCAACGGGATAAACTTTAATGTTACACATATATGGCCATACAATTCATTTTAATGTTTCCCAAGTTGTGGCCATCCAATTAGTTCACCCTAATCTTGTACATATGTGGCCATCCAATTAATCCACTATAATCTTATACATATATGGTCACTTAATTAGCTCATTTTAATTTAATCATACCTGGCTATCAAATTAAATTTACACACATATGGCTATCTAATTAGCTCAGGTCAATCTAACAATTATGTTCATCCAATTAATCCACTGTAATCTGACATAGATAAGGTCCTTAAATTAGCTCACCTTAATCTTACACTTATATGGCCATCCAATCCCCTCACCTTAAATTTGCATACACCAGGGCATGTAATTACATCACCTTAATCTCACACACATATGACCATCTAATTATCTCACCTTAATCTCACACACCTAGGACCATCCAATTATCTCAACTTAATCTTACACACCTATGGCCATCCAATTAGCTCACTTAAATCTTACACATATATAGGCATTGAATTAGTTCATTTCAAGGTCTACCAGTGTAAAATAACAACCAAAAAGCCATAGTTATGCCTTGCACTTTAATTCAACTCAGACAAGTGTGTTTACAATAATCAGACAGGTGTACTAAAAACAGAACAGTAAAATACTTGTATATACTATAGGTGTAATTTGCTTCTCCTTGAGTTAAAACAAACATGAGATAAGACCTATGAACAACAGATTTATATATATATATATATATATATATATATATATATATATATATATATATATATATATATATATATATATATATATATATATAAACAGAATATGAAGATAAATTGGTTGGGTAAGCAATAATTTTTCTTCTAAATCCTAGGAAAAGATAATGATATTTCTCAAGTAAAAGACTAATCTTGCAGTTCTTATGTTTTGCATAAAGGAAATATGCTCATTATAATGAAATGAAATCAAATGTTTCTCATTTATGGAAAGATAAATCTTAAACCTGATGGGTATAAATTCTTTGTGCTATTTTTATTTTATAACATAAATATTAAATTTTAGTACATGAATTGGCACCATTTATTTAGGACCAAGTAGATATCATAATTAGACTTAGCAACTGGACATCAAGAAGTCTTTTAGTACTAATGTGACCATCCATTCAGTATGAACAGCAATTACAAGATTTCATAACAGCACTATTTAGGAGCAATGAATTGACCTTGTGATGGTTGTGTGTAAAGTTAATTTCCATGGGATGAGTGTGTATGTACAGTTTCATGGCAATTATCAAAGCAGTCTAAGAAGAGTAGTGATAACAAACTTATGCAAACAGTAGGATGATGGATGCCAGACATCAAACAACTGGCCATTCTGTAAACTCTTTTCTTATGTGACTGGTAGAGCTAACAAAATAAAGTCCACAGAGAAAAAGACAAACAAAATACAAAACATGTCAAGCCACTAACAGTGAACAAGGACAAATTAGTACAAGATCAAATTTATAAATAAAATTGAAAGATATATTAAATGAATTTGACAAACTTAGCCAATGGAATTTTTAAAAAAAAGAACATTATTTGATAAAGTGCACCAATTATTAAAACAACTTCACACTTTAAATTAGTACTTGCAATGCTATATCTATTGAGAAATCAAAAGCAACATAGTATCTTGAAGCTATTTCATACGCCTGAAATTAATGAGGTCGCAGTCCTTAGGTATTTTTAATTTTAGTCTGCCTTAAAATATTGTACCAGTGTAAAATACAACATATATATTCTTGCCAAGTATTACAAATTTTATTGTCTTGACAAGAAAACAAAAGTAATGAAGCCACTTTGATAAACAGACAATTATGAATTTCTTTGTCTTGACAATTAAATAAAATGACATACCTGCTTTGGATAAAAGGCAATTGTCAGATTCACCAACTCTTCTTTCACTTCATGGTAATATAATAGTAATGGACATCGGACATCCACATTTTATTTTAACAGAATAAATTATGTTTCTAAAAAACCCTTTATCTTTTAAAATGTTTTTGGTTTTTTAGCATATGATAATGTCCCTATAAATGTTATAAGTATCTCACATTAGAACATTTCATATTAATATACAATGTAATAAGAATTCAAAGTATCTCACTTGCTCTTACCAGAACTTGGAAAAACTTCATCAAGAAGTAACTACACGATGATTCATAAATTTCTGCTGATATGCATACTATGTATGTCAACGAGAATTCCACACATACAATTACTGACTGAATCTAAGGACAGATATTAATCCTGGAAATGTTAAAATTATATCTGAGGTCTTTTCTTCAACATTAATGACTCAAATAAATGCTTGCTTAAGAGGCTGATGGGTAGACCCTGATAATTAGAGGCTGATGGGCAGACCCTGATAATTAGAGGCTGATGGGCAGACCCATATAATTAGAGGCTGATGGGTAGACCCTGACAACCATAGGCAGATGGATGGACCATGACAACAAGAGGCTGATGAGTGGACCCAGACAATGTACCAATGTACCAAAAGGTACTGGGAAATAATGCCAGTTATTCAGACAGCATTGTTTTGGTTTTTGCAAAATAATTTTTATTGCATTGTTTGTGGATATATCTAAGATAATAGAAATGTAAGGCTGCAGAATTATATTACATTGAATATAGAAACTTATGGCTCATAATGACAATAAAATATACCAAAATTGATACCCTTAATTAAAAGTATTTTTACAGCCTCTGAAAGATTTTTCTTCCATGTTTTCTGTTTACATGATAGACCCCTAATATGGCTGTTAGTCAGTTATTTGTAGTGTAATGCAATGTGGTAATGTATATACCTGCATACAAGTTGAGTCCAAAAGCAAACAACATAGATCCAGATCTGTCATTACATAATATGTAGCAGATTAACATCAATTTTGCTTGTTCTACTGAATGATCATAATAAACTGCATGGGCTCAGTTTAATGAGTATATATGTTACATAAAATATATGACATCATTCCCAAATAAGATTGTAAAATGAAGTGTGTTAGATACATGTTAAAGAACTAATTCTGCATATGAAGGGCCTACGTTATCAGGATTATTTTTTCTCAGCTGCAGATGCTCCAGGGTATTCTGGAAATGTTTGTGTATCTGTTCTGTCTCCTCATTAGCTTCTAGTGTGGGTATGGTTTCTTTAATCTTAGATATCAGCTGATTTAGCACTTGCACTGTTGTCTGCAATAGAGAAAGCAATTGTTCAATAAGATTCATTATTACTAATTGTAATGCTACATGTCTTCGGCATGATGCCCCAGTGCTAGACTTCACTATAAACTGCCACACTGCAGACATCACAGCGATGACTGAAAAATTGTTAAAGCTTTGTTAAAAATCATCATAATCACACTAATGGTAGAATTTGAACTTGTGAGTGTTGTGCATGTAACCATGAAAAAATGATTCAAGAAATGAGTCAGCTGCATTGCAATTAAGTAAGCATGAGTGAATCGTAAATGCATGCATGACTGTTCCTATTATCATGGTTAAGAGTCACACAATGAGGTTAAGAGTCACACAACCATGGATGTTCATCGTAAAGTCTACCTTAAAATCAAAAACATTTGCAGGGCAAAATTTTGTGCTTTGGGAGGAAACAGACGATTTTTGGGAGTTAAAATTTCATGTAGTCACATATGATCTATCATATAATTCCTTTGTGATGGATTTAATTTTGTGGATTTAATTTAATTTTTAATTTTAATTCATTAAGCACAAAGAAATCGAAATTCTCCATGACCATTTCTGATTTTAAGGAATACATAACATATAATAGTTGAGGTGCTATTTTCATTGAAAACCATATGGGATGTCGTGTACTTGTGTATATTGAATGCTCCCTTACAATTTATGTACACCAAGATCTTCAAGCACATAATGCACTGGGAGATAAGCAGTAATTTCAAGCAGACAGCATGGGCTCCGCTTAGTCTTGGCCTGCCTAGAGTTTATCTACACAGAAAACTGAATGTATTGACAAGTGTATATTTTACATCAAATAGATACATATTAGTCTCATCCCTTTAATTAAAGTACTCTGAGCATCACATTATATGCCTGTAATTTAAGTAGGGTATGGTTGGCTGTGGATGCTATTAACCAACATCTCTCAACGGCCTTGACCTTTGGTCATGGTCTTCCAATAAATGTGCAGAAACCATGATTCTTAAATACTTATTTTGGCACCCTATCATCTGTAGGTTTCTTTATTATTCTAGCCATCCATGAAGTTCTGGTCTTATTCTAAAACAAAATTTTTTATGCAAAGCCCATTTTTCTCTGAGCCAAAATGACATGACATTGAACCCCCAATCAACACATCTCTTCTACAGCTTAAGTGCAAGCCCTCCACAAGCTTTGGCCATGGCAAGTTGTCTGGAGCTAAAGTTATGCAAAAGCCATCTTTCTTCTTTTAGTTTCAATGCCTTTGACCTCTGACATTTTCACCTTCAAAGTTATTTAACTTCTTTTGTACCTATTGTGTTTGTAATCCACAAACTCTATCAAGATAAACTGTCAAAAACTGAGTGTTTTGTGCAAAACCATTTTTCTTCATTCAGTGTCCTTGACCTTTGACCCCTAGTCTGATAGACTTCCTCATAACTCCAAGTGTTAGCTAACTAAAAAAGCTTCTTTGTCTTGGTATGTGATGTATAAATAATAACATTGTTCAGAAACCACTTTTCTTCATTCAGTCAATTAATGTGACCATGACCTTTAGCAAGTCTTCCATAATATTTTGCAACTACTGATGGTGGATAAGTTATTGTATAGAAGCCATTATTATTTCAGTCACAAATACTTTGACCTTTGATAATGAAATCAACATTGTTCTTTCTTATTCCAAGTGCATGCCATCTTGTAAGTTTGGTCTTGGTCTGTGATGTAGAACTAATGTTATTGTCTAGTAATCATTTGTTTATTCTTTCGATCACTGTGTCCTGGACCTTTGACACTTTTGACTTTGAAATGATAGATTTCTTCTTTACCCCAAGTACAAGCTATCAACAACATCTGATGAAAGTACATGTTACAAAAATGAAGATAGCATGTGGAATAAATAGGAAAAGCAATGGCAGATCAATGAATAGCACAAAATGTACTGCCGGAATAAAAGACATAAAAGTGGCATCATCAAGATCATGACATCAGATGGGGCATGACATAAAAAATGTCAGGCTATACACATCTCCCATGATAACATAATGAGGTCCAAAACCACAGACCCCAGTGTAAATGAGAAAGTGAGTATGTCTGAAAAAATTTAGAAATGGATGGAGATCAACAGTGCAAAGCAAGAGGTGGGGAAGGGGTAAAATGGCCATGTACTCATTTCATAATCCCTTGAGAATAATTGTCAATAAATAAATTTTTCTATTGTTGATGTTCTGCATAAATTACCATTATTTTCAAGATAACCAGTCTGTTGTGAAATACCTGATATAGCTTGGCTAGACCAAACACATATTCCAGTATTATTAGGGTGACATGTTTGGCGCACAATACTATTTTTGTAAGTGTACTTTTTCCTTGTATCGCATGACACCTACATTGCTTGCACAGTACATGTGTAATACATGTTACAGCTCACGACTATATATATGACTTAGAGAGCTAGATTGGGACACCCATTTAATGGAAGCTCATTGTATGTTTAGCTGTCATGGCGTGATTTCCATTATGTTTTGCCAACAAACTGGATGAGTTAAATTCCTTTTAGTTCAAATTAATGTATGTTTAATGTTATAATATATGCCTGCATTGTTTTATCGTATGTTTAGTTTAATTCACCAAGTGTGTATGGCTCATGTAATTTGATTGTAGGAGATGGTACGGTTCAGATTATTGACACGGATATGGGCATATATGCAGTACACCTGTTTGTAGTTTATTTTTGTTGCTATTATATCTAATATTGAAGATGTTTGTATATATATATATATATATATATATATATATATATATATATATATATATATATATATTAGTTTTGCCATATCATATTTTTTATAGGCAATCAATGGTATGTCATTCGTATATTACAGAAAGTCATACATAAGGAAATATTTCAGGTGTGTTGATATTAGATCAATTGAAATGCTCAGATGCTATTAATCTGAATGATAATCAGAAAACAGATTTGGAAATTTGTTTTCTCATATTCAGCTAAATAGGTGTGGATAACTAGATGTAGCTAGAGGCTGCTGTAGTAAGGAGAGATGAAAGACCGAAAAGAAAAGTGCCATCATGTGTGTGCATGAAAGGCCGGTTGGTTAAAGTGAGCCAGGACAGCATGTCAAGAGCATCACATGAAATGTCAAGTAAACATTGGTCTTATGTATGAGAAATATCAGTATAGTGGTTGCCTATAGAGACAAGACGCATGGTAGTATTTGACTAAGATAATGTCATAGAGTTATTGAATATTCCAAATAATTATTTTTTTGTTCTTCTTCAGTGTTTTCCATTGGGTCCATATTGTGTACTCTTGTAATTATTTCAGTGTCCTGTTTTTTTTATTTTACAATCATTAGTAATAGAGGATAATACATTTTTTCATTGTCACTCACATATGTGTTTGTTATTTCCTAAATCCCATTCAATCTCAAAGAGTGACAGCTCGATTACATTACACAGTCCTTGAAAGATCATTACAAAATAGTATTCCAAAAGGTTTCAAAACACATCATGAATGTTACCCCAAATAGATACAAAGCATAACTATGGTAATATTAAAACAAGCCAAGCTAATTGTTCATTGCAATAATGCAGCAAACACTTGCATTTGCAGATCAAACAAAGCTGGTGTTTCATATTTATGACAATTACTGTATATATTCACTTATAAGTTGAGTCCATCTGCAAACAGCACATGCCCAGATCTGCCATTGTATAATGCACCATCAGTTCTGGGTCTGTGCATTTTTTTTAGGATTTGTTGTTTTTGTTGTTATAGGATTTAATGCCATTTTTCAGCACAATATAGGCTATATGTGGCACCCAGTATAAATGGTGGAGGAAGAACCCAGGAAAACACCGGAAAGAACCACTAACCCACAAGAAGCTACTGGCAAGCTTTCTCACATACCCACATTGGCTGAGCCTGAGACTTGAACTGATGCAGACAGTAATTATAGGTTACTGCATTTGTATGGGAAAATAGGAACAAGTTTTTCAGATGGCTATTCTGTACGACATTGGGAGTGCAGTATATCCATCCAAAAAAATGAGTTCATATTTTCCATTCAATGCAGTAACCTTTATATTATATGCTCATTCTTGTTTCATTACCAAAGATTTAATAATAAAATTCACAACCAATTATATCAAATAACAAAATTTATTATTTTATTATTAAAATAAAAAAGTTCACAATTGTAGATTGCTTCAATGCACAAATAATAGCATTCATGCGCATATAGCTCCTCCCACCAACCTTTTAACTTCATAGTGTACTGCGTGCTCACGTGCATCAAGGGCCTGGAGTGCAATATGTAGGATTGTTAAGTATATTTTTTGCCATTTTTATTAACAGTAAAGGAGACAGTTTATGTATATAAATTACATTTTTTTGTAAGGACACTGTATAGCATCTATATCTAGCTATATCTGAAACATTGTATCAAAAAAGTAATCGTGGAATGTGCCAAAGCAGTTTGTATGAGTCAGTCTATGAAACATTTGCTGGTATGTGGCCATCCATGAAATGTCTGCTTTAGTTCATTCATTAAAGAATTGTTTACATTAGAAAATATTTCCTTTGTGTGCAGGGTGCAGTATGAAGGTGTTCAATATCAGGGAATATTGCACGATTCTGACAATGTAAAGTTAAAGGAGAAAAAAGATGGGCATATAATAATCAGTATGACAAACAACATAACCCTGAGCTTCAGGCACATTATGCTGCATCTTTGTTGTTGGCAGCTGAACTCGACTTACAATTAAATATTGCTGGTACACCAGAAACAAATTAGAAGATAAACTGAAACACGATTTTTTTTTTCACAGGACTTTTTTAAGTAGTGCTTATTTCTTAAAAAGTTGTTACCCTTTTGAAAAAGTTGAAAAATTACCATATTTTCACTGACTGATATTTTGTCAAATATTATTATCAGCAGCATCAAGGATTTTATTTTATAGAAAGAAAACATAACAACATATGAATTCTTATTAAAAGTTACAAATTTCAGGACGCTGAAATCCAAATTTCCATTATATGCTGTTTTTTTTATAAAATTTAGTATATGAAGATTTCATTTATTAATAATATTTGTGATTTTATTAGTGCTCAGCAAAGGGCCTACCTTTTAGTACTTCCTGTAAGACAAATGTATTCACACCTGCTCCCATGTCATACAAATGATCAAGAGTTATCTTGGCATGCAAAAGTGAGGTGTATACAACAAATGTTCTCTTACAAAATCATTTTGAAGTAACAGGGTCAAGGTTTTTTTGCCTTAAAGATCTAATCTGGCTTGGTTTTTTTGTGGTTATTTGTTTTGTTTAAAGCTAACTAATACCTCAGTTTTGTCTCTCTTATTTTTTTCCCCATTCCATGTTCTGACTTTCCACAGCATATCATGAAAGTTAGATAGAGCCTTGTGACCCAGACCAGGTCAATAACATGCTGGGGTATTAGAAGATGTCAGGATCAGGTGTACATAATGACTAATCTGGGTTTACAATTGAACTGAACACTGCTCGTCAACCCAAAGGACACTCATAGTGTTGAGCTGAGATATGCATGTGATTTGCATATGATTTGGATTTTTAATGTAGATTTAACAACAGAAATATGCATCAAATCAATGTACGAATTAAATGGAATAAATGTGCCTTCTTTAAAAGTAGTCGATTTTATTTAGCAGCAAGTATGACAGAGTTAAGACGAGTCCAACTGAAAACATCACAAAGATAAGCTGTCCCATAATGCACTGGCCAATCTGGATTGGTGCAGTTTGTTAGAAGTCAGTAGAACAAATAACAAAGACTCTTATCTGCAGGCACATTATTATATTGCAAGTACAGATTGCAGTGGATATGCACTGTCCAAGGTACAGTATGACCCTGCTATAGCAGGCTCTGTTATAACACAAATTCAAATATAACACAGTCGTGGTGTGGCTCCCAAAATTTTATATACATGTATTTTTCTTGTATGCAAAAAAATTCTTTCTTAAAATTATGAATAAACATAAAAAATTTATCATTTTGGGGAAGAGATTGTATATGAAAAATACAACATGATCATGGTGTGGCTCCTTATATTTTTTTGTAATTTTGTTGTACACGAAAAAATAGTTTTTTCTTCTTAAAAGTACAAAAAATAACATGTAAAAAGTTTATTCTGCAATCGCTATGCCAATATCACAATCTTCTATTTATTTTCCTTATTGGCAGCAAAATATATTGTCTGGTGATTTATTTTATTGACGACATTGTTTGCTGTATGAACTTGCTTACACAACTATTGGTTTTGGAGTGGAGAAATTCAAAGACCCCATAAAAGGCAGCTGTAAACATGATATAAATGCTCTGAAATTTATCTGTTGTTACATGAACAAATTCTTTGTCCACACTGACAAACCAATTTTACAGTGCATTGTTATATCATAATCTGCTTATGTTGATATCTAGCATGAGGACTGTATGTTGTGAGATATATGCTTTTATTGTTGACATTTCTGTTAGTAGAAAACAACTAGAGGCATTATCTCATAATCTATCTTTGTCAGATTTTCAGCTGCTCGCTAGTAAATAATATATTTACAATGAATGATATTTGTATGTGGATGGTAAGTAAAATTCCACTTCTTTTCACTCAGAATTAAATCCTTCAGAACACTCACATTTTTAGGTGTAATCCCTGTTATCAGACCAGAATACCTGCATCTTTATTGTCCATTGACCCTTTGTTAAATTTCTGACAAATGAGTGGAAGGCAACTTCACTCCACTGCCACAAATGTTAAAAACCCCACAAAAACAAACAAAAAACAAACACCTGAATTGTTGATCTATTCAGTATTCAGGGAGGAAAAGTAACTACAATCAACCAAACGATGGCCAGTTCCTTTTTAAAAATATACCCAGATAAAATAGTTTGCTGAAATTTCAAAGAAAAAAATTACCTTTGAAGCACTGATTATTTTGAAAACGTACAAAGCAAATGAAAAAAAATCAGTCTTAATCATGGAATACAAAAATTTGATGTTGCTGCCACAATAAGAGATGGGCATTTGTTTGGTTCTCTGAAGCTGTCCTTTAGATGTGACTTCAATATGCATGCATCCTTCATCAAAGAAAGCTGACTGCAATCATCAATAAAAACAAAGAATCTTTCTGCAAAGGAACTCAGTACCAAACTTAAATAAAAGCAATGGAATCTGATGGATTTTTTAAAAAATTTCCAATGTGACTGGAACATGTTTACTGTGCTGTGAAATTTTTTTTTTGCAGGGAAAATGTTTTTGTTTACGAATGCTACCAATTTGTTACGTGATTGTGCTATGTTTTTCCACTGAATTCAGACATATATGACCTGTGACAAATTTAATGAATATTTTAAATGTGTGTGTGTGCATATTTTTGATGGAATTACTTGTATTGAGGATTCAATGTATGTGATGAGATTCGCGGGTGAGTACAGTGTTGATACTGTATTCATGCTATACATTAGATATGTATATACAAACAGTATACAGGTATATGTACCAGTCCATGTTTCTCTAAAAAAAAGCAAAATATTATGTCTTCTCTATTTTCACTACAGGTGTATTTCTCATTAATATGCATTGCTTTAAGATGATAACTGTGCCAGTAAAGCACATATTTTACTGCCCACATTTATTACCTACCCCCTCCCCCTTGCAAATTTTTTTGGGTACATGCATAATTTTTTTAAGCTAACTGAAATGGTTGATTATAACATGGTTCAGTCTTGAGCACGGTTGGGTTCTATGGCTCCCAACTACAGTGTCATAGCAGGGTCACACTGTATTATCAGGTCTGATGGAAATAGAATGGTATTCCGATGGAGTCAACAATTATCAATATTTGGCATGTTATGCATGGGTAAAAAAGGTAAACTCTTCATTGATATTTAGCATCAAAGTCATAACTTAGAATATCTTTTTATCTTATTGAAATTTTCATTTATTCAATCAGCTTCGCATATCTAAAACATACAAATTTCTCAGCTGCTCCAAGGCAATATTAACAAAGTATCGCAATTTTGCAATCAATATTAATAAAGTCTTGTGCAATTTGAAAACATATTATGTTTGAGAACATTCATTCAGTATATTTTTAGGTACAATTTTAACTAAAATAGATGGACATATGCATATTTACCTTGGTAACCAAATTATAAAATTATAAAATATTTGGGAGAAGATAATCCCAACTAAGTTATTTTATATGCTAAGATATGTAACATGAGAACCATGAACTACAGATAAAAGTAATTATGTTTGCAAAAGGTTTATATACTTATATGTTACAGAAATAAATTCTGAACATAAATGCTTTTTGCTATAAATTAGCCGCAAGTTAACTGATCTGACTAGCGTCCAAACATTATTCAGTTTTTAAATGGGCATTAGATTGGCCTAAGAGTTGAAAAATGTGACCACACTTGACAAACAAAATGATATTTTCAACATCACATGCTATTAGGACATCTATCTTGAAGCAATAACACAAAGTAAATTAAACCAGCTGAATAGCAATATTTTAAATTATGACTGAGAAACATATGGACAAATAATGTCAGGGATTTTGATGTAAATTAATTATTTGTTAATTGAGTTTGATTTATCCTTAACTTCCTGCCCTCTGCTTCTACTGACTGTCTCAATCACTCTGAATTAAAATCACTACAATTTTTTAAAACCAAACCATTCTTTATTATTTTCTTCAATGTCAGTGGTAAAGTATAATGTTGCAATGAAGGCTCACCATCTAACATGCCCTAAAGCTAACAATGTGCCCCCAAACTCATTTCTGGTTGGGGAAGTATTCTTAGATTTTGATGTTTGTAAAAAATGGTATGGCATAATCAACCAATTGGTCTTTCACACACTGCATCTGATGACAGCACTGCCTTACCTGGTCACATCCCTTTTCATAGTAGTAGATATATTGATTTAATAACTCCACAAACAGCTGTACTTGTACAGATGTATCCATACACTGATTTCCTATCTTAACCCCTTTCTTCAGACAGTCAGACACTCTCTTGCCATCCTTCATCTGCAAGAAAAAATATATACATGTAAAATTGATAGGTCCATTACAAGTTTGGTTTTGAATCATATATAGTGAGAATTGTATAAATGGTTCAAAATATGTTGTAATTGTTGTTGCTGTGTTTAACAAAATCTTTTTGAACAAGATAGGCTATATATGGCAGCCAGTATAACTGGTTGAGGAAGAACCCTGGAAAACCCCCGAGAAGAACCACTAATCAATGACCCACAAGAAGCTACTGGCAAGCTTTCTCACATACCCACATTAGCCTGAGACTTGAACCCATGCAGACAATATTGTAGTGATCCGGAATGGTGAATGCTTTAGACCACTTGGCCACTTGGAGCCTCAGTTTAGAATATGTAAATGGTATTGAATATATACATGGTATAGAATAGACCATTTTAAGTTTTGTCCAGTTTATGTAAATTTGAAGACATACACATGTAATTTTTGTAACTAAAATAATGAAAACCAATTTGTAGAGTAAAATATTTCCCTGACAATACTGATCATAATAAATTAGCACTACAAGCAATATTCACAAATCCAACCCTGCTAAGATATAAAAAGTTGGCTGCATCATTTGTTTTTTTTTAAAAAAAGGTTTGTGCTATGGTGGCACTCACCAGTTATGTACTTTTGAGAGAGTGATTAATGTATGGTAAAGTTGTTTGCATTTTAAACATGCACAGTGGAGAAAATGTTGTCATACCTATATGCTACAATCATGTAATATGGCTGAAATTTCTTTTGATATTGTACTTTATAGGAAATTTTAAATGTTCTTAGGACACTGCTAACTAAAATGACTGCTTCCTTGTGCTCCAAAAATCAACCTGAATTTGTCTAAAGTACACTATCCTTGTGAGCTATTAAAATAGGGAAAATGAATTTTGCCAAACTAGACAATACCAGCTTCTAAAAGTGCAATGAATGAATTACCAAATACATGTACTTAAAATGTAAAAAAAAGTTATTGGCCCTTTTTTTGTACAATTTACCTCTGAAGTTTGGGAAGTGAAAATGAGCAAGTAGAGCTAGCACTTTTTTGAAAGGTGCACATCTGGAGTAAGGCCAAGCTGTATACTCTCTAACCCATATTACACCTGGCAGTCCTACATCAAAATGAAGGGAATTAAAGATTCTTTGAACAATACTTAAGATATACAAAGTCTCTTTTAAATAGCCAGTATAACTAGTGAGGAAACCCAGGGAAATTCTTTTTCTGTAAAATTCTAACCCTATGCTAATACAAAACTGTAGAGCGCCACCTACAGTGCAAGTCGAACTAGAGTGGTCTCCCCTTAGAATAGCTAGCACCAAATAACTAGTAACTCTTAGAGGGGATAAGCATCTTCTTCCATGAGTGTAACTGATGAGGGTTTCAGAGGATGTACCAACATCATGATTGAGTAACTATAATCAGAGTAACATGATTTGGTTGGAGACAATTTTATCATTCCCATCAATCCAGTAAAGCTGCCAGTTATCATGGGAAGGTCACCATTTGCACTGTTGAAATAAGTTAAAATTTGTAAAACTGTACCCAGTGAGATGAAATGTCTCCATTGTAAAAAGCTACAGAATTTTGTCTCTATCCTAAAGCATGGACTCAGGGCCACTTGTGTTTAAATGATATTCTAGTGGTGACCATCCTAACTTCATAATCTGATACATACATCTGGTCTTGGCTTAGTAGGCTGAGTGGACAACCTATTAAGTCCAGGATAATAATGGCCAAATAAATTACAGACCCATCCTTCTTTAAACAGTAATGAGCATGGTCCCCTTCTTCTGTTAAGCTCTGCTTGCCTTAGCAAACACGTCTGAGCCCTGTTGGGGTCTTGCAAATTACCCTGGGTATAAAGAAAGCAGTAGTTTCAAGATAAAGGACCAGTTACCATTGATTGGCGGCCAGTTCTTGTTAATATCAGCTGGGGATATTACAACAGAAATGAACCACTCATTCTGCCTGCAAGAGTGACAGTGAAGCAGGTTTCATTTAAGAGATGGATAATAGAACATCTAAAATTGGTTAGAAAGTTGTTCTATTCTCTTATTCAACCTTGTCAGAGGAACAATCCAGATTAAATGGCACTCCAGTTCTGTAACTTTTTGCAAGACAATCTGTGTTGTTGAGGGAAAGGCATACACATCAAGACTGCTCCATTTCTGGGACAGTGCAATGATGATGTAGGCTTCTGGACCTTAACTGGAGAGATGAAGGTCAGAACTTTTGTGTTCTGCCTCACACAAACAGATTCATTAAATAACTGAGCATAGATTCACCTGGAGACTGATGGGTGAATGAATGACACTGAGGCAACCAGGTATGTGGAATATACTAATCATGGAATATGCTGAGAAATCCCAAAGTAGAAGGCAGAGGACTTAGTTTCCTCTTTGCCTTGAGACAGTCAAGTTGTAAAACAAAATGAGACTGTCTTATCTATACAATGAAAGACATCAACATTGGGCTTCATTTTAGGAGATGGATGTGCAATCAGTGCTCTTGAAGGAGCCAAATCTTGCTCACATCTTGGACAGCAAGTGGGCAGTCCATAGCAGAGTCTGACCTTGATCATCTTTAGTGGTCCCAAGAGCAAGTACCCCAGGACAAGAAGATCTATCATTATATATTGTACACTGAGTGCTAAGAAATTCCTGGGTTAGTCACTACTGACATAATTTTTTATGCATTTTCCTGAGAAAGACAGAACTGGTCAAAGTGGGTCTTTAGCTCCATACAAGTAAATAAAATGTTAGGAATATGTTCTTTGTTGACAAGGAATCAAAGGCAAAGCTATAGAGAAACAAGGGATTTTATGTATAGTTTTAAAAAAATGACATAATTTGGCATCTTTCTTCAAAGCTGTCCAGGTAGTTTGATATGGGGTGGTACCATAAGTGTGAACAAAACTCTGTCCGTGATAGTAGCAGATCCATGTACACTTTCCTGGCTCGTTCAGAAGTAAAAAAAAATAGTCTGTTCATAGTTTTCAAACTTCAATTAAAAAACAGATTTATAGTCTTTCATGATAAATGCCAAAATACATAATTATGTTTCAATTATCAAAAAACCAGATTCTTAGTTTACTTTTCTTGTTGTAAATGTGCTGTCAGGAAATATTTTCTTTTAATCCCATTTTGATAAATCAGCTGTTTTCAATGGCAAGTTTAACTTAGGAAATAAAGATGCCCTATCATCACTTCAACATGCATAACTTCCACACTGTTGAACACTGTGCTTTAAAGAATAAGTACAGCGACTTATTTGTCTTTTATTTTGGTCCATTCCTTGTAAATCTTTAGAAAATTCTGGCTAAAACTCAACTATTCAACTTCTTCCAATTTTCTTTTCACACAATGCTGGTTAACAGTTTTCAAAAAGAACTGCCAATTACTCCTTTTCAATGCCTGCAGACCATTAAACAGTTTGCACAGAAGCCATTGAATAAGCACTTCTTTAACACTGATCAAAATGTTTTTAATAAAAAGAAATTTTAGAAGTGGAAAGAAATATTAAGATATAATTTCTTGCCAATTCAGCTGTTTCCATAGTTTATTTTTCAGGCTTCATCCATGCAAAGTACAGAAAATCTGTATAGGTAAACATGCCTGTTCTTGTGAAGACCCAAGGACTGGGTAATCTGAAATGGTGTACAATGTCCCTGTGTGGGAAGACTGTAAATGGGAATATGAAGGTATACATCATGGAGATCTTGGTTGACTGCAAAGTCTCCCTCCTGAACAGCAATGAGAATCAATCCATGTGTCTCCAGTAGTCTCCCTTCTGAACAGCAATTAGAATTGATCCCAGTGTATATTATAATTTATCTCTGGGTCTCCATTCTAACCAGAGTGCCCAATTGAATTGGTTGAAACTGTCCAGATGTTGAGGAAGTATTTCTAGCTGCAGAACACCCACTTAGTACACATCTTTTGGCATAAACTAATGTAATTTTATGTAGATGGTTGGTGGGCCTGAACCCAAGCCAAATCCAAACCTTGTCTTTCCAATTCTTGTTGCCAGTGGCTCTTGAAAACTGAGTTTTTTTTGTGAATGAGAAGGGCTTAGAGGATGACTTTCCTGCTGGCATGCCTTAAAAAGAGCCCTTCTGTTTCTTTGACTAATCCTCTGAAACAAAGGATAGTCACTGGGTTGCTGGGCCTATTACAAGTTTGCTTCTTTGGCAGACATTTCCTCGACTTCAATTTGTCTGTGGAAAAGAAGATTGGAATAAACATCGCTGTGATCTGATGTAGTGGTAATTTTTAGGACTGAATATGTTGAGAGAAGAACATCTCTTTCTACAAATTGTAAATTAATGGACACAGCAATGACACTGGAAAGTAAGCATTGAGTTGCCATAGATGATCATCAATGGGGCTCTCAATGAAAGGGTTTTAGGCTAAGTTCTGACTACTGAAAAACAGCCAGAGAAACCAAGGTCGTGTGTGGATTGTATTCCCAAGTCACAACAAATTAGTTGCTATATTCAAACAAAGACTTGAGTATTGAAAGAGGCTTTTAACTTTCCCAGGCTTGCAATGTATCTGCTGTACATTGGTACTTTAGTGTAAAACACTTGTGTGTTTTTCTGAAGAAAGCCAGGTTGAAATTTGATGGGATAGAAAAGATAGAAAGATACACCTGTTGACACTAGCCTTGGATCTTCTTTTTTTAGAAATGTAGGATGTGAACAACATCACAAAACTTTTTTGAGAAAGAGATTGACAGATGATAGATGTCATAGATGGAGGTGGAGTTGGAGAAAAAAGATCAGAAAATGTGCAGATGGCTGCATCTTCTCCTGAACTGAGAAGGACCTGATGTGGCAAGAAAAATTCTATGAAAATAAAAGAGTAGGACGATACACAAGATTCACAGAAAGGTAGGGCCACTGAACTGGTGAAGCAGGTTACATGGGATGGTGAACAAGGCTGTGGGCCCATCCATGCCAGAATAGGACTATGTCAACACATTCTCTACATGTACAGTTGAGGATCCAGGGCTGGTAACAGGAATTTGTGAATAGAGCATTAACCTACCTGGGTGTGATGGAGACAGACTAGTAATGGAACTGTTTTGTACAAGTCTGCAATATTTCTTTGAGTCCATTACTGAGTAGTGTGAGGCAGTCCATCAGTGACAATTACAAACCTGTAACTAAAACTGAAACTGCCTGGTGCAAGTTTTATTTCTTCTGCTTCATGAACTGTTAACTGAGTATACCAGGAAAACAGATCAATATAACCAGTCAAGAAGTCAAAGATGTAGACCAAGGCTGTGCCAGAACTGGTGTGGCCTGCAGCTGGTTGGCATCTGGTGCACAAATCTTGGGGAATATCCCTCAAAATCAGTTCTTGGCATGTCTGTGTTGAAGGCATAACTACTACTGGTCTGAATGGGACATCATAAAATGATGATTCCAGCAACAATACATAGTGCTGTTAAAATCTGTTCTGTCTGCAGCATTGACAGTAATTGTGGGACTGACATTGCAAGAAGCTGGTGATTGCCAAATTTTCTTTTTCATGGGCAAGCTTTCCACCTTCATAGATTCAGTAAACATAATATTGTTGATGGGTGGGAGAGGCTTCATAACTAAGGGTGTTCATATCTTTGATCATGCATATCACAGCTATCCTGATTGACTGAGTTAGTTGTTGGCGGTGATGGCTGCTCTAGTGTGAACACATCATGTGTCTGGCCCAAACAATATCACATGCAATTTATAGTTAGAGTTGTTATCTTCTGAAAGCTTGAAATGCTTTTACTCTATACACTTAATTTTGCCTATTGTGTTTAAATCTGTAAAAACACAGCAGAACAATGACAAACATGGGTGAAATCTGTAAAGTGTTGTGTGTTGAGTTTAATGTGAAGAGAACATTATGAATTATAAAAATACCAGACTTATTACATGTAATGATTGCTTGACAAAACTTACAAACAGGGTCAGGTACCAAGGACACGTAATGAAAATCGCACTGTTAAGCATGGTGATGTAAGATAAATGAAGTGTAGAAATTCATCTTCAATGAAGACTAAGCAAGAAAGACATAAATATTGCTGGAACATAGTTCCAAAAGGTAACAAAATTTTCAACAATCACTCAACTAATACAAAGGCACAATTCACAGTAGGTCTCAGCAAAGTGAATGCTGACAAGGCACAAGCAGAAATAGTATCTAGTGATTGGTGGGATTTGGCACCATTCCCCCTATCAATGGGGGGAACCACTCTAGTCTGACTTCCATTTTAGGAAGTAAACAACATTTTAGCAGTTATGTTGATTAAACAAGTCAAAAGAAATGATGAACATCCCTTTTTAGCTTGGAAGGGCTAAATTTGTGATGTAGTCAATGTACTCTTAATATATTATTTTCTAGTAATGTATCTTTAGATGAAACTGAAAACTAAGTAGATAATTCCATAAAGCTGATGTTCATGTTTTGCAAGGCAATAATAAAACCTCATCGCTATAATTAACAAAAAGACAGATAATATACTACTCAAAATTTCTAATTGGTCACCATAGTACATTGAATATTTTTAACATATTTCTACAGACTTTAGTTTAAAACTTAAGCAAGCAGTTGTCCAGTATCCTTAACAGTTTTCAACATAGATCCTAATCTGCAGGGACATTATGACAGTTTGCAATTTGACACAATTATAAGCAAGCATATATGGTAAAAGAACAATTGTGTAACAAGTCTGCATTAATTATAAAATATGTTAATATTGAGAGTTTTGAGATTTTTTCCTATAATAAAAAAAAAATAGTTATGACAATATGCTGAATGACATTTCTTCCAAAGGATGTAGATGGTCAGGATGTTGTCTGCACATTTTTCAGATGGCAGGAAACAACATCAGTATTATGCAGAATTCATTGATGTAAGTTCACTAGTTTAAATCTGTCATTCATACCTTTTATTTCAAGAGTTCAACTTTTCAAACGCGTTACTTATAGCCACTCTAATATACCTATGCACAATTCATGTACAAGTGCACATGATGTGCTATGGTTTTTTCATGTATATAAATGAAGGACAGTGTAAGTGACATCATTGACGGATTTTTTTTGGGTCTAGTGTTTCAAATAGAATTAAATGAAAGAATACAGAATGACACTGTTGGCATCTGAGATGGAAATGTATAAAGTCATTCCATTCACAACTGATCACATGATTTCTGCAACCCATTTTTCCAATGATTAGCAGCATCAAGATGGTAATAAATAACTCAGTGATAATAAATAAACTAAGAATCTGCACAAAGGTTAACTGGGCTGAGATGCCATTTTTATTATCGAAGGCAATGGGTTAGAAATTTTTACTATTACAAGCTCTAACCTCATTTCCAGTGGCTGAAATCTTTCCTGACCAGAAGAGATGAGAGCATATGGACACACCACGACACTGGTCTGGTTTCTTAAGAAGCTTGGATCCTGCAAGTGCACATTGTGTCCTGAGTGGCTCATGATTTTCCTCTCCAAAACATGACATCTTTTCCAGCGTAGCAATTATCAGCGTAATAGCAGCTAACTGAGCCTTGCTGTCACTTATCTCATCCTCATACAGCGAGAATGCCTGGGAAAAAATGGCACAATGGAAGGAATGTTACAATTTGTTAATTCAACTACAAGAACTTACTGTGAGAAAAATGTGAACTGTAAAATCTGAAGCCAAACAGCAACATTATACCTGTGTTCTAATAGCCATTAAAATGTAATTCCTTTCAAGTGAGGCTTTCATACACTGAAGAATGTCACAAACCAGAATGTGTTACAATGTGATATTAATCATATAAAAATAGTGTTTTTAATGATGTTACATCACATTTTAATTCTTAATCAAGGAAACAAATTAAGCAGCAATAAGAAAATTAAGATCAAATTCACAATTATATGTTATAGCAGGGTTTTTAGGATACTGAGGGCTACAAAACACTGTATGGCAAGGATACTGAAACCAAATCAGATGGAAATTAAAACATCTAAACTAACAAAATGAAAAGAACTGAACCTAGAAGTATGGATGCTCACATGCTTGTTTCACACTGGGTTTTTTTTTAGACTAGTAAGTTAAAGCTTCTTAGAGCATATTTTATTACCAATCACTAATAAAACAAGTCCAACTGCAAAATGTACAGACCCAAATCTGCTCTTGCATAATGTGCTGGCAGATCTAGGCCTGTGCACTTTGTTACTAATAATGAGCCAAAGAAATACTGTGAATCCTGATCTGCCAGTACAATATGTGATGGTAGATCAGGATATATGTTGTCTTTTAGCTGGACTTGTAAGAATAAACAGTAATTATTCTGAAAACTAGCACTAGTTACATGCAACTTGTCTTCCTACAGTTGCATTAACTTCATGAATCTAATTAAAAAAAGGATAAAAGTTCAAAAGTACAGCTGGATTAACTTCATGAATCCAATTCAAATACGAATAAAAGTTCAAAAGAACATTGTGCCAGTGCAAAAGACAATGTTTGTGTGTGTGTATGTGTGTGTGTGTGTGAGAGAGAGAGAGAGAGAGAGAGAGAGAGAGAGAGAGAGAGAGAGAGAGAGAGAGAGAGAGAGAGAGAGAGAGAGAGAGAGAGAGAGAGAGAGAGAGAGAGAGAGAGAGAGAACCTCTCTTCCTTGTGTACACAGGTACTGACAGGTTATATTTCAATGTCATATAACACAAATACACAGCTAATTCCTGCTTTACTTATGTCAACCACTGTAATACTGCACCAATATAACCACATGACTATGCAGAATTATTACATGATAATTAAATATGCTGAGAGATATGGCTGAAACCTAATTTACTGTGCAGGTAGTTCTGGTCAAGGGCTGGAATGGGAGGCAAGAGTCTCATATATGTGATCAAATCAATAAAGCTATCAGTAGAGAAATTATGCTACAAGTCTATATATGTTTCTTTTGTTTGAACAAAACTGATAAACACAAAATGAGGCTTTTATGCAATGGCAAATATAAATCTTCACATTGTTTCCATGGATAGCCTGACATTTTGTAACTATACAGAAATGATGGTGCTTCTTGGGTGACTGAAACTTTATTTATGGAGTGATTTTTCAAGATGTTGGCAATCAGAAACCACCTGCAATCTGAGAAGAGGAATCTTTGTTGTTATTAGACATATGTCCAGCCTCCACCCCTAACATGCTGATTCACTCAAAATCAGGGAAGATAGATGGAAAGATACAGATGCAAAAATATCCTCCAAAACAACCTATTTGATCCAGCCATTAAATCAAGAATTAGTACTCTTATGAAGAACTACCACCAGCTGTTAATACTTTCATTGCTGGACAGTGGTCTCAGTTTCAAGAGATTGTATTAATTGATCTGAACAGCTATCACCCAATAAGAAAACAGAAAAGTTTTGGATATGGGGCTATGGCAATGGCTATGATGTAAACAAGTCAGTGATGGATATAGTGATGGTAAAGAGTGACTATAAAAGGTTTCCATAAAGACCCATAATTTGGAGATGAGTGTCACTTGCCAAGATGTGCTGACAATGATGATCTCACAGCTGAATATAGGTCAGAAAAATAAAATTAAATTTTGGGCCAAATTAAATAACTAATGTAAAACAATTCAAACTGTAGCACGACTACTGCTGAGAGTAATGCTAATTCAGATGTTTCTTTGCCTCATCATGTAGGAAACACTTAAATCTTTCAATATTACCATAATGAAGATGGAAACCCAAAGTGTTGACTCTAAAAGACTTCCAGTTAAGTAATCTCAAAGACTTTTCTCAAGTCCAGAGAAATAAAGGGATCACAGAAGAAAAAAAAATGTAGTCTTATTTTTTTTTAAAAATGTGAACTGATATTTGCTAAGTGTATCACAAACTGCAAATATTGATGTCTTCTGATTTTGTGGGATTTTTTAAAAATTCTTTATCTGAGTTGGGACCCATTAAATGTCATGCCTGGTAATGGTCTACATTATTCTAGTATTTTTTTAAACATTCAAACTAATCATTTATATTTATCCAGTGACAGGAAAAAAAAATGAAATAAACATAAGTTTTGATGTTGTTTCTCTAAATTAACATCTACCTTTTTGAAAATAAAAATGTCATTTTAATTTGAATGAACAATAAGAAGGTAATTTATAAAGAAAAGTAAAGAACTACATTATAAAAGTGTATTAATTCACAGTTAATCTAAATTAAATTATAGAATGATATGTCAACATTATACCCCCCCCAACTCTACTTTCTCTTCTATCTGTTGATCTAAATCACTTTTTTAATTCTAAAGGCACCTCAGTAACTCACAACTTAATATATGCAGTACTCAATATAGTTGGACCCCATTGTGTACTAGTAATTGAGGGACTGGTGTAGATACCTTTAATATGCTAATTATCTTTTTTGACAAATGTGGTTATATTTGCAATCTACTGTGATCACATAAATCTTCATTCAAACTTCACAGTTCAAAAGTTTTAAGTATTAAATAAAACTATGAAGTAATGAAGAAAACAATGTGACACAGTTATGATTTGCATGGTTATATGAAGTACACAAATTTGGAGGCATGAAGAATAACATGAATTATTGTAGTTACAACTTTTACACTTTACTCTAATTTTTTTATTAAGTCCATGAAAATGAAATATTTTGAAATGAGAAATGCTGAAAATATTTCTTGACTTACAATAGTCCACTGCAATTCAAAGGAAACAAATAGAAAAGAAAATCCAATTGGAAATATGATACAATAAGATACTTTGTCCTAATATTTCTGAAAATAATCAAAAAGAAATTATGTACCAACCTGAGACATGAATTCATATGCAACTGTTTCATGATTCTCAAAATCTATCTCCCCTGCAGCCAGTGCCCCCTGTAGGAAGAGCCTTAGTGGTATATCCGCTTGTTCTGCTTTTATCAGAGCACCAATAGTCTGATGGCAAAACTGGAAAATCTTTTGACACTTTTTTTCCCAATTTTCATCCTGAAAGTGTACAAAATATCTTCCAAAACAACAGTAAAGCTTACAATGTATTCATGAGAAAAACAATTCAGATTCTGTATCAAGTCTCATAAAACAAATGTGAAATCTGTCTAGACTGCTATGGAACAGGAGAAATCTGTCCTTCATAGGTCAGTTATGAAACAGGAGAAATCTGTGATTGAACAGACTGCTATGAAATAAATTGGTCCTTTAAAGGACCACTATATAACAGAACAAATCTGTCCTTTAAAATACATCCAGAAAATAGGACAAATCTGTCACTGAAATGACTGCTGTGGAAGAAAACAAATCTGTCAATGAAATGACAGCAATTACCAGATGTGAAGATATGGAATTGTAAAACCTGTCCAAGACATTGATACCATATTTACCCAGTGAAATCTGAATAAAAGTTAGCTGCCAGTTTGAACAAACTCAGCCAATAAGATATAAATAAAATTACCTCATACATATGCATAGATTTTGCTAACAATCAAACTTGCCCAACATCTTGATAACATAGGAATATGTACTATATTAAAAATCAAATCTGAAAAGAAACTGTTGGAGTGTTGACTAGCTCAGGAAATCAAAAAAAGACCATGTCATTAATATGTATGGGGTATTACTCCTAACATATCAACACTACAGTTATATGAGTGGTACAAAACTCAGCTAATCAGATACAGGATTACCTCATTAATATGTATAATTCACATTATTGTGACCCAGGCCAGCTAATCCTAAAACTAACCTCTTAATGTTGAGCACCTAGCGAGGCAGCTGTTAGTACCTTTTTTGTAAGTCTTTGGTATGACTCGCCTGGGGTTCGAACCAGCTACCTCCCACATCCATGGTGAATGCTCTAACCACTATGCCACCAGATTGGCCCTAATACAAGATAACCTCACTAATGTGTGCAAGTTGTTCATAATCAAACTAACCTGAGGTCTCAACAACAAACTTATATACCAAATCTGATAAAAAATGACTGTTCCAGAGTGTTCACAAATAACTGTTGATGGAATGGTGGGTGACATGATGAGCCACACAATGAGCTCACTTTGCCCTGTGCCAGTTAAAGGTTAATTCCAGTTATTTAATCAATAAGGAAGTTTCCTTCCTACTATACAGCCAAAGAGCAAAAAATGAACTTTAAATGAGTAAACACACTTTCGTTACCATTTCTGAAGCTCGGCAAAATGTATATACTTGCAGTGGTGATAGACATTTTTTTTAAAAGTGACAATGATCTATGCAAGACACATGTCCTTTATCTAAGAGTAAACTGTATCTAAATTTTTAGCATGGATTCTTGTTAAGTGTTCCTGAATAGCAACTGTCATTGATATGTAACCGCTATTAAAAACAAACTGAATCTATACATTTACAAACATTTATTCATCATGTGCTAATGGTTTAACTATTTTAAGTAAGCAACATGATTCATATAGTCCTGCATGGGATTTTTTCAAGGATTTTCAAAGACTTCCACAAGTTTTCATGGAGTATACTGTCATATGGAAATTTAACCTTCTCCATGCATTCATTTGTTAACTACTAGTGTAAGTCAGTTGATCCACCCAAACTTAGCAATCTTAATTTTTTTTAAATAGAAAAGTAAGTAAATGTAAATTTAAAAAGTGAAAGATTTTACAAAGCTTCAAACAGCCATAAATAAATTCAATTAAAAACTTGAGTATATCTCAAGAATAAATTTTTTTTTAATGTAATTCGATGTTTTTAAGGCAACACCACAAAATCAATGACTTTTTTACAGCTGTATGAAAAATTAATGAGCACATGTTAGAAGCATCTTGCTTTCTTCTCCTTATGGCAAAGTGAGCTAAAGGAAACAAGATTACTAATTGTATTTGTTAAAAAAAACCAGTCAGTATTTTATGACATGAAATTCTCCTATATGTTTTGTATTATTATTTACATGTTTTTAAAGGATTCTACATACCTCATCCTTATGATGTTTATATCGGAATGCCAGTTTGTAAGCTGCAAAAACTATAGGTGGCAATGTATACTTGATTCTCTTGTCCCCACCATTACCAAAGTGTTTCCTGGCCATGTTCAGAATCTGAAAGTATGACAAACTGACAAAATACAATGCATATAGAGAACGTCTTAGATGAGTGCTTATAAAATATACAATGTGTGAAATTAGCTGAATTATATACCACAAATTTCTTGCTGCTGGTACATGCTGTATTAAACACTAAGCCTCATAAATGTTGTGTTTAGTAAACCACTCTATGTCTATTAATCATGCATAAGTAATGACTTGGTATTATTCTAGAGGGTTGCTGAGTAATGTTCCATATCTCATTAATTTCAATTACTATTAATAATTTTACACACCTTCCCAACCAATGAGCTAATCAATTTCCCCTTATACATTTCACTTATAAGACAAGACCAACTGCAAGCATCAGAGATCATAATCTGCAGTTGAATAATGCAAAGACAGATTTATCCTTGTTGTTGGTTGTACTGATTAGTCTTAATGAACCAAACACATCCAGACCTACTGGCATATTATGCAATGGTAGATCTGGGTCTGTGCAGTTTACATTTGGACTTTTTTTTTTACCTATAAGTGAGTACATATAGTACAGCAGAAACCATCTTTAACGAATTTGGAATTTTAAAACATTCTAGCATTAATCGATTACAGATTCTACTCTGAGTTATAATAAAGTAAGTAATAAATACTAAATTTATTAAAATTCTGTTTCAAGCAAACATTCATTATTTGTTCTTTGAGAATTATTCTATTGAATGTTCTTGTCTCTTTACCAAGTACTGTTGGTTCAGATCATCTGACATGAGCAAATGGATGAACCTTCCCATCAAGCCTTGCTCCTCAGCAAAATCTTCTGGGTCATCTTGGTCTTCCTGTTGGTCATTCTGGTCTTGCACAAGAACATTTATAATGTTCAGAAGACTATCAACCTGACAGACAGAAAAACAACCATTTTCAAAAACCTCTCATGCATGTAAGTGATAGAGCTGTTCTAACCAAAGGTCTTATTTTTCATTGGCAACTTTTCTGCCTCAATTGATAGAGTGCAAAAGATATTAAAAAACAGTTGGAATAATTTCAATGGTAAGTAAGTTTCATTTCCAATACATCTGTAATTAAGAAACAGCTAATGAAGTCAACAACAACAAAAGAAATCAAAGATTTAAAAGTTAATCCACAGTAAGTCAAAAATTTTATCAGCATGATGAAAGTGCATGAGATGTTTTAGCTAAATGTTTACCTGTTCTTGTGTTGGTATATGAGTTTCATTTTCCAATGCATTTGTCACTAAGTAGCAACTCATGACTTTTCGACTATGGAAGTCAAAATACTCAAAAAGAGGACCGAAGTGCTGCAACTTAAGAACAGTGAGGATGTTGTTGTATATGTCAATTGGAATCTTCATAAGTCGCATCAGCTCCTTTGACACAGGACTGCCATGTTCAAGGCTAAAAAAGAGTGAAATAAAACTAGATGCTCATGGTACAGGAATGCCTAAAAATGTACTCAAATGCAATGCTTGTCTGGAAGGACATATAGACAGATGGATGAGGGTAACAATATGGTAATGTGTGGGCAGAACAAAAAAATTGAATGTATACAATTGTCTCAAACATGTGCTGCATTTTAATCAGAAGTCAAAATTTTAATGAAACATTTTCCATCTTTTTTATTTACAGGAGCTCAAGTTTGACAAACTCTCAGTAAGACATTAATGTCAGGACAATTATTGGGTACATTTCTAGGAACTTATTGTAATGTGCAAATCAAAATATGAATGACAATTTATCAAAACCATTTCTGTAAAACCTTATTTTCCCATTGCAGCCCATCTCACAATGGCCAACATATCCACTACCCTTCTAAAACTTGCAAATTGTATTTAAACTACACAACCATGTACATGTACATATCAATAAAACATAAGGCAACCATATTTTATATACATGTGTTAAACATTTTCCAAGTAACTATCTTAAACTGGTTTGCACTACAAGTCTGAGTCAAAAATGTTCAAAAGACATTAAAAAAGCAGGAATAGTTCAAATGGACTGAAATCTAAGAATTTTTAATGAATTCCATTTGCCTAGGTAAAGTGGCTTCTGCATGAAAATGAAATCCTTTTTGTGTGCCTGTACTAAATTGAATTAAGGATTGATGTATCTGTATATCTGTGGACCTATCTCTATGCAGATGAGTGGACATATCTGTATGCTGATTAGTGTACATATCTGTATGCTGCATAGTGTATATATCCATATGCTGATTAGTGTACATATCCATATGCTGATTAGTGTACATATCCATATGCTGATTAGTGTACATATCCATATGCTGATTAGTGTACATATCTGTATGTTGCATAGTGTGCATATCCATATGCTGATTAGTTACATATCTGCATGCTGATTAGTGTACATATCCATATGCTGATTAGTGTACATATCCATATGCTGATTAGTGGACATATCCATATGCTGATTAGTGGACATATCCATATGCTGATTAGTGTACATATCTGTATGCTGATTAGTGTACATATCTGTATGCTGATTAGTGTACATATCTGTATGCTGCATAGTGTACATATCCATATGCTGATTAGTGTACATATCCATATGCTGATTAGTGGACATATCTGTATGCTGCATAGTGTACATATCTGTATGCTGCATAGTGTACATATCCATATGCTGATTAGTGTACATATCCATATGTTGATTAGTGTACATATCTGTATGCTGCATAGTGTACATATCTGTATGCTGCATAGTGTACATATCCATATGCTGATTAGTGTACATATCCATATGCTGATTAGTGTACATATCTGTATGCTGATTAGTGTACATATCTGTATGCTGATTAGTGTACATATCCATATGCTGATTAGTGTACATATCCATATGCTGATTAGTGTACATATCCATATGCTGATTAGTGTACATATCTGTATGCTGATTAGTGTACATATCTGTATGCTGATTAGTGTACATATCCATATGCTGATTAGTGGACATATCCATATGCTGATTAGTGTACATATCCATATGCTGATTAGTGTACATATCCATATGCTGATTAGTGTACATATCCATATGCTGATTAGTGTACATATCCATATGCTGATTAGTGTACATATCTGTATGCAGATGGGTAGATATATCTGTATGCAGTTGACTGGACAAATCTTTGCAGATGAGTGGGCATATCCATATGCAGGTGAGTGGATATCTGTGTCAGATGAGTGGACATATATGTGTGCAGATGAGTGTAGATATATGTGTGCAGATGAGTGTACATATGTGTGCAGATGAGTGGATATCTGTGTGCAGATGAGTGGGCATATAAGAGTGCAGATGAGTGATAATATCTATATTCAGATAGGTGGACATATCTGTATGAAGATGAGAAGACAGACAGTTGAACAGCAACAAAATAACATGCTTGCCTTTGCTACCACTTTGAGGAAGTAAATACTGAATAGCACATGTCTGAAAAATAAATTTAAAGGGCTTTCACAAGCAAAGAGATTGTATGTTTGTCTTCCATCTTGTTCATGTACCAGAAATGCAAGCTTATACAAACCAATCTAAGCAATACAATGACAGGCAACTGAAGGGTATTAGCAGTGTCACTTTGTTAGCTGTTAATGTGACAGTTACAAGGTTTGGGTTATTAGAGTGACAGTTACAAGATTTGAGCTTTTAGTGTGACATTTACAAGGTTTGGGTTATTAGTGTGACAGTTACAAGATTTGAGCTTTTAGTGTGACAGTTACAAGGTTTGGGTTATTAGAGTGACAGTTACAAGATTTGGGCTTTTTGTGTGACAGGTACAAAGTTTGGGCTGTTAGAATGACAGGTACAAGGTTTGGGTTATTAGTGTGACAGATACAAAGTTTGAGCTATCAGTGTGACAGGTACAAGTTTAAGCTATTAGTGTGACAGGTGCAAGGCTTGCATTGATGATTTGCAATATAACAAAATATAAATTACAGTAATTAATGAAAATTGTATTTTTCTCACTATAATAAAAACACAGCCATTATTTTTTTTATTGTAACATGGTAAAAAAGTGTTGAAATTGACCAGTGTGTCCAATCTGTGAAACATATTCAGCATAATGAAGTCACTAATAAAGCAACAAAGCATCTGTCTGTCATTTTTAAAATTGTCTTAACAAAGTCAATAATATAATTTCAAAGCTCACACATGCATTACATACAAAGATAAACTTGAAAGAGTGGTTATTACATGTGCAATTTATGATGTTTGATTGTTTCTGTTTCGAAAGCCTTGGTGGGCAAATTATTGAAAAAATTCAATGATTCTCATAAATTTCCATGAAATGAAAACATAAGCTTTTATTTATGTCTAAATACACTTATGATTTCTTTTTAAAAATATATTCTTACTGGTTAATTCAATTACATTTGTAGTTTTAGATGCGTAATTGTTGTGATGTCATAAGATTATATCTATCAAAATGAAATAGATTTATGTTACTTCATATCAGTGATGTTCAGGAATACCTCAATAGCTTCATATCAAAGATATTACTCACTGATCCAGGTTAAGTCTATTAAAGATCTCCTCTGTTGTTTCCAAGACTTTATCTACATAGTCTATTTTGTCTGGGTAACATTTGATGGCCAGGTTGATTAGTGCTACCTGGAGGGAAACAATGTCATCTGGAGGCATGTCAGGTCGATTCTGTGAATAAAAGCTACACTTGCATTAAAACAAAACATATCAGCTACTAAAAACAAATATGATTTTTACTATAGTCAAGATTAAAATACTGTGAATTCCTTTTTTTCACCAATATTACCATTTTATGGATTTTATGGTTGTTACCAAAAACTACCGATTCAAACCCCCAATTAACAACAATCCATCAGTAGCAGTTATTACTAAAACCAGTTAAAATGTTGCTTTTGTAAATCCACAAAAATTGATTTTCATGAAAATGTATACAATCCAATCACATTAATTGCTAGAAAATGAATGAAGAGTTTGTACCAAAAGGCTAAGCTACAGCATTTTTATTCTTGCAGCACACATTCTAATACTGTAAACTGTGTGAATTTTTTATTCCTATATATTAATTAACCAAGTCAATTAATTTAAAAAACAAAATTGTAATTTGAAAATGTTTCTTCAATAATACATATCTGTTCATGAGCTGTTAGGAGTAGGAGTACATCCATTACCAGCCCCAACAAGCTAATAAAATGTTTGCTGCATCTTTTGGCTTGTTATACCAAGGTGGCAGTCACACCTGAGTTGTCTACCCTTGCATCACTAGGTTGTCATCAAAGGCAAATCCCAGAGCAGATGTACATGCCCTTCAGGGGTTGTAACTGCACGCTTTGGAGGGTTGTGCCCTTATTATGATTGGTAATTATTACTGAAGAAACATATTTTACCCTAAAAATGTTCCCCTATCATCTAATGCATGAAATAATGTTAAGTACTGCTTTAGTTTTGCAGACTGATACCAAAAATATCTTGAGGTGGATGAAGCTTGGTGGTCAAATCTGACAGCATTCAGAATGTAACACCTTTAAGCAAGGGATTTAAATAAATACAAGTTTACCTGGTATGGTTTTTTTTTATTTATTTTGCCATTTCTGTATTCAAATATGAATTTTTTGACCTTTAAAAGTGACAGTCTGCTTTTGTAACAAATTTTCACCCCAATTTTGATAATCACTTTTTTTCAGTTTGCAATATACTCTCATATCTGCATGATTTCTCCTATCTTTACAAACACAGGTACAGGTAAGAGTCTGATGAAAAGTAAAATCCTGGTTAACCAAGTTTAGTTTATATATAATTGAGAGTTTTGCTTTAAACTTTAATTACTTATCAATGATGTATTCACACAATGAATGATAGTATCATATTTTTCAGTGTCAAACAACTGTCCAGAATGGCTCTACCTTTCACCATATGACTGCTGTTTTCAATTACATACCCTTCTTCTTAAAACACAGTCAACACTAACTGGCAAAAAATGTGATTTTCATTATCATTTGAGCATTCTTTCACAATATTTACATTGCAAAACAATGACAAAAACCTAAAACCAGTCATTAAAACAAGATGTTTTTCTTTGATCAACCTGGCTACATTTATGTATTCTTTAGTCCAGTTTCAAGCAAAAATAGTTGCTGCTGTAATGGTTGTTTTTGTAAATACAGACTCTTTTAATTTATTTATAAAAGAAAAATCAATTCAAGATCGAAGTTGAATGGAGGATATTATCATTATGTTTTGTTTGTCCCATCTAATATTTGGCATAATAGTGGGCTCTAATTTTATACCTATTCATATTTGTTTTCATTGTTGTTGTTGTGGGGCTTAACGCCATTTTTCAGCACACAATAGGCTATACATGGCAGCCAGTGTTAATGGTGGAGGAAGAAACCAGAAATCCCCGGAACGAGCCACCGACTCACGAGAAGCTACTGGCAAGCTTTTTCACATATCCACATTCACCGAATCCTTGTTTTCTTTATACAAGTTTAAAGATGATCTGACCTAATTTTTAAGTGATTATATAATTTTTCTTGCTGTAACTTAGAATGAAAAAGTTCAGCAGGTATTTTGTTTTGTTAAAGTTACAGCACAATGATGACTTGAACTGTAAATTTTGTGTTAACGAATGTGAGAAAAATAATCCTTCATTATGCCTTAGTGTTGGACAGGAAATTTCAACCCTTGGGATAAAAATTTTGTATCAGACACATGGCCTGATCCTTAGGTGGAATTTTTTCTTTATTGATGTAAATAAGGGAGTCTATTAATCCTTTATGGACAGACTTCCTTTATAGATAGATCTACTTTATAGATGGGCATCTTTATAGATGGACATCCTTTACAGAACTATATCCCTTATAGACAAATGTCTTTTATAGACATGATATCCTTTATATGGTGTTAAAAATAATCAAGAAAAGGGACCCATAAACATTTCCTTTAAAAACAGGTGTATGTATGCATGGTTGTCTGTTAAGGCAGGTTTTATAATGATATTTGGCAGTGACAAAAAGTTTAGGTTGCCTGAGTTTACAGTATGATTTTACACATCAATGGCATTATTATTTTGGCATAAAGCATTTGCACCTGGATGATCTGAGCTATCTGCTGAGAGAAGATATCAAAAAGCTTTATGTCAGGGGGAATTCCTGATCCTTCCTCATTTTGGGCAAACTGTGCCAACCTACAAATAGAGAAAATAGGAAAGTGACTAAAATGCTTTAACTTACTTGACTTCTGAAGTTTTTTTAATTCTACTGTACACATGTTGCTTTCTGAAGGAAATACATGGTTCAAAATTAAATTTTAATAATTGTCTATTCATCATGCATCAGAACGTTTCTTCACACAAACTGAGAACTTCCTTAATGCTTGGTTTGTGACACTAAACATTAAGCCAAGATCAAGGAATAAAATGAAGTGATGTTATAACTGTATACAATAATATTTTTGTCAGGTAACTGTGCATCAGGTAACTAAAAAAAATTGGGACAAGACAAATGGTGAGTCTGGGATGAGTGAGTTGCAGTTACACTGTACAATTATCTGATTATAAAATAAATATTAAGGTTATTTAATTGTTTTAATCACCAGTAAATTTCATGTGTTTTAAATTTCTGACAGTGTTTTAATTTAATGAATTTTGTAAGAAGATTAGCCCAAGCACTTCAATTATAGAACATATTATTTTAAACATGATGAGTGAAAAAATGTGGAATGGTGATTATTTTGATGGAATTTAGTGACAAAGGACCTGCCATAAAGAAAAAGTCTTGCTCTAAAGACTTCAATACACATAATTTAAAAGTGATGATGGCAGCTTTACCTTCTTCAAGTTGTTTTAAAAATCAAAATGGATTGATCATTAACGGATATCATATGTGCAAATCCAGATTCACCAGTCTCACTGAATGAAACAGAAATAAGTTCTAAGGACATAACAGGTGATTCTACATTAAACATAAAATATGGAATGATTGAAAAAAGCTTTACTGCACTGATATTTCATGAAACATACAAGTGATGTGGTATCTGAAAATTGTTCTTTAAAAATTAAACTGTATTTCTGTAAAATTATGTAAGATAAAATTATTTGTACCGTATACAGACCTAATAGATCAATCTCTTTTTCATAAATTAAATTACTTTATTTACAATTTCCCACTTATAATATATATATATATATATATATATATATATATATATATATATATATATATATATATATATATATATATATATATATATATAATCTTGGAAAGGAGAATTTATATTTGATAATTCTTTACTTCCTAAGGAATGCAGATTTTATTAATATTGTTTACGTTCATTTTGTTACTACAAGTACTGCAAAAGGGTGCAATTATCAGACACAACAAGTACTGCACAAGAGTATAATTATCTGCAATTACAAGTACAGTATCAGAGTACAATTACTGGCAATTACATATACTGTACTGAGTTCCAATATCAGTTATAAAAAGTGTTGTAAATGGGTACAATTATTGGCAATTACATATACTGCATACAGTACCATTATCAGTTATAAAAAGTGTTGTAAATTGGTACAATTATTGGCAATTATATACTGCATAGAGTACCATTATCAGTTATAAAAAGTATTGTAAATGGGTTCAATTATTGGCAATTACATGTACTGCATAGAGCCATTATCAATTATTTATACACAACAAAAACACAGATCCAGTTAAGATTTTATTTAAAATTATCATGTTGGCCTTGGTAGACTGTTTGCTGCTACTGATGAAATTATTTTGGTTCATTCTGTCAGTGAGTGATTCAGTGGCTACTGAATGGCACAACGTGGTTGTACAGAGGTCACAGCTGTCTGTGAAACTCCCTGACATAATGTTATGGATAACCCTTGAGTAAAATTTGTTCAGCAGAAAAGTCGGGAGTGAATGTCTCTCACACATAATAATGCGGACTATTTGCAGGAATGGTAGCAAATAAATCATCTATTGCCATGTATAAACCATCTTTAAGCAAGCACTGAATCCACAATAAAAAGTATTGTATATGGGTAAATTATTGTCAATTACATGTACTGCATAAGTACCATTATAAATTATAAAAAGTATTGTAAATGGGTACAATAACTGGTAATTACATGTATACTGTACAAGATAAAAGTATTGTAAAAGAGTAAAGTTATCAGCAAGGCCAATTACTGTACAAGAGTACAATTATCATCAATTACAAGTTCTGAAAAATAGTGAATTATCAGCAAGTAAATTAACTTTAAAGAGTACACTTAACAGCAAGTACAAACACTACTGGGGATTACAACAGCCATTAATTCAATTAAAGTTGTTTCATCTCTCAAGAAACTTTGTTTCCTTATATTTAAGGAATACCTCCAATCTTTATTTTAAGAAAGAGATTCTCAAGATTACCATTTTAACTACAAGTGTTAATTTTTCCCTTTATCTATATTTGAGAAAAATTCCCAAAAATGTCAAAGCATCTTAAGCAAGATAATGTAAAATTCAAATGTAAATATTTTATGAAACTGAGTGAAACTGGTGCCTGATTTTCAGTGTCCTTCCTTATGACTATATAATATGATAATAAATGAATAATTCATTTTCATTTCCAAAAATTATATTTGTGAGCTACTTGGTAAATCATCTAGAAAGACACATGGTGAATCTGCTGAGACACATGATGAATCTGCAAGTGAGATACATGGTGAATCTTCTGGTAGGACACATGCTGAATATGCTAAAAAGACACATGTTGAATCTGCTAGTGAGAGACATGGTAAATCTGCTAGTGAGACACATGAAAAAACTATAAATCTGTTTTGTAAGCCACAGTGATATGTATTTTTGAGTAAAATGAGACTTACCGGTCAATAAGAGCAATAATGATGTTTTTAACGTTGACACTGGGATGTAAGTCAGCACATGCACGCAGGAAAGGACTCAGTGTTGCCAAGTGAAATTCATCAGGGAAAACCTGAAAAATAATTACCTGAATAAGCAAAAGCAGGTCTACATGCATACATATACATATATGTAGAATTCTGTAACAAAATGATTAAGAAATGTGGAAAAAAGGCATCATTATTACACAAAATAGCAGTTTATAAGACATACTTAGCTCAAATAAGCACAGCTTGTTAATTACCAATCACAATAGGTTCATTCAATGTACATATAGTTTTGTGACCTCCATAAAATGGTCCAAATCATGCTTTTACCCTACAGTTAGTGACAGAAAATAACAAAATAGCAAACTGAAGCTAATAATGAATATGCCACTGGGTTAAGCTAATTAGTGTGGAGTGGCAGATTATGAACCATGTCTCTTTGTGTTAATTTGTTGATGGTGATCAAGAATTATCAATAGTATTTTCATTTTTATTAATAAAAATGAGTACCTGTGACTGCATATGATATTTCAGATGAATTCTAAATTTAAAGAATAACAAAACAAACTAATAATAATTTTTCATGACTGATGAAAACTAAAATAACTTGCATATGGTAAGTATCATTTTATACTGATTTTCTATTTCTTGTGTCAGCATGTACATCATTACAGAAAAAGCATGGATGCATCAATATATTAACGAATCATTTTAACTCTAGTAAACATCATGTTGAACTTACTGTGAAAAGCATGCTGAGGATAACAAAAATTACTATGACGCTTACATGAACAAAGTTTCCTTATGACAAGTAATGATACACAATTACTAGTCAAAGTTTATAAACATGCTTGATTTGTAACTGAGGCACAATAGACCCTGGGGCAGGCAAACAAAATGGTGCTGACATGTGTATTGTAAGACATAGTCAAACAACTGACGTGTGATCTATTCATCTCTAAAAGAAACAAAGTAAGAAACTGACAAAAACTTCCAAGTACTTCCTGTGGTAACAAAACTACCACTAAATCACTCAAATATTAAAGATGAGATAATGTGATATCTCAGAAAAGTGCTTGTGTCTTCGTACAAACAGAAGTAATAACTACTGTATGCATGTAGTGGTGCCAATCTCTCTAAGGGGAGAAAACTCTTGTCTGACTTCCACCTAGTAAGCAGACAACTACAACACTTATGCTGCATGAAAAACCTTGGAGGGGCTGGACTAGCAAGGTAGTAGACATGCACCTGTATTATGAAACTTAGTAGTGTTCCACCAAAATGAACATTCACAAATAAAATTTCCTGTGCTACAATATGGACACAAAGATGATTAAATTGGATTTACCTGCACACAGCAGCAATGTGGTGTGTAAGTGCAAACTTTGGCAAACAGGCTTCCTTGCATTATCTGAACATAAGGCTTTTTATTCAACGGTTTAAAATCAAAGTTATTATCAGCTGTTTGAAATAAACAATTTACATCCCATGCTTTCTGTAATGTACTGTTTCTAATTTCTTTCCTTTGATGATACACACAAATCATTAGTCCTGAGAACTGTACAAAATATTTCTGCACATAACAACGGATGAAAACACAGTAAAAGCATTTGTATCTGATCAACTATATACGTTTTGTTTACATATCTATCTCATTTGATTGGCTTAAATAGCCTTGGACAGAAAAGAGTAAATTAAAAACAAAAGGATCTTCATTTAAGCATTGATTCTTGTTTTTTTCGGCAATGCATCTGCATTCATGATGTCAGCAAGCATAATATAGTTATATGCTGTGCTATCTGAAAAACTTATACAAGACTGTTAAAATAACATTTAACAAGGACCATTTCAAATGAATTTTACAAGGTAGAAAGCCTTAATCAAAATGAAATTGAAAAGATGATGGGTACAAGCCTTAATCAAAATGAAATTGAAAAGATGATGGGTACAAGTATTCAAATATAACTGTATTTAGCTAATTCTGGAAGATATACCTGAATGACACATTCCATCAAGTATTCTTGAGAAATTGCATCTCTGCAACTAACTGCCTGCTCCAAGACCCCGGGTAAAACAAGCTGAAAAAGGTATAGTCATAATTACAGCACTTTCCTTGTACTATAGATGATTTTCCAATATCCAGGAATTACACTATCAGGTAAAATGAGCAAAACAGTCACAAAAAATTGCACAACTTTATGCAAAGACATGTCATAGGCAATAACATCACCTTAGATCTCCAGGTCTTGGGAACAGTCATCTATTTTTGTGTGTGATTCTAAGTAATAATTAATGAGCAATCTTCCATCATGACATGCTACAACTGATTATAGGCCTCCTAACCATACAAATACAAATAAATATATTTTTACCTGATAAAAGATATTTAAATATATCAAAATTTATTATCAGAAAGCAGAATTGTATAGCATACTGCTGAATGTTATCGATAACTTATGAATAAACTTGAATATTTATTGTTAACAACCTAATTTTTACATATGGGGTAAATATGCTGTGTGATGTTTCTTCATTCCTTCTTTTGATTTAATGAAGGTAATTATTGCTTTTATATATATATATATATATATATATATATATATATATATATATATATACACACACACACACACACACACACACACACACACACACACACACACACACAGTACATTAATGCCAGGCACTGATTTATTTAAGTTTCATTGATGGGAATGGAAATTGCAGTTTACTTGTTGAGAAAAAAAAATCTACACATTCAGTGATCATTCTTGGGATTTAGAAGCAATTCACTAAAAGCAAAGCATGTAAAGCATGGTAAAAATAAATTTCTTAACTCGTGTTTTAATGAAGATGTACTCTGTGAAGCTAGACATGAAGGGGAGGAGGGATTTAATTCCTGAATGCATGAAATTGACGGTCTTTTATCACTTATCTTAAAAGTATGATCATAAGGTTTTAGCATTAAAATGTCACTAATTGAAGTTCCTTACAAAACTATTATTTGGAAAGTAATATACATAATATAGATTTGCCTAATACCTGATGTTCTATTAAAAAAATGAGAGACTGTATATGTCATGAAAGAAGGTATTTCGCATTTGATATTGCATTTATTTCAGGTGACAACAGTCAATACCTATGCATTAACAGTGAAGTGGGGTGTAAAGACCATGGTAGTAGTTCAAAACAGACATATAATGATTTTCTTTTTTTGTAATATTATGGCTGTATAGTTTGTTGTCAAAAAAGTAATAACTATCCAATCTTTTACAATTTTCAAAACCTATTACATTAACAGACTTGAAAAAATATTTACCACTTGTTCTGGTGACATCCAGGCAATAAGAAGCTTGGAAAGAAGTTTTAAATTTTTCTGACTTTCCAACTTTATCTGAATATCTCTTTCTTTAAGACATTGTAGAGGAATTTTCAAAACATTTTTTGTTAAAGAAAACAAATTTATCCAGATTTATTTTGATGTAATAAATTTTTTCTAGGATATAAAAATAATCATGCGGGAGGCACAGGTGAATTCAAGGAGTCTCCCTCAAAAAACATGAGGGTTGGCATGTCTGTAAATGGAGTTACATTTTTTTTTATATGAGCACATCTGAAATAAGGCCTAGCTGTATACTCTATAACCCAAAATACAACCATCAACCAAACACTAAAATAAAAAGAATTAAAAGTTCTTTTAATAATGCCTAAGATATCCAAGGCCACTTTTAAATACACCACTCCCTCGATAACTCACAGAGATCAGGGTCCAAAAACATCGACCGTGATATAAGCGAGGGCACGAGTTATCGAGGGACCTATAACAAACAACAAAACTAACAAAGGTATCGACGTAGTGGCAAAATGGGGGGTAGCTTAGCATGTTACAGTGCTGAATACTCAATTAATAATCATGCTAAGATTAACAATGAATAAATATCTCTTCATATCGGTGTACTTTGTTTCATTTTTTCATCACAGAGTAACATTAATTTCAGGATTACTTGCAGTATATTGATCATCAAAACATTATTCCACGTGGTTTCCATTCGCTTAGCACATGTACGACTTCACGTCGTGTACTATGTCACTAACTTTTGCTGTGAATGGTATACATTCTAGTTTTATTGTTGGATCCAAAGTAGACATTTTCTTTTTTAAATATGAAAGATCGGCATATTTCGAAAAAACAATGTTGATCGAACGATGTGTAGATATTTATTGTGGTAGACATAAAATGGAAGACAAAAAAAAAAATAAATTCACAAGGGTGAAGCATTACCAACATGAAATTAATGGGTCTAAAAATTTAAAACGACCTAAATTAGAACACGATAACACTTGCGGTTTGTGACATGTTGTTGTGTGAACCATGCGTACACAGCATCATCTAATTCATTATCACTTGCAGTCTGTGCTCGTTTTTGTTTCATCCCTTCATCTGAATCAACATCATGTGAGTAATTTTAAAGTTTTTCGGCTCATCCTTAAGCCAACCTCTAAATGTTGACTCAGCAATTTTTAGTTCATTGCAAATTTTTGATCTCGCTTTGTCATTATGAACACCATCTATGATGAACAGCTTTTCGGTCACTAAGTATGCCTTTCGCTTAATTCTTTTGCTCTCGATTGTCACATTTACAAATGATTATGATACATTACTGATATTATATACTTTAATGATGTTAATACATAAAAGGTGAAAATATTTTCAATTGGTCAAGTAAAATGAAATTTGATGATGGTAATGAATGCAAGAACGTTTGCTCCTATTGGCATGCCTTTGAACTTTATTTTATTGTACTTACCTTGTTTGATTTGATACAAAAGACATATTCAAAGTGATAAAACAACACGGGTCTTTTTTAATTGATTCTTCTATTGCAACAAACACTTCCCCTAGCTGTTGATAGAAACAAAGCCAGCATGTAATTAGTACTCATGGGATTCCATGTGATGGTCGACTGATTCTTTTCATGTTTTCATATAAGAGAATATGTATGTTGCCATTATAGTGTTGAGATGAAATTAAAGGATTATAATGTAAATTTCACCTAGCAAGACATTTAATTGGTATTTATTTCATTCCCTGTTGCCACATGTTAGCATTTACCAGAATTTTTCGTTGAGTGCTGTTTATTTAGAGTGTATTGACAACTATTTTTCTATTTAAAAAAAACTAACATAATATCTTATTAGAAATTGCAAATTTCACAATATGGATTCTATCTTTATGGGTAGTAATCATCATTTTCGATGATAAAAATGAGCTATATATCAAGGTTTAATTTACCAATTTACCATTCCTAATATGACTTTTTTCATGTTCAACACATTTTAAAATATATTGTCTTTGAAAAAAATCGGGAGCCATGCTGGACACCGCATTATAAGCAGGGTTCATGAGTTATCTGGGCGTGAGTTATCGAGGGAGTGGTGTAACCAGTATAACCAATGAGGAAAACCTGGGAAATTCTTTATCTTTAAAAATTTTAACTGTTACAAAAATACAAAATTGCAGAATGTTACCAAAGATGTGACCCATGGATATTATAACAGTAATAAACTTGCTTTACACACTTTTTGGTGGTAATGGGTTTGATACTCAATTCTAGCACATTCAATAGAAAAGTGGTCAACCATCAAAGATTGGTGATATTCTTTTTTTTTTTTTTTACAAGATTCTTTTCTCAAAGACCACCTACAACCAGTATCAATGCCAAGGAAAGTACTCTTTATAAGATATTAAAACTTTTGTACAAACAGCATATAAATTACCTCGATAAAAGTAATATATATGTAACACTAAATACAAGTAAAAAATGAATACAGTCTAACATACTGACCTTCTTGTATTTTTCCATATCAATGCATTCTAGCTGACTCAGTCGTACAAGATTGGTGCCAACAAGGATCCTCAATTCCTGCCTCTCACGCTCTCGTTTCTCCTTGTCACGTGAGTGACCCTGATGCTGCATCCTCACCCACAGCTTATTCATCTCAGAGAAGTTAAGCTGGATAAAGTCAACTGAGTCGTACACAGTCCCAACTTCATATTCCCCTGGGCTGAAATATGCATATCTTTAATATATTACACATGAATATACTGTATATACCTTCTGATAAATCAAAGTCCAACTGTAAACAATACAAACTCTCATCTGCAATCACATTATGTGCTGGCAGATCAGGGTCTATGCTATTTGTTCTACTGATTTCTCCTAACAAACGGCACAGACCAAGATCTGCTAGCACATTATGTGATGGTAGATCTGGATATGTGTAGTTAGCAGATGGACTTGACTCTTAAGCATATACAGCATATACAGTATATTTCTGATCATTTTTATAGCCATCAGTTACCTCTTCTGTATTGTCTATTATGTAAATGTAATTTAATTATTTGTTTTAAAAACAATTTTTTAATTTTTATTTCCATTACATGTTTTTGTCATGTAACTTTATTAACTAGATTTGAAAATTTCCCAGAAAATTCAATTCAGTTATGTTAGGTCTCACTGTTAATTTTGATAAACAACTAGTATTATAACACTGTATCTAGTTTCTGACCTTGATTCAGAACAAGTGGCAGTTGTAGTAAACAAATTTTTTAAATTATTTTTTTATTCATTCTTATAGCAAGAATTGTTGAGTCAAGGCCATATCTAGATTATGTGATTGTAAACATATAAAAAGCTTGTTCAATGTTCTGGAAGGTGATCATGTGACCCTCACATGGGAATCTGTTTTGCATCTTAAAATTAGTGTATAACTATTGTCTTATAAAGAATTTGCGAGTCAGGGTTTAAAATTATGTTGTGACCAGTTTGAATTTAATTTTTATTTTATTGAATTTTCAGATGATTATTTTCCCAAGAATACAAGTGCTCATACAGAATTCTTGGACAAAGACATTCACTGAAATTTATTTAGAATGCCATTATGGAATATTATTTTCTGTGATTCTACTAGAAACCGTTGACACATCAATACAATGCTGACCATCTCAGATGTCATCGCCCACCATTTTGAATTTCACTCGGACTTGAACTCACTTATTTAGGACTTTTTAATAACAGGACTTCCATTCTTTAATTCTTGGATTATTTTTAAATTTGATTCATAAAACCATAAGTTTCTTTTTTATCATTTTTCTCTATTTTACCTTGGTTTTTCTAGGACAATAAATTATTTTTTAAATTTTACAAAGCTTGTTGTCTTCACTCTTTTCTTGCTACTTTTTGTATGAGCCTACACACGTCACACTATAAATGCTACTCTTCTTAGGCTGATCATGTCAAAGACAGGGTAGGGGTGTTCCATCTTGAATTCTATGAAAGGCAAGGTTTTGTCCATTTTTGGTGTGTTATACCAGAGCATCATGTATAAGGTTATAAAAGGTTAACTGCCTTGCCCATGGATGCCATGGTAACCAATCTGGACCGAGTCAATGGTGTCTACAAAACATGCACTCCTCTGGTCATGACTACAATGTAATAATCACTAAATTACTGTGGCTCTTAATTGTACAATAAATACATCTTTATCACAGAAATTTTAAAAAAAAGTGTTACATGATAAAATGTATTATTGTGAATATCAATTAAATTATACATACCAACCCCATGAAAGGTATAAGCATAATTATTGCTATAGTAAGTGACCAAAAAGTGTAATTTGGGCATAAAAGTGTAATCCATATAAGTACATGCAGGCATTACAGCATGTTTGAAAGATATACATTTTTTTTGGCTACTAACCTTGTTCTGCAGACCCAACTAAATCAATCAACACTCAGTGTTCGCTTCATTGGAACTTTTGTAGGTATGAAGATTTCAACAGCATCTTCTTTTAACTGTAGATAAATCACAGGTCAAGAGACCTGAGGCTGTGTTGCCCATGTAATTAGGAGAATAGGTTATCATTCACATGGGGAATCCATCTATTCTTCCACAGAAGGATATCTGAGGCAGAGGTCAGATATTCAGCATCCTTGCTTCCTATTACTTACTCTCATATTATAATGTGATTTAGGAACATATTTGAAGAAGAAAGAAAATTTTTAAGTAAATTAAGTTTCTCCAAGAATATTTATCCAATCACATTACTTAAAACCCCTCCCAACCAACCCACCATGCAAGCATCCTCATTAGAATCTAGCTCAGCAGAGTCAAGGGGTGGTAATGGGCAAAAGTTACTGCCCTTTGACTATTTGAAATAGGAAAAGAATTTTTGTCATTTAGTAGGGCTGGATTCAAGACATAGAAGTATATATTCCAAATGTAACGAGACTGGGGAACATATCCAAAGGAGAAAATAATTTTCAAAAAGGATTCCAAGACATTTTTGTTGATTTCATATTCAAGTTGGATTCCAGGACCTTCTTAAAAATCAGGGATTCCTGAAGGATACTGAGGAAATGCATTAGCATGAATATTTTGTTTGACACTACAGCACTAAAGATAGCTATGCATTTTACACTTCCTTATCTATAGATTCTTCCAACTCTGAAGAGCATGAGATAAGTACTTTGTCTACATTTGTACATGTACTAATAATAATGAAAAGCAACGACAGCTTTATAAATAATGACTTTAAAACAGATATCTATTTCACAGGTAAATACTTGTTTTCAATATTGTAATTAATCATAATCCTTGACAATGCAAGTTTAAGGGGTTGTATTAAATATTTAAATACTTAGGCATTTATCTACTAATATAGATACCTTTCAATTTATTATTTTGATTCAGCATTCTAACATGAAATATTAATCATAAAATGGTAGATAACCCAGACCTAGTTCAAAAGTGTCAGGTACAAATGCATGTGATCTGACTTCAAGCACCCACAGCTTTATGTCTGTAAGTACATCTCTAGCATTTTTCTCCATACAAAAATACAAGGAGAAAATGGTATCCATTTTTGAATATAGAATATAATTTCCGGTAATTGGAACAAAAATCATAATGCTGTTTATATTAACATACTTAGCCTCTGTTTCACAATCTGGGAGGGCATTTTTAGTGCACTGTAAAAGGTAGTTCCGGAGAAAAAGTCCTCGAAGAGGATGCTGAACACCACGGCACATCTCCACAAGGTCTTTCAGGATGTCCTTCCGTGACAGCTCATTGGCTTTGATGTACACAACACCAACAGTAATCAGCAGATACCTGTGGTAGAGATATCAGGATAAAAAAGCACTCAACATACATGAATATACATTTAGTGATGAGAAGTTGATGCTTTGGTGTTCAATTTGTAAGTGTGAAACAAACAGGAAAATTGCTGAAAGAAAACTTATATTTGACAATAATCTTAATACTTTAAATGAAAATAAGTAAATTGGGTGTTTAAATTTATCACAAGTCACCCTATTTATTTAAAGAACCATGTAATTGACACAATATTTGTTTTTCTCTTGAGATACACACAGAAGACCTACCTTACAAATGTCATAAAAGTGTCTCATGAGTTTTTCATTACACAAGAGTGTCCTAAATAAAAATTTGGTAAATGCTGTGAATGGTTCTGAAGTAAAATCAAATGTTAATTACAGTAATCATTTACCATAATGCAGTTTATGGAAACCATGAAAGCCTACCATGTGACAGCTGTGTGTTACCAAAACTATTACAGTATATACTAGCTTACAAATTAAGCTGAACTACAAAATTCACAGACGAAGATTTATTGTTTTATAATGTACCAGAAGATCTGAATCTATGCAGTTAGAACAAACATCACAGATCATAATATACCTATGCATTTTGCAATGGCATATCAGGGTCTATGTTGTTTGTAACTGGTCTGAGTTATAAGCAAATATATGTGGCCCTCTACTTTAACCACTTTATAAAAGAACTGTTACATTGGGTAGTGTTACAGGGAGGGAAGAATTTTGATTACAAAAAAAACTGTTTAGTTATTCAAGTCACTGTTACTAATACAAATAAATTTCATTTTATAATAATTAAAATGTTTTATAAATCAATATCAAATTTTTTTATTCAATAATATAACCATTAAAATGAATTAATTGATTTAAGAAAAATGTCATAAGAATTTGATGTATGTGATACTACTGGTACACCAGTTTATTACTGTATCTTTTTCCGGTGGTATGTACCATCATACCTTTTCATTGTACTTCACAGTATTCACAGTACTTCAAAAGTTTCTGTCAGTAATGTACAAATGTACAAAAATGTACAATGTACAAAAATGTACAAAATGTACAATGTACAAAAATTTCTAAATAATCTTGTTATGAATTTAATGATATTAACAACATGGTTTTACTTTTCAAACAAAATAATTCACAACATTTTTTATTTTTTTTACAAAACAATTGAACTATTTAAATATAAGTTACATTTATGTCAACTAAATATTTTTTTGTTTGTTATGCATGTTTTATGTTCACTGGTTCTATCTGTTAAATGTTCAGACATTGGCATACCACTCAAAGTGTATCTATTATATTAATAATATAGATTTTAAATTTAAAGCTTCAATGTCAAAACTTCTATTTTTATTAATAATCACTCTAATGTTAGCACTGTGTTTCATAGTGTGTAAGCTATACTGTCAGCTTAATTATCCCATTTAGTTACAGTATTTTAATTAAAACCTATATAACAAATTATATATACATGGCAAATTCATCTATTATTATGGCCTGACTACATATTTTTGGTGCTGAGCTGTGATATTGTTTTGAGCTAACTTGTTTTATTTTTTAAAAATAATGCATATGATATGGTGTTATTTTGCTATAAATCAGAGCATATTTTTTTTTAACTATTGGCAGATGGAAATTCACCCCACACAACTCGCCCCTCACAAAAGTGTCAGGCCCCTGACCTTGAACATATTGTGGTATGTTTAGAAATACCATGGCAGACTGCAATATACCATTGTTAAGGTACCGAGCTCTAATAAAAACAAACTCACAGCCTGGGCACAATGTTGCCAGCGTATTGCACCAGTTCATACAGATCAGCCACTTTCCTCCCTTTCTGAAACTCGTCCACCAGATACAGCTCCAAGTGTCTCAGTTCATCAGATATTGCCATGTCTTTTCTCTTGTTAAGGTCTATTTTGTGATTACATTGATATAGAAACATGTCATTGTACACAAAATAAATTTTTAAAAATGTTTTAAAGGTTCTTAAGTTCAGACAATATTGCTAAATTTGATAAAACCTAAATTGTTCTATTCAGGGGCCATAACCCGTCACAAATGTTTAATGGAGAATAGTAATCTATAGAGCCATACCAAATTTGGTTTCAATCCAGGTAATCCTAAGCAGAAATTGAAGGTCATTGTTCTAGGTCAAACAAGGGCCATGTATCTTGAACTCAAGTTATAATGTAAAAACACTAAACAAGAACTCTAATTATATGACCCTAAAACAAATTGCTTTCATACCCAAAGTACAAGCCATTCACAAACTAGGGTGAAAGTACAAAGTTGAGAAATTTAATTTTATAAAAAAAATGATATTTCATTTTTTACCTAGTGACAAAGACCTACTACATACAAGCCATTTCTAAGATGTGACTAGGAATCTTTCATACATGTGAAAATATTGACGAATACAGTCTTTTTTCTTTCAGTTCCTGTGACATTGACTTCTGATGTTTCAGCTTAAATTGATATGTTTCATTCTTTATGCAAGCTTTGTACAAAGGTTATATAAATAGTAGATGGTATAGAACTTGTGTTATCATGTGGAAAAAAGCAAGAAACAGCTGGATGGGTATGCAGATGAATGTATGCATGTACAGTTGGATGAATGTACAACATAACACGATATGATCTGCATTATGACATGCCAAGAAATCTGGGTTGGTAGGATGCTTTCTGTTCATATTTATTCCAATGTTGTTGATTGCAAAATGCTACGAAAATAATTGTTTCAAGTTTTCTGAAGTTTTTTTTATCTTCACTCTTATCTGATGGTTCATCAGCATTATCAGTTCAATACTGAAAGACCCTTGTGCTATGGTAATTTGTGTTAAGTTGGTCAAATTATCATTAGTGATCTATATGCATCCTTTTTACACAATTCAGAGTTCTTTATGCCAAGAAGTTCTTTCTCAACTTTGGTAAAATTCAATTAAGTGGCTTTTGAGAAGTTGTTTCAAGCTTTCTCTGCCTTTTGTTACGATAGAGATTTTTGATTATATCAGCATCATATAAATAAATCTGAAAGTTCTACATGTTTGATGCTTCCCAATCATCACTGATATTTTCCAACAGGTCAGATTTTGATGGGCCAATATTCTGCATAGTTTCTATCCATTCAAAAGCACAAAAATCATTTTTTTCCTTATTCTCTATAATTTCTCCATTAGCAAGGTAAAAATAATCAATACCAATAAATTAGCAATAAAAATTATTCCTTTATTTGATTCACATATTTGTCTGCATTAATCCCAATTAAAGGAACTATCCACCACATGTTTCACAGCAAAATTACAGCGTACCAATAAGGCCTTGCAGTGAAAACTCTATGTCAATATGACCAATAATCCAGCGGCCATAGAAGATGCCATATTGGAAATCAGATCTGCATAAAGTTTTGAGCAAAAATCCCAAAATGATATGGACATCTATTCAGGAGAATAGTTAACAAGATTTTCAAAATAGCCACTGTGGTGGCCATACTGTATGCAAAATTAACAACATTTTCATTCACAATTAGTTCATAACATGTCTAAGTAACAACCCTATGTAGATATGACAATTAATTTAAACAAGAAATATTAATAACAACATGTGACACCATTTTTATTATGGACCAAGGCATCTATTGGAATAAATGATTTTGTAATGTTTTGTGGCAATCCTCAGAACAGTTTTGGTGAAGCAGCAACAAAAAAAATCATGCTAATCAACATAATGTGCAGGGCATTGATGAATGACCCTAACATAATTGGTCCTGGGTCATGGAGTGATCTGAGGTGTTTGCCTTTACTGATCACTGACATTTTACATGTGTCCATGTGGATTCAAATATCGGACCCAGCCAATGTGGGTATGTGAGAAAGCTTGCAAGTAGCTTCTTTTGGGTTTGTGGTTCATGCTGCCATATATAGCCCATCATGTGCTGAAAAATGGTGTTGAGCCCACAACAACAATCATATAAGCTCTTCTGGTCTATAACCAATAGAAATACAGGAGACCATTTGAGCAGCACCCTTGGAATGTTGTCTGTCTCTGGGGTTTTAGCATTGTCTGTTGTGGCAGTGCAGGCCGATGTGTGAGTGACAATCCCTATTGCAGTTGGAGCAGATGTACAGAGAAGTCTGAGTTGCTTTGGTTGCTGCTGCATGTTTCTTTCTCTTGCATTTCTTTGCAGCCTGCTGGACCCTCCTCCCATCAGTGACTACTATGCTCTTGCTGACCATCAGTCTCCAGGTGCCTCGGTCCTTGGCCTGTACTTACCAGCTGTCTGGTGAAATGCCGCATGCCTTCATGTCCCTTTTGCACACATCCTTGAAGCGGAGTGATGGATCGCTGACTCTTCTGGTGCCAGTGGCCAACTGGCCATATAGGATTTCCTTTGGCAGCCTCCTATCCTCCTTGCATCGAACATGTCCGAGCCATTGAAGGTGGCATTTGCTCAGCAGGGAGTCCATGCTTGGCATACTTGCACGCTGAAGGATCTCGCTGTGTGGGACGTGTTCTTGCAGCTGATTTTTAGGATGCACTGCAGGCACTGTATATGGACACACTTGCATCATGTAGGTGCTCCAGCTCTCACTTCCATATAGGAGGGTGTTGATAATGCAGGTTTGGTAGACTTGAGTCTTGGTGTGAACTGTCAGCGCACTGTTTTCCCACACCCTCTTTGTTAGTTAGGCCATGATGGTGTTTGCCAAGTAAATAAAGTTGTTGACTACTTCCAGGGTGGTGCCATCGATTTTGATGGAGAGGGCAGTGGTGACATCTTGAGCACTGACATTTGTCTTTCTAAGGCTGATAATATGCATGAACTGTTTGCAGGCATCAGTGAAACGGTCTTCCAGTCTTTGGAGCACATCCTCAGTGTGGGTCACAAGAGCATCATCATCAGCAAAGAGCATATTCCTGATAAGTACTGACCTCACTTTGGTCTTCGAGCGCAGTTGTGTCAGATTGAACAGCCTCCTGTCAGACCTGGTGTGCAGATATATGCCATCAGTGGATGTGTTGACAGTTTGGGACAGGAGCAGGGAGAAGAAGATGCCAAAAAGGGTTGGTTCCAATATGCAGACCTGCTTCATGCCACTGTTTATGGATAAGGAATCTGAGGTGGATCCATCATACAGGACTGTACCCTTCTTATCGGCATGGAAGAAGATTACCATGCTGTAGAGCTTTGGAGGGCAGCCAATCTTCCCAAAACATTCAAATAGGCCCTTCATGCTGACCAGGTCAAAGGCCTTGGTGAGGTCGATGAACATGTAGAATGGTTGACCTTGCTCTCTGCTTTTCTCTTGGAGTTGTTGGAGGGAGAAGATCATGTCTGTTGTTGACCTTCCTGCTCTAAAGCCACACTGGGATTCCGGGTACACGTGGGCCGTCAGCAGCTGCAGCCTATTGAGGAGGATGCAGGCAAACACTTTGTCAATGATGCTAATAAGCGAAATTCCTCTGTAATTGTTACTGTCACTGCAGTCTCCCTTGTTTTTGTAGAGTGTCACAATGGTGGTGTCATGCATGTCTTGGGGGACTGCTCCTTCCTCCCATCAGAGGCAGAGTAGCTTATGCAGCAGCTGTAGCAATGTTGGTTTCCCATGTTTGATGGCTTCTCGCAGATGCTGTCGCTACCTGGTGCTATGTCATTTGGGAGGCAGTCAATGGCTTTGTTGAGTTCCTCTAAGGTAGGCATTTTGTCAAATTCCTCCATAGTGGGGAGGCCCAGACCTTGCACACACACACCCATTGTCAATAAATACCCATAAATAATAGCCGAGTATTAAAAAATTAATCAAATCTGCAGAAGTGTTAAAATCAAATACACAAAGAAATGTATGTTGGTGAGTGAATCTTTTCAGTATCACAAAATTCTTGAAATCAGTTGTCCACAAATGGAATCCTAAACATGTTTCAAAACATTTGCAAATCACCAAAGATTTCTAAAGGTCTTGCAAATTTTTTTATATCATTTTATAATAGACTGTTGTTGTTGCTATAAAATTAGATAAGAATTTTTAATCTCTATTACTTAGTAAAGGAATGAAGTTGTAACAATGTCATTTAGCAGCCTATCTCTTCCAGAATTCACACATTGATATTTCATGGCAAATATTTGTCATATTGATGACAGTATTGTCATTCTGACAGTAAGTTTTGACTTTGCAAATGACTGCCTTAATGTAATTTGTGATAACTTATTTTCAGTCTCTGCAAAACAAATGTATAAAACCAAACAGTGCATCATATAATGGTAACAATAAAGGATACACAGTTCATAGTAGCTTTTAGGAGACAACATTGATGTTCTGAGCTCTCCCAGCATTGTGGAGGCATGTTTCAATCCATCCATTAACTTTCCTTTGTCCTGAGAAGAGAAAAGAAAAGTTAAATGTACATTTTATTTCTTTCAGAACATTTACCAAAGTAATTTTCAATACTTTCAAAAAATGACTGACAAGAATTGCACAGCATTTCACTATTTGCATACCTGTGTGTAAAATCCATCATGATAAAAAAAAGAAATTGTTGTTTTAAGTGAAAGTTTTTAAAATCTGCACAACAAAGAATTATTTCATGGCTATGCAAATGGAACACAAGAAACCCAGCTTTTCACTGATCTGCCTGAATAAATGAAAATTTCTGTAAGTTGCTATGATAAAAATAACAATCGGGTTTTGTGTGGGATGTGTCATATAAACCATAAACTAATCTGTTTCTTGTGTTAATTGAGTACCTATCAACATCCTGCACTTTATGAGGTACAAAAAAAACTTACATTGCATCAATGGACAGATGTTATTCCTTGCACCAAATAAATTAGAGCTAATATTGTCAAAACAGCCCCTGCGCATGAAGAACTATATTGGTGTACTGAAACCAAACTTTGGTTTCTATAATGATGACAAAAGATTAAGGATATCAGGCTGGTACTTAACTATCATAAAAGTTCACACTGGCAAATTCAGTGAATGATAGAGAATTATGTATTTTAATATTTATATTGTTGCTGGTAAACATTCAATGCTTTCTGAAATGATAAATGGAATGTTGTGGAAAATTTTGTAAGGTGTAAAGGTGGCACAAAAATGTCAAAATCAGGTGATGATAGGTTAGAGTATGATCATAACAATGAAGATAAAAGATTATAAAAGTACTAGAAATACTGGGAAAATGCATCCAAATCACTAAAGTATGATCCAGAATACTGTTCTTCACTGAGTATTTGCAGAAATATAAAAGTGTACAGTGCACTTCATGCACTAATGGGTATAATACTTTCATAAATGATCTCTAGAATCACCCTAATAATGCTCACTAGACATCAAGGTGTAAACCCATGAGTGGCAATCAAGCTATGGCATGCTGTTGGATCAAGAAACAGAAAGACTGAGACACTGCTCTATGGATCTAGATTTAATGACAGATCAGACACAGAATAATTCAGACTTTAAATGAGTACTGTGTGTGAAGTAGAGTTGTCACTGTAATATTTATTCAAGTTAATAAATAAATAATAAATGTTGAATTAGAAACTCAACTAATGTCTGTTTTTTTCTAGCAGGATCAGTTAAATTTAGGATGTATTTGTCAAACTTTTAGTATGGTTATCCTATAGGTCATTGAAAAAGAGTATTAATTTCAAGTCCAGTTCTTTTTAAACATTACCAACAAATTAGCCTTAACTACATGTGAGAGCAATTCGTCATAATTAATCTGGGTAATTTTCCACTGTGGAAATTTGTTACAATATGGCATTGACAATAAAACTAAACTCTCAGATTATATTGTTACCATTTTGCAAAATTATTATATTGTTGTGGTAGGAATGACAAACATGATTAAATCCTAAGAATAATATATCAATGTGAAACCTTCAAAACACTGAAAATGCAGTTTAGCCTGTTCTTGAGAAAAGGACCCTTGTATGTGCCCATGAGCAAACTCCAACTTGGCAAAATTTCTCTTTTAAATTTGGTAGTGCCTGTGCAGTAAAAGTGATAAAATAAAAATGCTTTGTTCAAGCCACCTAATGCATGAATTTCATCCATATAAAGGTTTCTTCTTGAAAAGTTATGTAAAAAAAATTCCAGTAATCATTATCAACTAACCAGCAACCTTCATTCTTTTAAAAATGGTATTTTACATTCCACCACATACTGACTTGTTCTGCTGCTTATAAAAAAGCAATTTTCTCTAGTCTACTAAAGGACAGTTATACTACAGGGCAAAATGTACACCACCTAGATCTATAAATTACAGTATACTGATCTACAACCAAAATTAAGTTGCAAAAACTGCTTGAAGAATTTTCTTGTCAATTTATGCAAGTGAACATTATAACCAAATTTATTAATGAGAAAACAGTCAACATCAGAATCAAACAACATTATCTAGAGATTGTCTGGAATATTCCTGCTACATATTCCACATGAAAAGACCATCAATAAGCTGTTGGAGAAAATTAGTAAAATGCTTAGAGTGGGAATTAGTGACTGGCAGAATCTACTTGCATTATGATGATAGCAATTAGCACAAAAAACTACAAAATAAAAATCTCTCAGAGGAAGACTGCTGTATGTCACAGATATTAACAGTCTTGAAATATTTTATAAGCAATCTTTAGGTGATTCAGCAGGGTAGAATGTGTGCATTGTGGATGCAAAATGTATATGAAATAAGATAAGTTAAAGAAAAAAATAACCAGCACTCACAACTCTGATTTTGTAAATTTATTCATTATATCAACAGCTCATATAGTCCTTCTACTAATCATATACACCCACTTACTTATAAGTCAGTTCCAAATACAAGCTGCACATACCCAGATCTGCTTTTACATCATATACCATCAGACCTGGGCCTATGCAATCTGTTACCATCAATAGAGCAAACAATATAGATCACAATCTGCCAGCACATTTTATAATGTCAGATCTGGATCTTTGTTATTTAATTTGGAATCCATTACTTGTAAGTACTGATTGTAGTAATTACATTAAACAAACAACAAAACATAATAAATATCTAACCAGACATCTTTTCATCTGAAAGGACTGTGTTTTGACAACATTAAAAGCTTCTTCTAGAAGCTTTTCCTGCTCCTCCTGAGGTGAGAGTTGTGGTGTTGATGGCTGAAAAAAAAGTAAACAACATGAATATATGAATAAATTTTTTACATTTTATCAGACAAGAGACTGAAGCTCTACTGGTGAAAAAAATTTCTAGGAATTAAATTTAAGATAATTTCATCCCTTAAATTCTTGAGGTTTTAAACCATCTCTGATATTCTTCAGAAATAAACAAGATTTTCAAATTAGCTGGTGTGGTACACATAACAAATATCATCTTGGCACCTTTGTCATTCAGTACTCAAAGAAAAATATTTCTGACAGACAACTTAAAAGAAATTAACAAGCCCTGACTAAAGTTCCACAATGAAAAGAAATAAACAAGATCACATTAAATTGACTTCTACTTGTATATTTAGATCTCAAAATACTTTTAATATAAAAGAATGTCTTGCTCCAGATCCTGATGTGAACCATTGTCTGATTGTTCTATCAATTTCCTCCTTACTGACTGGATTAGCAATAATATTTATTAGCATCTGAAGTGTTAAATATGTTTAACCAGTTTTGCATTACTGTTTCAAGTGTTTCTAATTAAATCATTTTTGGTGTCTTTCCCTTTTATCTCACCTCCACTATATGGTGGTCAATGTTTTAACCAAAGACTTAGAAGCCTTCATAGAACTTTGATCCTTTAATTACTTAACTGGAAGGCATTAAATTTCACAAACATTCCAGACTGCAACAATATGGTAATCATTTATGAACTTATTGTTTATGTGTTAGCTTTAATCCAGTTACTTTGCCATGAACAATTGCACTGGCTGTCTCACTGACTGTTGTTTTGGTCCTCAATAGACTAGTTCTGACTGGTTTCTTTAGCGCATGAATATAATGAGTAAAATATCATTTTGTTTTCATTCTTTTTTCAAGTTTTAGAAAAAAGTTTAATTTCAAAAGTATGATTTTAGATATAAAATGGTATGTGTGGTAGATGGCCATAAAAAGGGTATCATTGTCTTACTGCTGGTAGAATCATACTTATGCTAAAGCCAAGCATTAATTGTTAGTAACCCAGGCAATCTGTTCCTGATATTACTTTGTACACAATGTTTACAACTTTTAATAGAAGTTTGGCAAGCAGATCTTCATTTAGGTAAGGGGCATACATGGGGATAAATGTTAGTAATGTTCCAGTCCTACTGTTTGAAAAAAAATCCACATTTTATGAGTGAGATTCAAGTTTTCTCAGGTAAGCTTAATGGGCACGTCACTTAGAAAAGCCCAATCTGGACTACCAAATTTTTTAGGACTGTCATGTGCATGTGTGTGTGTGCAGATATATAGCATGATGTCCCACCCAGTCATATTATCCTGATGCCAGGTCGACCAGTCCTAACACTAACCTCTTAATGCTCAGTACCCAGCAAGGCAGCTGTTAGTACTATTTTTACAAGACTTTGGTATGACTTGCCTGAGGTTCAAATGCATAACCTCCTTCATCCAGGCTGATATTCGAACCAGTAAGCCACTGGAACAGTCTTCATTTAGGACAAAGACATCATCTTTTTGTAAAAACCTCATGTCATATTGATAATCCATGAAGGGTTAGTAGTTACAACAGTTTATAGACAACTGTCATGGCAGCCATACTTGATGCAAGACTGGTACCATTTTCATTGAGAACTTGGTCAGACTTCCATGTAATAATGATCTTACATTCAGAGGGATGTAGTGACAAAAAGATTTTTATGTCAGTCAGGCTAGTCATATTGGATGTATGATTGGAACCATTTTCATTTAGGGCCAACTAAGTATCACAAGTATATTGGTGAAAATCCCATGCTGATATAGGTATACATCTAGAAAGGAGTAGAAATACACCACTCCCTTAATAACTTGCACCCTGATAACTCACAAGTATTTGAGTTGAACTGTATGTTTTCATCAGGCATTTTTACAATAAATATCAATTACTTTATGTTACTGCATGACTCTCATCTTAACTTCGCCTCCTCCCACCCTATGACTTCATGGTAACAAATAATCCAAAAATAAACAAGTTAACTTGTCTAACTAGCAGCAAGCAATAAACACCAAAGGCGGCACAACACATGTTAAGTAACCAGATTCCTCAAAGATTTGCCATTTATTTAATAAATTAAATGAGAATGAATGTGAATCCCAATAATGTTCATGATACATTGGGATTGACTAAGGAATTAATTCTCTCTCTCTTTAGTCTGCAATATCCTTGAACAAATATGGACAATAATGATGAGATAACTCATCATGTGATACATTTGGCCAGTTGTTACAGTACTATCAGCTGTATGTAACTCATGTGGCTCCTTGGATTGGGATTTGGATCTGATCACATTGGCATGGATGATGCTGTATTCACCTGTATGCATCAATCAACTATGAAATAAAATTATATACACCAAAGAGATTTGTAAGTCCTCATTTTTTTGCAAGTATATAGTCTTAAAGAGTCATCTAATACACATAGATCTGCACATATTGTAATTCTTGTCACATAAAAAAAATCATCCACCCAAACCTTTCCTTTCAAAAATAGGTCATCCAACTGTGTAAGTCATATCCAGGACCATGGACAGGTTAGGACAAATTCTGGGGAACCACAACAGTTAGGGGATCCACCGTTGTTGCAATTTGTGATTCACTGGGGCCTACTGGATAATTTTTCCTAGGGCCTACCCTATCAGCTGCCCTGATCTTCTCTGATGCATTCTGTGCTCATGTCTACTTTTCTGTTTTAGGCAGGTTATTCACTATTCACACACTATTTCTGTGAAGGGTGTACATACATCAAACTTTACAAATTTGTTTCAAACTTCTTTATGAACATACACTTTGCTAATGACAATTGCTTAAAAGCTATAATATGTTGACTGCACATGCAATAATTATTGGAGCTGAAAAACCTAGATTCTACTTCCTAAAAGAGGTCTATAAGGAATAAATACCGGGATTGTCTTGTTACGTTGTCATTATAGATTTTCTTTTAAAGTAAGGAGGTGGTTGTCACCTTTTGTTTTTCACTTGCACTTTGAATAAAACCCAAATAAAGACAAGTTTTTCACATAATTCGTCTTTTACATTGAACATACACTCATTGTAAATTCTGAGTAATTAAAGCTGCAAATTCAGTATTGGCTGAGGCACATTTCCCCAAAATTTCATTTTATACACATTTGTAAATCATACTTCATGGACAATCTGATTATATTCTCTAGTGACTATTTCATTAATTAACCCCAAACCGCATTTCCAAAAAAAAAATAATACTTTTTTGGAGAATTTTTTTAGCAGGTAATGTTTGCACTTGTTATGAGCAGAAGCCTTGAAAAGTATTATATTTTATTTGCTAATTTGTTATTTCCGATGTTCTGACCTTCTCAAAAATGCTATATTCATTAACCTGAGATGAAATTTTAAATTTTGCTTATTATCTCTACTTTTATTTAACTATGTTCGTCTATTTTCGAAAGGCAATCTTAGAACGATTTTGACATGTTCAGATTTGACCTAGTCCTTCATATCACTGTAGAAAATTACAAACTATTAAGTAACATTGCATTAGCAATTTTCTTAGCAAAATAAGGGAATACGCCCACCATTTTGACGTTGTAAAGATTTCCCTGGTCAATATTCCTAGCCTAAAAGAGGAACTACACCCACCATATTGAAGTCATGTGATCACAAAATGATATATTTGGATTTCTTCTTGTATTATGCTTTAAGGGTAAATTCCAAATGAAATTTTCAGACTGTCTCCGTGACTTCTTGATTGAATATTTTTGTCCTATAAACAGACCGTAAAACCTACTGGTAGACGTTCTTGCGGGAATTTGGAAAGCAGATCATGATGGATGAAAATATGAAAATTATCGGATCCAAATTAGGGATCACATCTCAACGTATACTTAGGTAATTTTAATGGCATGAAATTCTTATCTGAAATTTCGAACACAGATCATTTGTTTTTTGGACGCAGACAATAGACTGTAGCTAACACGTTCATTCCAAACCGACTATCACTATATACAGTAACAAACAAAAAAGAACATTCTTACATCCAGATGCCACCCACAGTACGACACATGGATTCGTATTATTGCTTACAATTTAACTGGCAGTCATACATATACATAAAATATGTTGATATCGGCCTCAACAAAATTGGTTTAGGTTCAGTTTCTTCACACATACGATAATAGGCATACACTTGGAACAAATTATCATCAGTAACTGGAGAAGCTTCTGACTTAGTATCTCACAAGCAGGTGGTTTGTAAAATCACATTATAATGAACTAGTCAGCTACAGTTAAGACCTAGTGGTTCTCAGGGCTATGCCAATTGAGGTTTATTTTCTCATCACCGCTACAATAGCTGGATTTGTGTTGATGAAGGAATGAAAACGTACACTTACATATTTCTGCTTTTACTATAATTACTCTTCTGAATGTCCTATAGCTACTGTCTTTACTTTATGTTTGACCACACACCACCAGTTGCCTAATGTGTGATGGTGTCTATGTATTTATAGTTTTTTGAACTATGGAATAATAGAAAGGAGAATGGTAGTACTAAAGTGTGCAAACAAATGTGTGAAAAGAACTCCTTTTTTCTTTATTTGTTTATCAACTTCAATAATTCCATTTCTAAATGAAAGACAATGGCAAAACATATTGATTAATTTATTTATTTTATTTACATGAAATTTCATGACATTTTGGGCCTCTGACTTTATCACATTTCAAGTTTTTATAATGAAAGATAATGACAAAACACATTGACCAATCAATTTACAACAGGAATTTTCATGGCATTTTGACCATTTGACCAGACAGTATCTACTGCAGTATGTAATTTCTTTTAGTTCTTAATGTGACCTCAAATGAGAGTCTTCAAAAGAGAATGTCATGTTACCATGGCAGTTGAGAAATACAGAAACTGTTAGTAATATGGTGATAAAGAAAACAGAAAAAAATTTGGGAACATATATGTAAAGGCAACATATTTAATAAAACTTTGTAAGTTTCAAACATTCATATTGTTTGTAGAATTGTAATAGATCAAATAAATAATTATGATTTTTATATTACTTAGCACCTTTGTAGTTAACTTCAACTGCCATCAACTTCAATTGTATGTCACAGGTCTAGAAAGTACCTTTTATGAATTTGATTGAATGGCTGGGGTCATAACTAGGTTTTACTAGATTAATCAAGCTACCTATTCTGAAATGAATCTCATGTAACCATACCTAATGGGTCCACACAAGCTAGATAAAACTTTGTTATCAAAGAGTCGAAGTCATGTCACTGATTCTGCTTGTATTTTTTAAATTATTTAACACTGTGCTTGGCAGAATTTTATTAATTAAAAGTGAATAAGAGAGATTCAAACTGGATGTGAATCAGATTTAATAACTTGCCTAGATATGTATAAGGAAGGAAAATGTTAAGAGTTTGAGAAACAGAGTATTTCTTTCAACAGTTTAACTCTGGGACTATTGTAAACTTACACTGAATGAAATAGTGCTAATGTGAGCATTTCCTTTGGGGCCTACCCTTTCCCCCAATACAGCAAATTCAGTGAAAACAGTTGCCTTGCTAGGTGCTAGGCACTCGGCACTAAGAAGTTAGTATAAGGACTGGTCTGCCTGGTGTCAGGATAATGTGACTGGGTGGAACATCATCTTACATGTTTGCAGCATGATGCCCCAATGTTAGACATCACTATAAACTTCCACACTGCAGATATTATAGTGATGTCTAAAAAAATTGTTAAAGTTGCTTTGAAAATTGAAAAGACACACACACACATACACATTTTATTTTCGTGCATCAGTCATATCCCTAAAGAAAACACATCATTAAAAACATGCCTTATATATCTTGTTTTGTATATTTGCATTATTTATTAGCTTTTTTAATTTATTATATGCTGTTGATTATGTAAAATTATATCTTATAGCTGATCTTGATCCAAAAATCAAGTTAATTGTGTGCCTAACTAAAATCATTTTTTTTTATTTCTGTAAACAGCTACTATACACAGCTAATATTTTCTCAATGAGTATGAGTTTTATATTAGGATTATTATTTATGGAAGTAAACATTTATATTGGTATGAGTCAAAGACATTGTGTTTAATGCATTATGTTATAATTTGGATATTATAATTTTAGTAAAAGCTTTTAAGCATTTGGAATTTTCTAGATTTAAATTTTCCATTTGGTAATATTTTTTTTAAATGCTAATTGTGACCTAATTCAGGCAGAGGAATATAAAATTGTGCTTCCTGGGAAAATTATTTTTCCTGTGATGATAGTTGGGCAGAAATAATTTTTTTGTTTAGATTTTGTTTTGGGTGAATTATTTATTATTCATTGGGAATACAAAGTGCTCTATATAATATTCCTGGATAAAGACATTAAAGGGAAATCTTTGATTATATTGCTATGATTCAACAAAAGACTGTTGTCACTTTTCCATGTTATAGGTCACTACAGACACCCTTGGAAATTATTTTGGATGCAACTAAAGTTTATTCAGAACTTTATTCACTAGTTACTATGATATGTAATTCTAGGATTATTTGGGATTTAATTTGCAATACCATAAGTTCTCTATATTCACTTTGTATGCTAGGGAAACAAATTTTTTATGTTGAATTTTTTAAAACTTATAGGCTTTTGCTCTTTTCTGTTAATTGAAGACTATAACAATATATTTTAAAAAAATGGTTACCATCATTTAATTTATATCCCATTTGCACCAAAAACATGTTACTAAACAGTTCATTATGATACATGTATTCATTGTCTTAAGTTGCATGTGGCTCATTAATGGTTATTTAAATTATTTAAATGCCTGAAACAAATGCATGCATATTGCTACCCACTTACATCAGTATAATTTATATATATGAAAATGAATGTGTTCATTTGCTGGTTTGTATATCGAAAATTGTGTTAATTCAGCAGCAACAGTATACATGTATATTCAGCATCAGAGTTTTCACCAGTGATATGTTTTAGATGGTCTCCAAATGTCATACTGTATTGCAAGATTGAATATGGTATCACTATCAGAGGTCATCCACATGAGGTTTTTTATGAGAGATAATAAAAGACTAACACATATATTCCCATCTACATCTTTATACTCCTGGGAATTGTAGAATTTCAAAAATAAACTGTCTTGAAGATATTTAGTAAATATAATGGTAACTTTAAATATATGTTAATTTCATTGTAGAAAAGCAGAAGAATATAGCCATCTAGTTGATGTTCGAGCTAGTAGCACCAGCCTGTCTGCCCTCAAATTGACTGGTTCCAGTAAGATTGTCCTTTGTTTGGATTTAGCAGCTTCAGCATGCAACCATGTTGTGGATAAGGTACAGTCTAATACAATCAATTTGACCTTGTTGATTCAGCAGCTGCCTTTATCAAAAAATGTAAGGAACAAAATCAAATGTTGATATAATGTCATATTTGATTGGAATCCAGATAATTTGTGCCTGCCAAGAACTGTATCTGCATTGTGAATTCACAGATATCAGTCTGCAAAAAAAGAATACAAAAGCTATGCCCTTTAGTTTTTTACACCAAGTGGATACATATTGACTTCATCACTTGAAAGTGTTGACATCATCAAGATTAAGATATAGGGTTTGCACGAGCTTTAAAATAGTTGCCAACCGCAATACTTTGCAGCCAAGTTTTAAAAAATATTATATTCTTTCATAATACAGTTCTATCTCTTTATCTCAACACCTTTTGTAAAAAGATAATAATGTAGGGGTTGCGCTTGGCTTCACCATGTGACAAAGTAGAAAGTTTGATTAAATTAAGACAATTAGTCTGAAATGGACTTGTATATTGACAACTTACATATGTGAAATACACTCCAGAATGTATTAAATAATCTGTTTATATGAAAAATCCATGAATTTGAGTATTGGATCATATGTCAGAAAGTTCATGTGTCAGTCAATTCCTGTTTAAAAAAAAACAACTAACACACACTCACACACACATGTATATAAGCAGTAGTTCTCATTTGATCTGTATCCCATTGTCTGCAAAACGTTTCATGAAACAGATCACTCTGTGTAGTTTTTCATATGCTACATCGATATGTACATAAATTGGCCTAGACGTTGGTCTGCTAGAGACAATTACCATAATGCAGAGGTTACCAAGGGGATGAAGCTATTAATAGGGAAATGTGAACAAATTAATAAGTTTAACTCACATTCTTGTTAGATGTCCCTTGTTCATTTAACTTGTCGACCATATATCTGTTTAAAAAAATTGGAATTTTAGTTTGGGTTTTACACCACCATTGGTAGTAAGTATAAGCACAAAACTGTTTTGTTGCAAACAGGAAACTTTCACAGCACAATATGTATGTAACAATCACTATGAAAAATGAAACAACGCTTTAAGTTTGTTGCTGACTTTATTTGATTTAAGAGGTCCTTGTCTTGCTTTGATGAAGGTACATGTCCTAATGAAGGCGTCGCTAAAGACCCTCTTAGAATACTAAACAAATACTCATTTGTTTTTGATGTAGTAACAATTAATTGTAGAACATTGAGACAGAATTTTGTTTTCATTTTTATACAGAATGATTGGTGATTAAAAGGCAATCACTTGTCTTTAAGTTTCAGCATAACTTTTTTTCAGGTACATTTTTTAAAAAGAAAAAAATATTGCTAGCATCTGGTCCATTGTAGTCGTGTCTGCCTTAAGAGGTGGCTGATTGTAATTAGTCAGGTAACACAACTGTTATTGTGGCATAGAGCACTAAGGTCAGTCATAAGCAGATTAAGATACAACAATGCCATGTTAAGGTGGTTTATCAATATGAACAAAGGATTTGTTTATGTCACAATACATTCCAGTGCAATTTTATATCCAAGTTTGTGGCTTCCTGTCATTGTGCTTTTGAATTTCTTCCCTCCAATGCCAACATCCAAAACTTGTTTGCCAAAAAAAAATCACCAGACGGTGTATTTTGTTGCCAGTAAGGAAGAAAAATCACAGTTTTTGAGATTGGTAAAGCCCAGTGTGATCCCAGAAATGTCATAATAAGCAAACATGAACAAGATACTTAAGTTGTATACAGCAAAATTTTTCTTCCACAATCTACCTGATAGAGAAATTTTTTCTTGTATTTACTTTAAAGATGTGAATTGTTAATCTTATTGAGTTAGTACTTTAACCCTGGATTTTATAAGACTTGAGCTTATATTTTCATAATCCTGGATGGGTTTGATAATGAAAGAGATCAACTTACGAGCTGATTTTATATCTAATTGACTGAGCTTGTGTCTGCTCTAAACACTGTGGTCCACTCCCGAAGTGACTAAATGTCCAGGGGAGAAGAACCAGTGGTTGCCAATGAGTTTAATTTTCCAAATTCTCTACACCACTGACATATAGCTCTTGTTTGTCCATCAGAATGAGACTGAATTTTGTCAATCCAAGGAAATGTGTTTATTCCAAACTCTAAGCCAGGCATCATGCACTTTCCTACTCTTGGCTACTATTCCATCTAAACTGTCAGTTCTATCAACTTGAGCACTCTTCTGAATGTCATTACAATCTTCACCAGTTTGCCGTTTAACCCCAAATGGCATTTTGTCTAAGTCTCAATGTGTGTTGATTTTGAGATCACATGATCTACTTATTTGGTTACACAAATAAGATAATGAAAGCTAAAGTTCATTTGATTCATTTGATGTACTTTTATGATGACCACATGTACATCTCTAGAATTCAGTTATTGTACATATGAGCACATTTTCTCACCACTCAACAGCCAGTCCAGGTCTATGAACTTGCTACCAAACTATTGTATTGTGTTCTTATGATGTACACCTTTAATGACAACATGCACAGCTAAAATGATTAATAGATCAAACTATTTATAGTTGCCAAATATTGTTGATGGCTTGCACTTGGTGTAATGAGGAACCCTATTGTTTTTTGGTTTTAAAATTTAAGGTCATTGACTGAAAGAATAATATTGGTTCCTGCAAAGAGCTAATAATTTCCTCCATCTACATCAACCAAATTTGGAGGATAGTTTGTACTTGGCATGTAAGTCTGTGGATTTTGAGATCAAAGGTCAAGGTCACTGACTGAAAGAACAGTGGTTTCCATACAGCAACATTAGTTCTCCACCACAGACCAAACTTTGTGGATGGCTTGCACATGGGTAAGGAAGAAGCCTATTGATTTGAGTGTCAAAAGGTCAGAGGTCAAGGTCACATAACTAAAAGATTAGAACATGGGTTTCTGCAGAAATATTTCAATTAATGACAATATGTCTTCACCATAATTAATGGACGACTTACTGGTTGGGTAAAAAGCCTGTTGATTTTGGAGTGAAAAAAATTTCATCAAACCATATTTACCAGAAAATGTGATTGTTAAGAAAACTTTTTCATATGTACATTTTCTCTTCAAAGTAAAACTGTTTCAAGGTATAAGCCACTGGATTATTTCTTAGTCTTTGTAGATATTACATTAACTTTCAGTGCAAATTTCCAGGCAGTATTTCATTTGCATTATTAATGTTTTTCATCATGTAGATAGATACAGTAGCAGTATATATTTGCATTTGTTATCCTTTCTTGGTTTATTACAGGCAAGTGCTGTACGACTGTCTGGACTGCAGAAGAAACTGTATTGTACAGCTCTGAAGGCTGTGGAAAATTTGCTGGATCTTCAAGAAAAAATTTCTATTAAAGAACTTGCTGTTCAGTTTGGGTGCACAGATGCAATACCTCTAGCTCAGGAAGCTTTACACAGGTCAGGCACAAAATTTGCTAGGGTATAATAATCTTTTACAGTAGCATTACATACAGGATATAAAGAGGAAAAAAAAACTAAAAACTTATAACTGTTTCACAGATAGTATTTAACATCATTTCCATTTTTATTTAGATTTTTCTGTCACAGCTCAGTACTTTCTTTGAGTGTCTATCCATGCCTTAACATGCTGCTAAAAAGCATGCATTTTCCAGCACTTTATTTATTGCATCAAACACAGTGTCTGTGTGACAAAACATAAATATTAATACAAATACAGGTTGCATGAAAATAGAAGCAGTATACTAGCTAGTATACACCAATGGACAACAACATTGATGGGCACTTCCCTTTGTGATGGGTAGTATTTAATATGCCTGTAATACTTTAAAATTATTAAAATCCAAATGACTATAGATACAAGTATTTGTAATGAATACTCTTATGAAACTTATAAGCACAGTTCATACCATTTACACTATTTTGTGTACTACAAACATCTAGCTTGTCCAACATTGATCCTAGATTTATCAAAATTTTTGGCATGTCTGGTTTATAAGATAATCACTACTCAACATGAATTGAATTTTAAATTTTAAAAAAGACTTACAAGTGAACACACACACATACACACACGCACACAGGTGAATTGCACCAAAGAAATTTCATATGCATGTGCAAGTTTGGTGACTTAACACAATCTCAGATTCCATATACCCATGACAAGGCCTTCAATTAGATTTAAAGTAGAAGGGTGAGTTGCCAAAGACCTATCCTAATATGGATGCAAGTTGGTTTTTTTTTAAGAAACAAAGCAGAAAGTAACAGTTGCCAGGTAAATCACCCAGTCTTGCTGGTTTCACTTTATATGGATTGTCACAGCCATTTTTTTTTACCTTGACTATGTTATAATGGGTTTTTGTCTTTCAGTTATGAGGAGGATTACAACAGTAAAGCATGTCAAGAGATGGACTTCACAACTCTGTTGTTCCAAGGAGCTGCATTATGTGCAGCTTGTAGGTGTGTATATTGCCGAATAAATCACAAATACTGTTAGCAGAAGCTTTTTATCAAGTGTAGTAATGAATGCGGTTTGCTAAAAGAAAACTTGTTTCCACATACTGTATATACTCACTTATAAGTCAAATCAAACAGCACACAATAATCCTTATCTGCAATAGCATAGTGTGCCTGCAGATCAGAGTCAACGATTGTTCTTATGATTACCACCAACGAACTCCAGAGATCCATAATAATGTACATAATGTGCTGGCAGATCTGAGTCTGTGCAAGTTGCATTTGGACTTGACTTAAAGTTAATATATACAGTATACATAAAAACCAGTACTAATTCAAGTACTTAATCTTCTAATGTATATACACATGTCCATTGCTAGGTATTATTTAGACACTGCGCAAGATGTATTCACTTTTCTGATTGCATGGTAGTAATGATAGATTCTTATTATACATGGAATGGTTTATAATCATGCTAGGACAATTCCTTTTGCTATTGCAACTCTATGGGCTTAAAATAATTAATAGAAAAGAGTGAGAAGCAACAAATTTTGTAAACTGCAACAAGTAATTTATTTCCTTAGAAAACAAGTTTTAAAAAATGTAAAAATTATGTTATTTCGGACAAGGTCAGCTACAGAATACAACTTTACATAACCCAAAGTATATCATAAAAATGGAAAAACTAACAAATGAACGATGCAAATTAAATTACATAACACCTTCCCTCATAAAGAAAAAGAAAGATTTATACAATAAAGATTTCTGCTATTAGTCAAATGTACATGTAATACAGATTTGCATATGTAACACAATATAAGATTTCTTCCATTACTAGATTGTCTTTTCCCTTGACAAGCATGATGTTACATTTTTTTCCAGCTAGGTCATTATCAAGTAATAAATGAATGTCCACGATGGGTAAAGATGACATTTTCCAACTGCATGTGTCTTAAGACTAAGTCTGATGACAAATTTACACCATGGAGAGGAAAATTACAAAGCCACACTCAACACCCTGAATTAGAACACCCATTAGAAGATGACTTCTCAGAAATAGGCAGTGTACTTGATACTAATAGACTGAGTAGCTCCTGTGTCCCATAAAATTTTGGTAGAATTAGGATTAGCATAATCATCATTGTGATATAAGCCATTTGACATGAATGTTTCATAATTCTTCATAATAAAATCAGATCGAGTCTTGTAATACATGACCACGGCATTGACCTCTGAGAAATAAGAGCTCTTAGAAATGGTCTGCATCGATTCTGTCACAATAGGTGCACATAGGAAGAGATACTGATTTCTGATCAATCATATTGGAAACTTGATTTCTAAAAGTTGTGTTTTGATTGAGATTTGAGTGATCATACTAAGCTGAAATAAATTTTACCAGAAGACTGCTGAGTGAAATACTTAATGACAAAGAAACTTTAGGAGCTAAGGAATGTTCATCACATGTGCAAGCAGCATGTTCTAAAGTTTTGACCTTATGCTCATCAAAATAAGTCTTGATGTCACTATGGCCCAAGTTCTCAAACTCTTAAACTAATATGAGTTGTCTGAAGTTTTTGTAATTTTGAGGAACTTTCTTGGTTAAGCACTACCTAAGAAATAATTGCTCTTTTTCTCTTGTAATTTTGACATAGGTTTGTCCAGTTTCTTTATTTATAGTTCCTAAACTTTTGTCAACAAGTCTCAGGTACCAACTCTTAACTCTTCCTTAACATTCCTTAACCAGTTCATAACCATCGCTTTGCTGTACTGACAAGGAAGTGCAAATAACACAAGCTTTACCAAAAGGTTCTCTTTTGGCCATTTCAAATTTTAAGCAGTTTTTTCAAAATGAGGAAAATATTTACCTACTTCTTTTTCCTTAAAAAGGTGTACTAACCTAAAATATTTAGTAACATCAAAACTAGAACTTTACAAGTCTTTTAATCTAAATTGAAATTCATGTTTTTCCTCTAACCTTTCTTTTCTTTCTCACATTGCATCTTTATTTGCATTAGCATATCTTCTCTTTCTCTCTCTTTCTACTTGCTGCCACTACAGTTGTATTTATCTCTCTTTCTTTTTGCAACAATAGTTGTATTTCGCTTTCCTCTTTCTCCAATTGCATTTATTGTTTCTGGAAGCTTTCTTAATTCTATTTCATTTTTGTGTTTTAATTTCAATTCCATAACTTTTAAGTTAGAGCCAGGGGAAGACTCAACTTATCAAATCCAAAGCACTTTTGTCCAAAATATTCTTTTCTACCAAATATTGAACCAAAATAATTTTTATTTCTTGCTACATTACAGATGCCTTGTCCTCAGATAGATCATATTATATGTTAAGCTGAAGCAATTCATCTTTTTTCAAGTAGTCTAACTGTTCTGTGTTTAAGTTGAAAAAATGATCCCCAATTTAGATGACATTGTAAAAGCTCATTGGTTTCACATAAAAATTCTAAAATGTGACATAATATCTGGGACTTAATTAATTCCAAAACAAGGTAAATTTTGAAAAACAAATATTTCTGAAATATTTTTAAAGAAATTTGTATCCTTTGAAAGAGCATCCAATTTTCTATTATGACTCTATGGTCTTAAAATTAATAGTAGAAAAAAGTGAGAATCAATAAGTATTGCAAAATTCAACAAGTAATTTTTCCCCTAAAATGCAAATGATAAAATTTAAAAAGAACTTAAGGTATTGCAAAATAAATCCCAAAATGATTCAAGAATTTTGAATACAAATCCTAATGATTAAGGATTCATGAAAGTTAATTAAATGTGTTTATGAAAGTTATGGTCACAAAAGTAATGTTAAATAATTCTCTCAAGTCTAGTTTGGCTTGATTTGCTGAATATTCTGTTACACCTACAAACTTGAAGATAAAATCTGACTGAAATATAATTACACATATCTCTAAAAAGCTTTATCCAGGTACTAAGAGATGAACTGAACTAACTCCCTCTTGTCAAATTTCACTTGTGTCTGAAAAAAAATAATTTAAGACTGATTTCTTACAAGCTGATGGACTACTTGTGCTCATATTTTACACATGCAGTAATAATAATAATAACTTGGAATTTTTTCCATCATGTGGTACAAAATTATGCTCAGAAGTCAAATTTCATCTGGGAAATGATATAAGAAATAAAAATCATAATGAAACAATTCAAGCAACATTTCTAAATGTCATGTATATTTTGTCCATTGTTCTTAATTGAAAACACCTTAAATTTCTAATATTTCTTTCATTGCAGAAATTTAAAATTGAAAATGGACAGAAGCAAACTGCTGCAAAAATGTGGGGTGAAGAAAACCATTTTTGATCGACTTGTTGCTGATTTGGAACAACACATTATGAAAGCTATTGGTAAATTTTAATATTATACTATCATATATGTCAATCCAACTGTAATCTGCATGCATCCATTTGCTATTTCATAATGCAACTAGCAGATCTGGGTCTGTGCTTTTTTTAGGAGTAAATAAACAACATAGACTGATATGCCAGCACATCACCTGATGTCAGATCAGGATCTGTGTTGTATATGGTTGGACCTGACAGATAGATTCATATTCTGATTTCTCTGTTTCTTTTTGGATCATAATACTTAATTAAACACATGGAATGAATTGTTAATACAGCTATAAATATGTGAGAAAACACATTCTTTAAATGTAGGGCAGAGACCCTTAGAGTTTTCAGAACTGTTCTTAAGAGAACCATGAGCATAAAAATTATATGTGCCACCAAAGAGCACTCATATTTCTCGTACTACTTGCTGTAGGTTGATTAGAAGTAAATCTGATTGAAGTTAATTGATTCTAAGAGATTTTTTTCTCCTATTTTTTGTATGCTGCCATTTGAAAATGGAGGAAGGGTCCTCCTCTTCTTCTCTGGAGAACCCCTCAGTACTCAGATGTCTTTGTCACCTACCAGTGTACAGAAGTTTCTTGATTCAGTAACTTTTTTTGTACTTTTACAGTGTACAGAGGTTAGTTACTGCAGCGAGAGTGATGTCTGGCATTAGGAAATTCAGTAACTGAGCATTTTGAGTTATATTGGAGTTGCAGGCCCAAAATAGTAAGAGTTTGTCATCTCACAATAGTAGACATTGCATTAAAACAAGATCTTATTCATTTGTGTTGAGATTCACCATTAAGGAGTACATCATGTGACCAGTTATTGTCTGGTGAATTGGCACCATGTTACTGGGAACTGGTCACTAAGTAGTATATCAGTTGACAGTCTGTTAAGAGCTATAGCTGGGCACTGAGTGTCTAGTGACAGTTATAAGATATTTGATCAAAGAGGAGAGTCCCAGAAACTGCCTCTTAGTGCCAAGAAGGGATCACAGATCCATTTCTCCACAGAAAAAGGATTAAAATGATATGAGCAGAGATTGTTTGATGAACCTTAGATCAGGAGGAGGAGGGCAGTGAGACAAAATAGTTCTGCTATGCCACAGGAGTGAAGAAACAAATCTTGATTTTTGTGGATACAGGATAACCTAGTCAATCTATTCAGTTTGATTTGCAATCTGCACCCACCACCCACCAGGTGAAATGATAAAAAAGGAAGAGATGTAGACTTTCCATAAGGTGGTAAATGAGGTTTACTTCCTCTGTTTTCTAAAACATGGGATGATATGATCCTTTTTATTTTGGAGAGGCTTTCCAGGATACAGACAAAGTCAGATCTGCTTTAAGTTCCTTCACTCTGCAATGGAGAGGTTAGCAGACTTTGAAGTTGTCTAAATGCCAAAAAGGAGTCAGATGGCAGAAGGGTTAATCTACCCCCTCTTTTATGCTTATATCCCTGATCTTAGCCAATCTTTACCTCATTGGCCCCTTAAACCCCCCTCCCATTTGGAATCTGGTGCTCTGGAGGCATTGGAAGTGAAAGAATAGACACTAAATACCATATGCCAAGCATTTTTAGATACCATTGTCAATCTCTTGAAGGAGGAACCTTAGTCTCCAGTTTTGCAAAGACTCACAGAAACTGTGGTCTTTATATGCTTTCAATGTATATGGCAGTTTCTGCAGAGCTTCTTTATCTCAGAAGAAATATGACCAGAGCGACACCCTAGTGCTTGCTGGATCACAGAAAAAAGCCTTTTAATGACTGCTGTCTAGATGCCAAAATACATTTGGAGGGTTAATCCCTTCAGTTGCATCAAAGAATTTAAGGGATGAACAACACTGGTCCCTATCCATGGCACCTTGTGCAGCTGAACGGGTAAAGAAAAATGGAAGGTCGAAAGCTCATGCTACCAAGCATATTAAAAAGAGCAACAATCAAAACTGATATCAGTTTAAATTTCATTTCTGCCTGTCTTGCTGATGATGAGGTGGAAGTAGTGACTGGTGGAGGAAATCTGCAGACCTCGCTTCCTTCCCAAAGCTGGGAGGAAATCAACCAAAAGGATTCACAATGTCTTGTAATCCCTCCCCCCTCATTCCAGTGGCCCAGTTATCGGGCCATTGAACCTCTCAGACATTGCTTGTGTATATTTTATAATGAGGGGGTTACGGGCTTTGATTCGGAGACCCTCCATGTTTTTCAAGGACCTCCATTCTATTCCATCAGTCACAGCTGGTATCTTTGAGAAGAGGTGTACTCAGATTTAAGAAAGAGTTTAGTAAAGAGGGTGAAAACATGCGGTTTTAGACTTTATCCCAGATTTTCTTATTTTACAAGATTGGATAGGTGATTACTGGGGAAATAGTTTTAACTTGTCCATGATTCTGTTTCCCTTGAACAAATACCTTCAAGAAGAGCAGTTCAAGATGGTGACGGATGCATCAGCCAGGAAGGTTGTCTGGCCAAAATGACTAAATGATCACCAAAAATATTTGTCTTCACATCTCCATCCTCCCATGCCACAGGCACTTTCTGTAGCCTTGTCTTGGACAGGAAATCTTTCAGTTTTGAGTAGTTCCTTTTTGACCTAACTTTCACTTCCTGAGCCTTCACAAAGTTGAATGCTGTAATAGTCTTATTTTAAGGTCATTAGAATTTCCATTCTTCCATTACTTTATTAGCAGTATCCTCAGATGTTCTATTATGAGAGACACATAATCTCCCAACAGATGTTAGATCTTATGTACATGGAATCAAAGGAATGTAATGCCCAAAATTATGGAAATGTATGGAATAAATGGGCACTTAACAAAGATGATGAACAAAATCACTCCTATGTTTAAAATGTAGACTTGCCAAAATAATATTGTATACGAGATCCTATTTGGTTTGAAATGTGAACTAGTTGATAGCAATATATGCCCCCTGGTGACAGGTAAGCTGGAAATTGTAAATTGATGAATTAAATGAAACAACTTAGTTGTGTTTTCTTTATATCCTTGATACTTTTTGTTTTTTTAAATCAGTTTGAGGTTCAGACTGAAGGTGGGGGAGAGGGGCCCCATATTTGTACCCATGATGGTAATTAAAATTGGAAGTAGTTCTAGAGAAGGAATATTGGGAGGGGTATTGTTTCTTGACTTATTTTGTTGAAGTCCATGAATGCCAAATATAAAGCTAAACTGATGTGCAAATAATAATTTTAATAACGAATATATATGTGATAACATAATAGCAACAAATATTTTAGTCATTTCAATATAGCACTACAATTTTAAATGGTTAATGAGGTGTATGTTTTGTTGGGGAATGAACTTACTGGTGTGCAGGCAAATGGCACCTACCACATTTTTTTAAGCTCATTGATTGATTGATTGATTGATTTATATTTTACGGCGCATCAGCACTATGTGGCTATTTAGTGCCAAACATTAGTTTATATCCTTCTTCATTTACAAATGGTAAAATAATTTTATCGACCAGCGATTGGAGACCAAAGAGTTAAAAGATAAACCGATAAAAATGTGAATGATTGTAAATAATTAAAAGTTTCCCGATCAACGGGGTGTGCAAATGCATGATAATGAAAACATATGATTGGCAATTAAAATCTATCGACTGCATAAATATAACACAAAACTAAACAAGGTGATAAAATAAAAGCTATAACTTACTATAAATGTTTGCTTCCTTGAGGAAGTCTATAATGTTGGTAATGTTAACTGTATCAAAGAGCTCCCTCATGTCTTGCACAACGTAGTAATGATTACGCGTAGGTTCAAGATCGAAGCATTCCAGCATAACGTGCTTAACAGTGAATGGTTCATTACAAGCTATGCACTCTGGTGGGTCTTCTCCTTTTAATATGTAGGAGTGTGTTAAATAAGTATGACCGAGTCGAATTCTTGCAATGACTACCTCCTCTCTATGGACGGATCTGTAGGAAGGGGTCCATTCTCCTAAGGTTGGCTTGATGGCATGAAGTTTGTTATTCACGGCATCATTCATGATGCCTGCCATTTCTGGCGTAAACAGTCTTTGATACAACGTTTAAAATCAGTATAGGGTGCTTTAAAATCAGTTGGTTCTAGTAATAGGGCCATTTTAGCAGCACGATCTGCTTTATCATTGCCTTTAATTCCTACATGGCTGGGTAACCAACAGTATACTATATTGTGGGAGGTACTCAGCTCAGTATGCTTAAGGAGAATATTTGCTAATAATGGATTCTCCAGTTTTCTGTTATGTAGTGACTGAAGTACTGATAGTGAGTCGGAGAATATTATGCTATTTGAAATACGCTTGCTTGCAATGTATTGCAAAGCAAGGTCTATTGCTCTAATTTCGGCTAAAAAAATGGATGTACCATTTGGCAAGCGAACTTTGGTTGTGTGGTTTCCACTTACTTTTTAAGCTCAACACAGAAAATTCATTCCCAGCACATCTTTGCACTAAATAATGGTTTTATTCAATTTTTTCCATGCATTATTTTCCCTTTGCAAAAAAAGTTTCAAGAATGTTTATGATTACAGAAATGTCTTTTTTTAGAATAAAATTATGAAGACTTTGAGCTAGGGAAAGATAGGAAAGTCATGCAGATTGATTTTTTAAGTTGTTTTTGATCAGTTTGTTATTAATGCAAGAAAATGCAGAATTTTAGGTCTTCCTAATTCTAGGATTGTATTATTTTTGTATTTTCAGAAAGCAAGAAAATAGTGTCTAAGAAAAGACCCAGAACACTCCTTGATGAAGTTGAAAGGCAGTTTCAAGGTAAATATAGGACATTAAACAAAGAAACTGTTCATTATAATAATGATCATCAACAAATGGAACTATACCGCTATCTACATTTGTAAAAACAGATTATCTTTCCATTTCCTACAGTCTTTGATTGTTGCAAAAACAGATTTTTCCAAGAAAATTTGACTGATTCAATAACAGGAAGCCCAGGTGAGCCTGATATTATGTACCTTTACATCTGAAAAATGTGAATTCATGTATTAAAATTGGAGTGGTAAAAAAAGTTTGGTGCACTTATTTGCTAAATCGCCTGTTAGACCTAACAAAATAAAAGTGTTTCTGGTTTCATTCGAAAAATTGGCCACAAGTTAGTCTGTTCTTCTGCATTAGGTTACAGTTGACTGTTTCACTAAAAAGATTTGTGTGGTAGTGTGAGAATACATGCTGTGTAAACTATCTCCTAAACTTTATATCATGTTGATTGTGCCCATTTTCCAGATGAAAAAAATTTCTAATGATTAAGGCATAATTAATACACAGTTTCTTGCTCGTGATTATGTTGATGATAATACAGCTTTAAGCATGGTAAGAGGTTAGTCAGGTACAAGATCACCTCATTAATATGCATCAATTTTTATTATTATTGAAACACACCCAAAACCCTGATGATAGAAACATGTATACCAAGTTTGATCCAAACATGAAATTCCAATAGTAAATAAGGATTTAATTGCAAAAATAAGTTCAGGCTGTCAGATTACATAATTAATATATGTGGATCTTTCACACTTACTCAAGGTCTGATGATATAAGCCATTATTTCATGATTGATCAAAACTAGATGAGAAATATGGTTAACAAGATCGACCAATCAGATGCAAGATTGCCTCATTAGTTTGCATGGATCTCACTCATTTTTAAACTAACCGAAGATCTTGATGAAAAAAGCTCGTATTCCAAAGGATCGAACTTAGTGATTTTAAATTTTGCTTGGCAATAAAAAAGCCACAAATAATTTCTTCCAGGTTTTCATAAAATTGTTCTAATTTTATTTTTTGCTTTTTTTTATTGTATATATTCTTCATCTTTAGATGATAACTTATTTAGTTTAATTCTTAAGGGACACCATTTTACTAATTTCTGAAAATTTATGTTTATATTATTACAAGATAATCTTCGTTTTTATAAGTCTTTATGGGAGAGAACACTTTGCAACACAGAAACATGTGACTCAGTAGAGCTGGTCATATGTTACTTCCCTTGTTTTAACATTCAGACTTCTATTTCAGCCATCCTAGTGGTTAGAGCATCCGCCTCAGATGCGGGAGGTTGCAGGTTCAAACCCTGGCCGAGTCACACCAAAGACTTTAAAAAATGGTACTAACAGCTGCCTCACTCGGCATTAAGAAGTTAGTGTTAAGACTGGTTGTCCTGGTGTCAAGATAATGTGACCGGGTGGGACATCATGTCACATGTCTGTGGCATAATGCCCCTGTGCTAGACATCGCTATAAACTGTCACACTGCAGACATCGTAGCGATATGACTGAAGAATTGTTAAAGTTATGTTAAAAATCTAAATCACTCTCTCACACACACACACACAAATGTTTCAGCCTGTGCATTGGAAGAATGGACAGCCAAGCGGATGCAAGAATACAACATGATATTGCATGAATCTCACTCATTCTTTAACCCATCTAAGATCTTGATGATATAAGCTCATATTTCAAGTTTGTTCAAAATCAGATCAGTGTGGTAACGAGCTGAACGAATCAGGTGCAAGATCGTCCAGATAGTATGGTTGGATCTCACTCAATATCAGACTCTTCCAAGATCTTAATAATATACTTAACTATATACTCAAAGTTTGATCATTTTGGATCAGAAATTCAGGCTGCATAATGGTAAGAAGCTCAGTCAGTATGATGCTTAATTATCTCTGCATAATGTGTGGATCTCTCATCTAACCCATATAGGATGTTTATGATATATATATATATATATATATATATATATATATATGATCGTATATTTACCCCATGTTGGACATCACTATAAACTGTCACACTGCAGAAAATGTAGCCATATAACTGAACAATTGTTAAAGCTTCGTTAAAAATCCAAATCATACATACACAAAAAAATAAATATGATCAAAATCTGATCAGAGATATGGCCTTGATAACCTCGTTATTATTTGTGGATCTCATTATTGAACTCGTTCAAGATTTTGATGATATATTATTTGTAATAAGAATATCTTCATTAATAACTGTTAAAAGTAGACTTTATCTTGATTTTCTAAAATAATAAAAAAACTGATAAAATTGACATACATTAATCCCATACTATAGCAAACTTTTTAAGGTCTGTTGGCATTGTTAGGCAAAATAAAACTCGAGTCGGGGTTCCTGCAATAATGGAAATCCTGGAAACGTTTGTCAATTACAGAAAAGCAATTCAAGGGCCTTGAAAAGCTATGAAATTGTCTTGTCAATAAAAGTTTTGTTAAAGTCATGGAATTTGGTTTTTTGCATTCTCACTTGTGGATGCAAAACTTTTACCAACCTACCTAAATTTAACAATGGATTTGTTAGAGTAGTTTCCCCATAAGCTTCATAGTCAGTCTACATCCAGGGATCTTACCTCCAATCAAAATCATTGTACTTACAGCATTCAAAAGAGAATGACCTATCCAATATGCCCAAAACCAGCTGTAAAATTTGTTGTTTTTGGTAAATTTAAGTGTTAGGTAAAAGTATTAGAAGTCATACATTTATGTAGGCGGTACTCTTGAAATTGGTAAAGAGGTCTTGGAAAAGTCATAGAATTAAATTTTTAAAAGATTGTAGGAACCCATTCTAATTACAACAGTGATAGACTTATTAAGGTTATTTAGATTATTAGCCTTTAGTATGACTCAGAGAGGTTTGAATCTGAAACCTGCCACATATGAAGGAGATGCTCTAACCTCTTAGGCCACAAGAGCAGTGAAAAGAATCTAAGCCAATTTATGAGTTAATCTGCGAGTTGAAAGCCTATGTCCACACAGGAGATACATTTTTTAAATCAGATTGTACTTAATCTGATAAATAAGCTTATATCTTAATGTTACTAGACTGGTTCTATAATAAATGAAATCTGTGTATGTTAAGGTGATCTTACATCAGATTGGCCAATTTTTTTTAATTCTCTTTTTCCAGTTTTGATAGAATTTATTGAATATGCATTTCATTTTGTGCAAGATCTTTACATATTAATTACGCTTTTATCTTTGGAAAAAAGTTTTATCAGCTGGTAAAATAGATATGTGCTAAAAGGCTTAGATTACATAGGCTCTTACAATATTACATTAGCCTGCATAGTAAAATGGACAACTGTTAGGTACCTGCTTGTGTCTTTTGTTTCTTCCTATAATTTCTTCATCTTTTGTTTCTTTTTATAATATGATAATACTGCTTTTCTGTCACAGATTCATTGGAACCAAATCCTAAAGCTCAGAAGATGGATGAAACAACAAAAAAAGTAGATTATGCTGAATGGAAAAGAAGAATATTGGAGGCTGCAGCTCAAGCCAAAGAAACCCCAGAAAAGTCATGATATTTAACTAATGCTGAAAGGGAATACATGTGTAAGCTATACACTTTGAACTGAAGTACCAGTATATTTTATTTCATTGATAATAAAGTCAAGAAGACTTAATGTGATGAAGTTAAGACATTCACTGTAAGTAGAAATATTTAATCATGAAAATGAAAGCATTATGGCAGTTTGATAGTTCATAGAAAATTACCCTACCCTTTTTCAATATAATTTTGATAAGAAAATGGGGATTCTGTGATGTATTTGGAATCCAATGTTATTTATTTTGAAATAATATGTTGTTATTGGTCATTTGTAAGGCAGCCAAAGTACTAGCTGTCTTGGTTATTATGCATGGTAGCCATTGTGGCATTGAGTAGTGATAAGTTTCAAAATTTCATTGATGTTTGAATATGTATTACAGTTCCTGTAGTAAAAGTAAACACAGTCATGTATCTACTCTTCTTGTGTTATTATTGTATTAAACTTAATTGGGATGCTAGTATTAATTCTCTTAGTTTTCTTTTGATTTGCTTCATGTGTGAATGTTTCAAGCATTGGTTTCACTTAGTTTCAATACTCCTTTGACATCTTTCTGTGTGCATGCATAGTGAGTTTGCTGTTTATGATGCAGTATTTATTGTAAGATGCATGAAAAATTATTAAGTTCCAGCTTATTTATGCTATGTATGCAAAGCAATAAGTATTCAAGGCTTTGAAAGTCATTGATATTTCACCTAGGTTATTGAAAGTCATTACATTTTAGAGATTTGATTAAAAAATAAAATGAGATTGAAAATTTTACTTTTGAGTCATTATTTTATATTGTGTGACAATTGAAGTTTGGTTTCATTTTCTGTACTGACAAAAAGCACATGTTTGCCAAAAAGTGCACTCTAATAATAGAGTCCAATACTCTCTTGGTCATTTTGAATTTTCTGCAATTTATTTTTCAAAATGAGGACAATATTCGTCTACTTCTTTTTCTCTTAAAGGAGGGCTGACTTTAATATTCTTAGTAACATCAAAACTTGAATTTGTATGTAAAGTGAATATATGCTTTTCACTTGCTAGCTATAATTCTTTTAATCTATATTGAAATTCTCTTTCTTCCTTTTGACTTTCTACATTTGTTTCTCTCTTTCCTCTTTCTCCAATTGCATTTGCCTGTTTTTCCTTTCTCCAAATGCATGTTTTTCTTCTTCTGCAAATGCATTTCTGTCTTTCCTCTTTCTCCACTAGCATTACTTGTTTTTTTCTGTAACTGCATCTCTCTCTTTCTAATTGCATTTTCTTCTCTTTTTCCTTTCTCCAATCACATTTTCCTCTCTTTCCTCTTTCTTCAATTGCAATGTTATCACTTTCTTTTCAATGAAATATTGGACCAAAATATTTGTATTTCTTGCTTTGTTTAAAAAGCTTTTGCCTTAGAAAGATATTTTCAGGCAAGCTGAAGCAAGTAATCTTTTCTCAAAAAGTCTAACTGTTCATGGGTAGAAGCTGAAATAAAAATCTCCACAAAAAGCTTCTTGGTTTCACAATAGATTTCTAAAATGTGAAATAATACATGGGATTTAGAAAATTCCAAAATAAGGTGAATTTAAATTTCAAAACATTTTTTTGAAATATTTCATTGAAATTTTATCAGAAGGACAAGCCTAGATGCTTGATTATCTTAGCAATAATTATGTATCGGCTCATTTAATGTAACATAAGGAAAAGAGTGACTACAACAAGCTCTGTAAATTTAAAAAAAAATAATTTATTTCCCTAGAAAATATGGTGAGAAGGTAAAAATATGAAACAAGACTTAAGTGTCCTAAAATTATGACAACATTCTAAATTGACATCTGAATCTCAGTTCCATTCCAAGATGGCGGATGATGACATCAAAAGAAAGTTAACACAAATGTGCAGAATTTTCACTGAGAATCACAATTTATGTTGTCCTGTTCTAAATTAGAAATAATTTCAGCAAATGTCTTTGTCCAAAAACCAGTTGTGTAGTTCTCTAGTTAAAATAATTATTCTTTAAAAGGTAGATAAAGTACAGCTATCAACAATAACAAAATACATGTTGTTTGTCATACATACAAACAACGCTTTCCAGCACAGGAATACCTTTTCCTTAAGATATTAGAACTCTACAAAATGTTATGATGTGACTTTAAGATGTTAAAATATGACTCAACTATGACTATTTCTTACAGGTAACTGTGAATTTAAACTGAAATGAGAACGTCATTTCATGTAGACGCACTCAGGACGTGATTTTGAAATCATTACAATGCGTAAACAAGTATAATTAGAAGTGACCTCAGTCACAAGAAATCATTTTCATAGCCACTTACGACTGTTTACTTAATATGAAAAACTGAGGGGTAATTTTGAACACAAATTCGTCTGTGCCTTCAGATTCTGGCCGTAAGGAGCGGTTGGCCGCTGGTGAGAGGGGGGCGTTCAAGAGGGGGACTACTGCATATAGTGTACATGAAACTGCATCTACTATTAAATTGTCTTTTCCCTCTCTATGTGCCTGATGTCAATATTATATTCCTGTAACTACAAACGCCACCTTAATAATCTTTGATTTTTATTTTTCATCTTGTCAATGATAGTAATGAGGTTGTGATCACTAAACACAATAATAGTAGGAGCTGAAGTAACGTAATCTATAAAATGTTTTAATGCCAAAAATCAAAGCCAAAACTCAACTGTTAAAGAATGTCTTGGTGCTTTTTTAATTTCTTAGAAAAATAGCACATTGGATTATCAACACCATCTTTATCTTCTTGAATCAATACTGCTCCAATCCCAACATCACTTGCATCAACAGATAGTTTAAATGATTGACTGAAATTTGGAACTGTAGGAACTAGTGCACTTTTAAGTATGGCCTTTAACTTGTCAAAAGTCTCCTGACATTTTACAGTTCAAAGAAACTTGTTTTTCTTGCTCAATAAATTTGTCAGGGATTCATCAATTATAGAAAAATTGGAACAAAATTTCCAATAGTATCCAGTCATACCTAAAAATCACATCAATTGCTTTTCACTGACAGGCACAGGGAATTCAAAAATAGCCTTGACCTTAGCATATATAGGTTTAACTTGTCCTTGTCCCACAATATGACCTAGAAATATTACACAAGCAGAGCAAACTCACTTTTAGATAAATTGTCAAACTTGCATCAGTGAGCCTGTCAAAGAATTTCTGAATTGTTGCTAGTTGTTCTCCGAGTTGTCATTGTAGATGATGACATCATCAATGTAAGCATTAAGCATCACAATTATCTACACCAGAGGTAATCATATTCATCAAACGTTGAAAGTTACTTGGCAAACCCTTAATCCCAAATGGCCTCACTTTATATTAATAAAGTCCATCTGGAGTAACAAATGCCGAAATATCCTTTGCCCTTTCCATTAGTGGAATTTGCCAAAAGCCTTTCAGAATATCAATTTTGGTGATGTACTTGGCATTTTAATTTTATCAATGCAATCATTGATTCTTGGTAATGGAAATGAATCTGTTTTAGTCACGCTGTCCACAGTACACATACAGAAAGTTTTATCTGGTTTCAAAAGAAGTAAAGATGGTGAACTCCAGGTACTTTTACTGGGCTCTATTAAATTATTCTCCAACAATTATTGAATTACCTTTTTTCAAGTATTCCTATGTGAGAGGGTTCATCCTGTATGGGTGTTGTTTCACAGTTGTGGAAATTTACAATTTCAACATCATGAAAAATTTTGTTTGTTCTCATAGAAACATTTGGAAATTAGTACTCATATTCAAATAATAACCATTTAAGTTCATTCCTTTCTGTTTGTTGCAAATGTGAAAGTTTCTGGTCAAGATTATTCATAATTTTCAAATTCCGAAGATTTGTTACTCCAAAATCAATAGAGTACGATTGCATTCCTTCACTTAAATCTTGTGAGTGGGACAGGTACAACTAAATTAATTGCATGATTTACCTGGCTATCTCTCTTTGAATTTATTTAGATTCCAGGAGTACTATTATTATAATTTAACTCATTTTCTTTTTAACTTTGTAAGGGGGGCCCCAAGTGGTCTAAAGCGCTTTCCATTACGGATCACTGCCATCTCACCTCTGTCTGTGTTCGAGTCTAGGATTCGGCAAATGTGGATATGTGAGAAAGCTTGCCAGTAGCTTCTTGTGGGTCGGTGGTTCTTTCTGGTGATTTTCCGGTTTCTTCCTCCACCATTAATACTGGCCGCCATGAATAGCCTATCGTGTGCTGAAAAATGGTGTTAAGCCCAACAACAACAACATAACTTTGTAAGGGCCATAATACCTAATCTGAAGAAAATTTTGAAGAATGAGAAAGACAGAAAGATCTCTATTTACCAGACCCAAATGCTCTCTCCAATGAAGTTCTGTGAAACCAAAACTTCACTATTGACTTGAATTGCTTAATGCCAAATTCAAGCATAACTAGTTGGAAAATTCCAGACATAAAATATGACCCTTGATCACACTGAGCAGATTTAGGAAGGCCAAATTGAGTGAAATACTTTACCTAAGATTTTACTATTGGATTCAGTACAGCAAGTTTTGTCTCAGTTTGCTAAGCAGTGTTTTGTGAAAATGATGTAGCTTATCAGAGACACTAAAGCTGCAGCTAATTTGGCTGGTTTTCTTTTTTGATCAGTGCTAATAGTTACAAGATTTAAACCAATCAGTTTAAATGGCAAAGATTTCAAACACATGCAGAAAAACTTAAAGCTATCCAAATGAGATTTGTTTTTTTTTTCTATTGGAACAACATTGCTATGAGCAGATTTTTGTTTCATTCTTTTAAGAATTTTTTTTATACAGTTTCCTCATTTGTTGACATAAATATGACAGTATCCATTTTGTAAAGAGATTATCCCAGAAAAATTAACAGTGCCATGGTTGGTGGCCTTGGACTGGCTGTTAAGAAATACTGAGGAAATATAAATATGACATTTTTTTTTAAACGTATGCATCAACATGGTTCCAATTTCCAATGTTACTGATGGTCTATATTCAAATTGCCCTTCTAATGTATGATGGATGGTTGGTTTTTAATGGCACTTTTGAATTTGTCTATATTATGTTAAGAAAATGTAAGCCAAGTGCCTTTGCAAAGGAAAAATGGAGATGCAAAGACTGCCAACTCATACACTACAACTAACCCTTGTATGATCTAAATGGAGTTTATGTTTGTTGAATAAAGCAAGGAGACATGGTAGGATGAAGTTCATGAAACAGGTTTTTATTGGTCCAAGGAAGTTACAAGAGTATACTTAATACTAAATTTGCTACATTTCACACTTTTAACCTTTAACTTGAACAACATATGCACACAACTTTCTAAAGACATTATTTATAATGAAGTAGTTTTTATACAGAAATAAATATCAGAATATAGAATACAGACAGGGCTTCCCATTTCAACTTAAAATATTATCCCAGGTATGTGTGATTGCTGGGGGGTGGGGGTGGACAGGCATTGTAAAAAATGGACTGCTACTCATGTGAATTAGACTTTAGTTTCTTTCCTAAGACAGCTGAAACAAGACCTGCACAGCATTGACAATTAACGAAACTAGATGTTGACACATGTTGCCTCAATTACACATATCAGGATTGACAAGTTATGTTGATGTATAAGGCTTCCCAAAGTTGTATACATTAGAAATGATATTTAAATGATGCAAATAAAGATCCTGACATAATTTTCTGAGACTGACCCTTACTGTTCATCAGCTGCCTGATCTGCACAGAATTTATCCATTAAGTCAGCAATTTAGTGTTGAGTTTATTTCTTGTATAATAATAATTTTCTTTATAGCATTAAATGTTTATTGTGGACTTCAAATGGGATTAGGTATACCTTATTTCAACATGCAGTGGATTAAATTGAAATTCTGCTTAGAATTTCTAAAAATTCATGAAAAAAATTACATATTTGTCAGTATTATTTGAAATTTCTCAAAAAATGATTGCAAAAAACCAAGATTTCTAATTATCTGGCATATGACTGTACAGGTTCCACAAAATACAGGCATAAAAGTTGTTTTGATTTTAGTAAAGTGTCAACACTGAACTTGTGTAAAGATTTGGTTGTATGTCCTGTGTTTATAATCTTTAGTATACTCAAATGGTCTTCACTACATTCAAAATACAAAAAGACATTTTGGTATATTTAATTTGCAAAAATTTACACCCATAGCTTGGTTACTATATTACCAGTTTAAATATGTAGTAATTATATTAGGGTATTAAAACAGCATTTTACGAAAATAATTCCAATTTTCTGCTGTGTTTACATATGTTCACATTCCAAAGCAGTTAAAAGCTGAAGAATGATAAATGATTCATAAAACGCATTCAGAAAATGTAGTGAAACTTACTGTAATGACTGGTAATGATGCACCAAATCTGGTGTCTTAAGATCAGAAGTTTATCAAAAGAAACTGAGAAGACTGCTTTAAAACTTAAACATACATGCAGTTCTTTAAAAATATATGCCACAATACCTTGATTTCACATAGTTCATATTAAAATGATAAGAAAATTCTGAATTGCATCTATGGGCAAGTCCCCCAATTTAAAAGTTACTTCCCTGGCTCCATGTACGTTTTAATGGAATAGCCCTTACAATATTTTCTTACTTTGGAAAACTTTAAATGTGTGGGAATTGCAATATATAATTATGGATTTGTTGCCATGGAAGCAAACAAATATTAGGATGATGACTGAAGTTATAAATTAAAAATAAATTTAAATTGATTTAGCATCAACAAAATGAAAGCTTGCTACTTTTTCAAAGATATGGTTTCTTCTTAAAAAATGTTGACATGATGTACCTCAAGCGATCAACTCGACAAATGAAAGGTGCTAATTTAAACCAACACATATTCCATTTCTTTATAGTTTAGTTTGATTTGTGGGATTTAGTACCATGTTTCAACACCTGATAGTCTTTACATAGTGGTAATTACATTTGGTGGATGAAGAATCTGAAAATAACTACAAAACCACATAAAGTTATTGGTGAACTTTCGCAGATACCCATGCTGGTTGAGCTAAGACTCATCTCATGCAGACCAAGGTTATATGTGTTTGTGATTTATAAATGTTAGTGTCAGAAACCATTCAGACAAATGGGGCTCCTTGTGTAGACAATATCTACATGGTTGCTCTGTTGTAACTAAAGATTTTATGTATAAACCATGTAAATACAGGTGGATTAAAGTTATCAGAAATCAGTATCCTACAAGGTTTAAAATCCCAGCATCAGTACTAATAATAAACATAGCATACAAGTTTATAGTTTTACAAAATTTAACTGCGAGGCCCCAAGTGGCTGAGCGGTTTTAAGCACTGACTGTTACAGATCACTGCCATCTCACCTCTGTCTGTGTGAGTTCGAATCCTGACTTGGATAATGTGGGTAAGTGAGAAAGCCTGCCTGTAGCTTCTCGTGGGTTGGTGGTTCTTCCCTGGGTTTTGGAGTAATGAATGCCAAAGATGTGACATTTGAAAGAATTGTTATCAGATATGATGAACTGCTAAATAAAAATTAAAGTTTAGAAAATGTCTTCTGAAGCAATGAAACAGTCACAAAGGCGGAGACTGAATCACACATTACCCAGAAGTACTGACAAAAACAAAGAAGATGCATTTATCTTTCATTTTTCAGAATAAGGAGAAAATTAAGACATGTAATTATAATATGATTAATCAAGAATATTAGATGTTTTGCTTATTGGAAATCATTAGACATTTTATTATAAGAAAATATCAGAGTGTATGAATGTCATCATTAATGAAACATAAATAATTTTCAATGAAGATGAACAGTAAGTGAAAAAATAATTAATTGGAGACAGTCAAACAGCTTGTGGAACATAACTAATATAATACTTGTCCCATCATTGAAAAGAACATATACAGTCTTTACATAACGCATTTAAAATTAAAACAAAAAATACTGTAAAACAAGAGTCCTTCAAGGGACTTGTGCTCTACTGTGTGAGAAGAATTTCCATGAATTCAAGATAATTTCTTTCTTTTCGCTGCCAAGTGTTGAAACTATCACAACAACGCTATAGTAATTGTACTGAATGACACGGACACAATTTTCATTTAGGACAAAGTAAAGATCATTAAAAGTTTTTGTTGAAAAACAATTGTCATAATGAGCCTCCATTCAGGAGAAGTAGTGACAACAAAAAATTTAAGACAGTCATCTAGGCAGACAAAATGAATATATGACTGGCACCATTTTCATTTAAGTCCAAATAGGTAGGCAAAAGCCCATGTTGATATAGCCCATGTTTGCTGGCAAAAGCCCATGCTGATATAGCCCATGTCTGCTGGCAAAAGCCCGTGCTGATATAGCCCATGTTTGCTGGCAAAAGCCCATGCTGATATAGCCCATGTCTGCTAGCAAAAGCCCATACTGATATAGCCCATGTTTGCTGGCAAAAGCCCGTGCTGATATAGCCCAGGTTTGCTGGCAAAAGTCCATGCTGATATAGCCCATGTTTGCTGGCAAAAATCCATGATGATATAGCCCATGTTTGCTGGCATAAGCCCATGCTGATATAGCGCATGTTTGCTGGCATAAGCCCATATTGATATATCCCATGTTTGCTGGCAAAAGCCCATGCTGATATAGTCCATGTTTGCTGGCAAAAGCCCATGCTGATATAGCCCATGTTTGCTGGCAAAAATCCATGATGATATAGCCCATGTCTGCTGGCAAAAGCCCGTGCTGATATAGCCCATGTTTGCTGGCAGAAGCCCATGCTGATATAGTCTATGTTTGCTGGCAAAAGCCCATACTGATATAGCCCATGTTTGCTCGCAAAAGCCCATGCTAATATAGTCCATGTTTGCTGTCAAAAGCCCATGCTGATATAGCTCATGTTTGCTGGCAAAAGCCCATGCTGATATAGCCCATGTCTGCTAGCAAAAGCCCATGCTGATATAGCCCATGTTTGCTGGCATAAGCCCATATTGATATAGCCCATGTTTGCTGGCAAAAGCCCATGCTGATATAGTCCATGTTTGCTGGCAAAAGCCCATGTTGATATAACCCATGTTTGCTGGCAAAAACCCATGCTTATATAGCCCATGTTTGCTGGCAAAAGCACATGCTGATATAGCCCATGTTTGCTGGCAGAAGCCCATATTGATATAGCCCATGTTTGCTGGCAAAAGCCCATGCTGATATAGCCCATGTTTGCTGGCAAAAGCCCATGCTGATATAACCCATGTTTGCTGGCAAAAGCCCATGCTGATATAGCCCATGTTTGCTGGCAAAAGCCCATGCTTATATAGCCCATGTTTGCTGGCAAAAGCACATGCTGATATAGCCCATGTTTGCTGGCAAAAGCCCATATTGATATAGCCCATGTTTGCTGGCAAAAGCCCATGCTTATATAGCCCATGTTTGCTGGCAAAAGCCCATGCTGATATAGCCCATGTTTGCTGGCAAAAGCCCATGCTGATATAGCCCATGTTTGCTGGCAAAAGCCCATGCTTATATAGCCCATGTTTGCTGGCAAAAATCCATGCTGATATAGTCCATGTTTGCTGGCAAAAATCCATGATGATATAGCCCATGTTTGCTGGCAAAAGACCATGTTATTCATTGGAAGGAGTAGAGATAATATTTTCCGGATGGTGATATTGAAGATTAGTCATTGTCAGTTATGATCAAGCAGACACTATAATAACTCTTCTAATGAAAACCCCAAATCAAAATGACTTTTCATTTACGAGGAATAGCAAAGATAAGAGTTTCAAGTTGCCAGATCAGCAACATTTAAAATTTGGTTTAAAAATCACAAGAAACATTTTGATGTAAACCCCATGTTGATATAAGCATTTATTCAGCAAAAAGATTTCAAGCTGGCTGCCATATCAGACATAACATCAATCCCATTTTCATTTAGTTCCAGTGAAAACACTAAAACAATGTCTTTTCTTTAAGAAGGAATACAATAACAAGATTCTCCAGATCGCTGCCATGGTGGACATCAGATCAGCACCATTTTATTTTGGACCAAGTACATATCCTATAAAGTCCACGGTGATATGACTATCCATTCTGGATGAGTATCAATAACAAGATTTTCATATCGGATGTCTCAACAGCATAATTTTCATTTAGTACAACTAGGTCATTCACTGAATGTGTGTGTGTCACGTTTCATGGTAATCCTTCAAGTAGTTTAGCTGGAGTAACAATGACAACTTGTTCTCATAGATGGACGATGGACTAAAGACCATCCCATAAGCTCTTCTGGTCTATTACCAGTACAAATAACAATTATAGTTCAGTCAGCAGCCTTACATGGGTAAAAATGATTGGAAAATCTGTTAAGTATCACTTGGATAAATAGGACATAATAATGATATCTTGAAATAATAACAAACAATAGCATTACAATATTTTCCAAATAATGAACTGATAATTATTTTACATGTCTCAATGTAAATGTATCCAGTTCTTATGTGCCCTTTAGCATCTGTGACAAAGGAAAAAAATCATTACTTTACTTTTTCCCCTTTTTAATAAAATTAAGATTCAATGACAAAATTATGTTATGCCTACTGCAGAAATGACATCTCTTGATTAAACAGAATAATCTAGTCTTTCTTAATTCCGGTTTTCCTATTTGCATTCTTTAAATGTACATGTATGCATTATATTCTGTGCAATATACTTGATTATATTGTACTTCTTTTATTATGTACCCCACTATATTTGTATATCCATACAGTGTGATCATTGCTCAAACGCTGATATAAATTATTTTTCTTTATCTCCCTAAATAATAAAAAATTAACTTTAACTTAATTTTATCCTTTTTCAATTTATTAAAGCAAGAATAGTTTGCATTTTCAACAACATCACCATTTCATTTTCAATGCAGAATCCAACTTGAAATGTGTTCATAGAATCAGTAATTGAAACTGCTACTAATTAAAAAGGTTTAAATAAAAATCTGGTGTATGCACCATTTTAATGCTTTTGAAAATGTGAAGTGCTTCACTCAATGAAGGACTCACCTTTTATACATTAACCTTCTTGAGAAATGCAACAAATTATAAATTATAATGATTTAAAATTATATTTGACATTAAAAATGATAGAAAAGTAATGAAGTTATTTCCTATAAAAAAAACATTTTCAGTTTTCCAGCGAGAAGCATGTACAATCCATCAGTGGACAGAATTTGCTCTGTCATGATTCTACCTGTTCTTCCTTCTTTCTAAAAGCAGATGAATACCCAAGGACTTCAACTGTGTATTTTTCACACTGCTTATTAACAAAATCTAAATGTTAATGTTTCTGAATTATTGAAGATTCATATTTTTGATAAATAAATGGTTCTTAAGATATCTTTTGCTGGAACAAGAGATATAAACTTGAGCAGTGAACATATTACAACTAAATGAACTGGTTCAAAGAATGGTGCATTACTATTTATATTATAAAAATCTTTATTTTTAAATATTATAGTTTTCCATGGATTCCACGCCGCAACTCCTAGATACAGAGCACATGCCAACAAATGGCAGACACAGTTACATTAAATGACTGAGGATAGATTGAGCTGTGTGGTGCTTTAATCCTAAATGAAACTAATGATTTCCTTGATATTTATTATGAGTTTCATTCTCTACAAGCGATTGTTATGGATTTAAAAATTGTATTTTCTTAGTACTGGTTATCTTAATCAGATTTGTCATTCAAGGTGTCAAGAGGTGTCACTTTGCAGTAAAGGGTTTGGTGTCAAAAAGCATCACTGTGCAGTAAAGGGTTAAAAAACAAATATAAATGAACAATTTTTTAATAAATCATCTAAACAACTGCATTTCTATTTACAGATAAATCATTTCTAAAGCCACCATAATAATTTTTTTTATTTTCTTAAGTTCTTTCTTCCATGCCTTGATCATCTTAAGCTAGATAAACATACAAAGACGAACTTGTTTTTGTTCTAGTCTAAAATCCAGGTTACTGATGCGTATCAATCGTACAGCTGCAGGATTTCCTGCATTAAACACCCTGTAGATGTGAAAACGCTCCTTCTTCTCCTTGGCAAACTGTAGCTGGGGTAGAGAAATCTCAAACATTTCCTTAGAGTCTGCTTGCGTGCTTTTAACCTGAAATTTGACAAAGGACTTTTTAATTACATACAATATAACTTGAAAATATGGGAGAGAGACAATTTTTTTATATTTGAAGGTTTCTGTACATTTTTAACTCAATGACCATTGTGGAAATCTGTAATCTTCTGCACTGAACAGTTTAGCAAAGCACACATTACTCATCACTGAAATTTACAGTCTATTTCAAGTTTACAACTTAAAAGTTTGGGTAGAAGAAGCATACATATAGATATAAATATACTATATGTCACTGTAAAAATAAAAATTGCATTATCAATAGTTTACTATTAAATGCAAAAATAAAAACCATGCTATATTAACATCTTAATGGAGTACTTAACTCAATTTGAGGTAACTTCATATGAATAACAGCAAATAGCAGCACCAAATTCTAAGGTCACTTATCTATATACTGTAGTGGTCTACAGAAGCTTTTATTCAATTAAAAAGTATGTAGAAATATCACAGGGAAGGTGGGAGGGCATGTGATCCCTGACTGAGCTACAGGTTCAATGAAATTACATGAAACTTAAACTTGGTAAGTATTGTTTAATTTTCCAATTTCACTGAACCTTTTATAATCTAAGGAACCCCAGATAATGTTTAGAGTGTATCATGTGAAAGAAACGAAGTAAAAAGGTGAATCATTGTACATCATAAATTGTGAGAATTTATTATGCAAATTCAGTTAAACATCATAAATGTATTTAATTTAGTTTTTCAATAAATGTCAAGTCAGATGTAATAGGTTTCTAATACTATTTCAGAAAGATGGAGTCTTTGCTCCAACCAGCTATTTTTAATGTTGTAGCCACAAATACCTTGTCTAGAAAAAGCATCACTAGTGATCGCCTTTCTTGTGTGTGCATATGTGTGTTATTTGGAATTCTAATGTAGCTTTACACATTTTTAGTCATATTGCTACAATGCTTGCCGTGTGGCTGTTTATACTGATGCAAAACACTGGAGCATCATGCCACAAATTTGCAGCATCATGTCCCATCCTGTCTCATGATCCTGACACCACACCAACCAGTCCTAACACCAACCTCTTAATGCTGAGCACCAAGTGAGGCAACTGCTATTACCATTTTGATGTGACTCAACCAGGGTTCGAACCAGTGACCTCCAGCATCCAAGGTCAATGCTCTAACCACTTATGCCACTGGAGCGGTCGCCATTTTTGTACTATATTGAGTAAAATATTAGTATCAATAGCAGCTTGCAAGGTAGATTTTAGCCATCTTGAAATAGTTTTCCCTAACCAGTAACATAAACTATGCATCATCTTGTGGGGTCCCTTGGAGTAAAATAGTTTGATAAAATGTGTATTATTGCCATTATTCTTCGTGTCCAGTTTTATATTTGAATCTGAATAGTGACTCTAGATGATGTCTTGTTGCTAGGTCTCACAAGCAATTTATCAATCATATATTTCTGAAGACAGACTAAAATCCAACTACTGTTTGTACTTGCTTGTAAGTTTAAATGCAAACTGCACAGACCAGAACAAACAATATAGATCATGATCTATCAGTGCATTGTATGACTATATTACTTCAGATCAGGGTCTATGTTGTTTGCCACTGACTTGATTTATAACTGAGTATGTACAGTAATTTCTAAAATTATACTACCTACATGAATATCTTTCAACACTTTACACTGTCAACAAAAGCCAATATCATCTAAACAGGAGATTATTTAATGAACAGAATAAACTTCTGTTATGGCCAGTGCCATATAAACAACTGATCTTGAACTAATTATCAATCTCTTTGCAAAATGATGATTAACTCTGGAAGTGAGATGGGAGTAGCTCATATGAAGGGGAAAGGAGAATACTGTATCATAAATTTATATTTATCCTTGCAAACGGAATAAGATTTCTTGTCAGGGCAAAAAAGCCTCAAGGTCAAAAGTTTATAAATGATTTTCCTCTTTTCGAAAAGGGCATCGGGAGTAGTTTTTGCCGTACTTACCTCAATGTAATTTACATGAAATCCAAACTGATCCACATAATGGACTTCTACATCGTAGGGTGTGGAAGTTTCTTGTTCAGCATTGATCCACTTGACGTCTGATATTTTTGGATCAGTCTGCTTCACCTGGAGGAGGTAGTTGTAAACCAAAGCTTCTCCCCACCGTCCCACCCCAACACTTCCAACATCAACAGAGGTTATCTTGGAAAGAGGAAGGGTGCTGCTTGTCCCTAGTTCATCATAGGAATAGTCACTAGCCATGGTGGTCCAGATGGGTAATCCTGATTAACATGCAAAATATGAAGCAAAAATAAAAAATGTTAATGTTGACATTTATTAATGTACTACTGTCACATTTTATATTTTATAATATTCACATTGACATTACATCATACTTAACCAGTACTGTAGAATAGTTTACTGATGTAAAAGGTAGTTTCTCCCTGTACTGAGACTTTGGTAGTTTCCATCATTAAAGACTGAAAGGAAATTCCCAAATAATTTTTTCTTGAATTTGGTGATTTTTAAGGTGCATTTTCATTTCTAATAACAAAATAATTCCAAAACTTAATATTTTTACAAAATAGTATTTATCGCAAATTAATTTTGAATATTGCAAATATAATTATATTTGTGAACCTTTAATCTCATGTTTGATATATGCCACATATGTATACATGGTGATTGAATGGGATGATGTGAAAGCTATTTGAGCCAAATCTAACTTTTGGAAACATTTATAATTGGGAAAAGCCACTTTTTAAGCAGTTATTTACAAGTTTATGTTAAGGTGCTAAGTATATGTATTCCTCAGTAAGACCAAAAATCACTCTAAAATTTCTTTTCTGGTTAAAAATACATGAATTTTATATTTACTGACTCTTGATTTTTGACACTCCACTCATAGCCTTCCTGCCAATTACATAGTTACCAATTATAGTTCATAAATTGTATGCTTCTGTGTCAAATACTTCCTTTTTTATCGATAAGCTTTTTTCTGTCAGGGGGCCTCGAGTGGCCGAGTGATCTAAAGCGCTGTCCATTGTGGATTGATGCCATCTCACCTCTGTCTGTGTAGGTTCGAGTCTAGGATTCAGCTAATGTGGATATGTGAGAAAGCTTGCCAGTAGCTTCTCGTGGGTCAGTGGTTCTTTCAGGGGATTTCCTGGTTTCTTCCTCCACCATTAATATTGATTGCCAAGTAAAGCCTATCCTGTGCTGAAAAATGGCGTTGAGCCCCACAACAACAAAAAAAAATTTCTGTCGGAACAGGGTGACCGCCATAGTGCAAACCTAATAATCCCACTTTAGTTAGTTTTTTTAATGACAACTTATACAACAAATTCATCTACCATAAGGCATTGGCTATTAAATGTGGAGGGTGAGTGGGTGAGATGTGATTTTCATCCTAGCAAGATTTTCTTTTTTATCTCAAGAAAATTCTTTTTTTTTCTTCTAATAATATAGATATAATATGGTGTTTTTTTTGCTACAAAGCAGAACAAGATCTGTTGATCAGCCATTTGAGAGCCTGAAATAAATTTTAAAAAATACTGGACTCCTGAAAAAGAAAATTGCTGGTCCCTTATATAACTACAGTATACCATGATACATAATGTAAAGAAATACTTCACTACAAAATTTATTGTGGTACCCATCTCTGATGTGTACATCTGTTTAGTACAAAACAGCTGTCAGAACTGACAACTGCTGTAATTAAAGTACCCTTTCAGTTTTGGGGGTCCTGTAACAGATGTATTTCAGGGGTTTCAAATCTGATGTAGTCCATTTCAAAACTGGTAGAAGCATCCCAATATTTTAATAATACTCTTTTGGTATTTTTATGTTCAAACTTTCTTTATAGTAGTCTAACTCACTCTTTCAAAATTTTTTTCATTTATTTTTAATTTTTGTATTTTCATTTTGAAACATTCTTTTATTATTCCCATCCAAAGATGGGCAATAGCTAATTTCACAATAGTTTATAATCCATTTTGCTTAAAGTCTTGGTAGCTGCTGATTCTACTGACATATGAAGTGTTTTCTGTAATTTAGCGCTATGACATAAACTAATGACATACATAGCGCTATGACATAAACTAATTATAAAACTTAAAGCTATGAACTACTCCACAGCCCCCAAATACTCTTCCTGACAGATTGTAATAACATACAGAGACTGTACTTTTGACCTGAAGGCTGACTGTATGAGCACTGGTGTATAAAAACAAATCTAAATTGTTAATAACTCTTTAATTTGGATTTTTGAGGATATTTTTAAAAAAACTTCTATTTTTATTCAACAACTGATCCATCATTTACAGTAATCATAAGCAGTCACTCCTCCAATTCAGCTTTAAAAAACTGACTTGCTAGCAATCTGATCAACCTGATCTGTATCTCTGAGTGTGTTGATTCATGCATTGATGAAACCCATAAATAATGATGACTCTTTCTTACTCTGATAAAAAATATCCTATTAAATTGACTTATTTGTCATTTCCTGTAAACTACTGCCACTACTGCAAAAGCAAAGAAATAAAACTTTTCTTTTTAAGTAGTGAATGTTGTACACTAGCTAGTGCTCATTGGCACCACTACCGAATTTTAACATCGGAAAATAAGGGTAAAAGTAGTTAAACAAAATTAATGATGCCATTTAATCATATGGGTGCCTTTTACCATTGCTTCCAAAAAAAAACCGAAGAAGGGCAATTAGTGACAGAGATTCCTCTTTCAGCAGGCTCAATAAGGCTGTGAGGCTATGGATACTAGTGACCTTGTCTTTTGTTTAAAGAATTTCAGTGTTTTCAATGGACCGTGAGCCCAGGTACACATAGAAATGTCCATGTGAGCCCATTCAGCATCCAAGGTGAGTGGTTTAGTGAACCAAAAAGGGGTAAGAAGCTTATCACTAGATGCAATGATCAATGTTTGCAATGTACGGGGGGAGGGGCGCCAAACAACCCCCTACGATGTCAAGCAAAGTCTTAGTCCTTGCTAAAGCCTTTGGGAAAGCTCCTTAATCATAACTGAATAAGTGACAAGAGAACTGGTCTAGAGTTTATCCAAAATAGAAAGAATTTTAGAGTTACCATAAACTAATGGCTTGGGACACAGGTCACTGGGGAAAAAAAATCTGTTAAGCAGATTTTAAGTTGTTATAATTTTTACAATATTTTTAGCAATGGTAACCCTATTGGATGGCAGATATGTGAAGTTTTGCATAGATTTTAAAAGGCTTACATTCTAGTATACTCTCTGCAAACCTTAGTTGAAAACGGTCCAATATTTTTTTTATAAGCATAAAATGTCAATTGTTGATGGATACATGATTGACATAATGCTGTACCATACGATTACCTGTCCGTATGGCCCAGTCACAAGAGATAAAATTACTGATTTAATATCTCGTTATCCAGTTCAATTGTTTTAGCAATTTTGAATCAACCAATTAAAATAGGTCACTAACTTTGGGTGTCTGACACAAATTACAAGATAGATCCACTCTGCAGGCTTCCTCTCCATAATGACATAATATTGACTGCCTGGATCAAAAGACAGACTGGTACATGGATGAACAGACATGAAAGATACAACAAAATAACTCCTCAAAGTTATAAAAAAAACTCTACTTGCCCATATTAACTGGAGGTCTCTTAGCTGGTGGAGCAGAATTATCTTCTCCGGAATGAGGCCTCTTTTCTCCTGCACGTTCCTTTAACTCCTGCTGGTTCCCTGGACAGGATTCAACTGTCTCTTTTCCTGGACCTTCAGAACCTTTTCCTCTATTGACAGCACTCTCCTCTTTTCCATCATTGATTTGTTTATTTGAATGATCTCCACCTTGCTGAGGTTCACCTTTATTTGAGCCTGCCATCAAAACAAAGTTGGGTAATTATCCTCGGTTCTCAGTGAATGAAGTGTATTTGTATCTGAAGTTTTGTATTACAATAGTTACTTATTCCTATCACTCTGTATTACAATAAACACTTATTCCTATCACTCTGTATTACAATAGACACTTATTCCTATCACTCTGTATTACAATAGCTCCTTTTTCCTATCACTTTGTATAAAAAATACTTATTCCTATCACTTTGTATAAAAAAATAGTCAATTATTCCTATTATTTTGTATTAAAAAAATAGTCAATTATTCCTATTATTACACTTTCTATTACAATAGTCTCTTATTCATATCATTATTACCTGCACATGATTTCAGTTTTGAGATTTTCTTAACTACAGACAAGATAATGTTGTAAATAGGACCTAGTGAGTCATTCAAAATGATGCAGAGTATTTAAGTGATTGATGTTAATGTAATATTAAACCTGTCTTAAGCAGTCACCTCTACTACAGAAACTTGATAAATATGGCCATTTACAACAGGTAATTGCATAATAAAGGTGATCTTTAAGGCAAGTTTAGCTGCATCACCAAACCATTATCAAGATTCTTTAAAAAGACCATTAACATATAAACAGCCCTTTTTAATTTCACAAAATGTATCATATATTTATTTTACCAGTAAGATCTGCATAAGTTTTCATTCTGAAGCTTTGCAACCAGCAACAGTAAAGGGCAACTACTCTATGAGTCTTGTGCAATGTTAGGAAATATTAAAGTCTTTCATTCAGAAGCTGAACAAAATATAATGTATATTATAACCTAACCATAAATAATTAGTAGAGTTTCAATGGTTGATACATAAGTCAATTTATAAGTAGTTGTTATTCCCTTCAGTTTCTTCATATATGTATTCCTTGACTAAACCAAGAACTGCTATGCCCATGAAGTATTTAGTGAAATATATTTTGGGTCCAAATATTTACACCATCCATTATGAAAAAAAAGTGTGTGATTTAAAGTTTATACTAAAATCTTCAGTAATAACCCAACTTTTAAGTTCATTATTCTGCTAAACCTTAATGTGTCTTTTGATGTTTTAAAGTAACTTCAGTGCCCTTGATCTCACATGTGACTTTGATCCTCATTTTGTATTCAAAATTGCATGAAAACTAAATGTTCTTATTAACTTGTGCTAGACATCTAAACAAGAACATTCAATACATTTTGGATAGAATTCTCTGTCCAAGTATCATGTCCAATATCCTTCATGTGGTATTTGTCTATCCCAGCCTAATGCATATTAATGATTCCACTAATCTTGCTAAAACCTACCCAAATTAATCGGTGACTACGGCTATTCACAGTGCTACCCATGTTCCCTAGATGGTACTACACCAATTAGGCAATGGGAAGATCATGTTTATTGCATATGAATGTAAACATACAATAGTTCAATGTGTTGATTTAACAGTGACTAATGAACATTTCAAAACCTACAAACTTTTTTCTGCACTTGACTGCAACATTTAAACTGTAAATTAAAGATTATGTCAACAATCAAAAATCATTTGCATATATGATTTTTAAAATCTACACAGTGAAGTGCAGTGATAATTAGACCATGCAGATAATATTGCAACCATAAATTGCAAGAAATTCAGGAGATATTTAAGAAAATTAATTTTAATAATTAATCTGTGCTTAAATTTCTTTAGAATTTTGACTCTAATCCCATAAATTTAGAAAACACTGTGGTCAAAAACAAATGTTTACTTGTATGCAATACTGTTTAAGATGTTCAGCAGTAAATGTTATCAGCATAAACTCCACCTCTGATATATCTGCAGCTGCTGTCTCCAGTAATTGTAGCATAAACGCTGACGTCATACCAGCAACCATTTCTACTTATTCTTACGCTACATGCAATGATCTTAGTCATCCAAAATTTGACCTCAAAATCCCCACCACGTGAGAGTCACCCTCCACCCCAATGTCTAGATAGTTGGCAGGTTTGCCCTTGTTGATATGACACTTTTACTTTCCAATTTTGTACACAAAAGAAAAAATCTGATTAATGAAATACTTCAAAAGAAAAACAGAGGAAATATGTTCTTCCCAGTTGAGACATCTGGATAAACAAGAATCTCTCAAAGAGACTGACTCTACTGAATGAAAAGAATTTCCAAAAATTCAATATAAAGCCATTTATTCCTTTTAACTGCTTAATGCTGAAACCATTCTGATACTCGTCAGTGATAATAAGATTTTCAAATTAATGCTGTGGTGGACATAAGTCTACTGGTGAACACCTTATGTTGATATAGCCACTGATCTGACATGAGTAGAGATAACAATATTTTCAAGATGGCTACCATGGTGGCCATAGTAAGGTTTCATAATCATCATTTCAATTTTGGACAAACCAAACACCATATGAATTTTTTTGATGAAAACCTTATTTCATAATGATTTTACATTTAAAAGGAGTAGTAATAATAAAATTTTCAAGATTCCCCTATGGTAGCCATATTGGACATCAGATTAGTATCATTTTAATTTAGGACCAACAAGAAGTCTTCTGGTGAAATAACATAAAATATGAAATAACATAAATATTCTGGAGGAATAACAATAACAACATTTTCAGTACATCTGCTATGGTGGCCATACTAGATAAAATATTTGCACAACATCCATTTAGGACCACTAGGCACATCCATTTAGAACCACCAGGCACATCCATTTAGAACCACTAGGTACATCCATTTAGGACCACTAGGTTCATCCATTTAGAATCACTAGGCACATCCATTTAGGACCACTAGGCACATCCATTTAGGACCACTAGGCACATCCATTTAGGACAACTAGGCACATCCATTTAGAACCACCAGGCACATCCATTTAGGACCACTGAGCACATCCATTTAGGACCACTAGGCACATCCATTTAGAACCACTAGGCACATTCATTTAGAACCACCAGGCACATCCATTTAGGACCACCAGGCACATCCATATAGGACAATTAGGCACATTCATTTAGAACCACCAGGCACATCCATTTAGAACCACTAGGTACATCCATTTAGGACCACTAGGCACATCCATTTAGAACCACCAGGCACATCCATTTAGGACCACTAGGCACATCCATTTAGGACAACTAGGCACATCCATTTAGAACCACCAGGCATATCTATTTAGAACCACTAGGCATATCCATTTAGGACCACTGAGCACATCCATTTAGGACCACTAGGCACATCCATTTAGAACCACTAGGCACATCCATTTAGAACCACCAGGCAGCATAAGATTCTTGCTGAAAGCACAATGTCTGTATCACCTGCTGTCTAGGAGAAGTAGCCACAACACAATTTCAAGCAGATCACTGTTGGCCACAGTGGAGGTAATTTATAATTAACCAGACATAAAAAAGAAGTTTTCTGTTAAAACCCATGTTGACCTGACATACAAGATTTTCAAGATGGTCAATGTGGTGTCCATATTGGATATTTGAGCAGCACCACTTTCATTTCAAACCAACAAGACATCAAAAGAAGACTTTTAGTAAAAAAAAAAAACAATGTTGATATGACCATCCATTCATGAGTAGCAATAACAAGAATCTCAAGATGGCCACTGTGTTGACCATAATCAATGAGCAAGCAGCACAATTTTAAATTATAGCAAACTAATCAGAAGAGTTTTCTGGTGAAAAACCCATGTCAATGTCTTTTTGTTCAAAAGGATTTTGCAATAACAAGAATTTCAAGACTGCTGCTGTGCTGGTCATATTGCACCATTTTTATTCGGGACCAATTAATCTTTCATTGAAAGCCCTATGCTGATATAACATCCATTCAGAAAGACAACAACAACTAATAACAAGATTTTTAAGATGGCCACTGTGAGTCATTTAGAACCATGAGCTGAATGTGTGTGTACAGTTTTGTGGCAACTCTCCAAGCAGTTTATGAGGAGTAGCAATAACAAATTTGTGCTAACAAACCAACAGACAATGGATGGAAGCTGGATGACCTGATAAACTCTTCTGGTCTATGACCAGTACAGCTAAATATGAGTGCTAAAATCTCAATAAGAAGTCTTATTTTTACCTTGCTGATATGAAGGGATTCTTTTGGCTGCCACTTCATCTTGCTCCCCACTTAACCTCCTCTTTGGTCGATCTGTACCTAAAAGGTTACATATAACAGAGTAACAAATCAATTCAGTATATCTAAAACAAAAAATGTCTATCCAATTTTTGTTGAATTTGAGGCTTTGATAACTGATATGCTGATTTAAGAGATCTGCTGTGTTCCTAATGCAAACTTGTACTAAATCGCATGATGCAATATTTTCCTGTGAAAACACACATTTTCTAATGCAGACAGCATATACCCAGATGTTCTATGAATAAGACTTGAAGATCAGAGGCTACAAAAACTTGAAATCTTAAAGGAAGAAAAGGAATATCAGATCGGACAGTGCAACTTTTAAAGTTACATATGAGCTAGCCCGAGGGAGATTCTTTCCTCTCTAACTGCCAGAGTACCCCGAAATTTTAAAAATCCCCATTTCTTTATAGGGTGACACAGTTATATAAAATACTCCATTGATCCATATGTTGATTTTTAAAGGGTGACACATGTACATAAAATACTCCACTGAGATTTTATAGGGTGACAAAGGTATATAAAATACCCCACTGAGATTTTGTATTGTTTCACATGTACATAAAATACCCCACTTTGATTTTATAGTGTGACATAGGTATATAAAACATCCCACTGAGATTTTATAGGGTGACACAGATATATGAAATACCCCACTGAGATTTAATAGGGTGACACAGGTATGTAAAGTATCTCATTGAGATTTTATGCAGTGACACAGATACATAGAGTATCTCACTGAGATTTTATAGGAAGACACAAGTACCTAAAGTACTTGATTGACAGCTTAGTATAATTGTTGCACAACTTTCTTGTCCTGATTTGCTATAAATTTATTTCTGCCTGGCCAGAATATTAATAAAATGTCATACAAATAGGCAGCAACTAATTAAGAATGCAGGACAGATCATTCGGATCATACAAATATTGCAGGACTAAATACAAGGAATTTTCAAAAACTGTTTTAAAAAATTGTTATAATTTTTTCAAGAGCCTGCTTAAATTAAATTATCAACTTTTTAAATTCAAATTCTAAAACTTCTTTTACGGTATTTGTGTTGATTTCATCTACTAAGCTATAAAATAAAGTGTGAAAAATATGTCTGAAAGTAAACATCATCAAAATGCTAATGGCATTTTCAACAAAAGTTAGCCATTCCTAATTTTCCAGTTGCAGATGTCATATCAATGTATTCTTTCTTGCATACTATACTTTATCCAATTTGTAATTTGCATACTGTGTCCAATATCTATCTTGCTTACTATGTTCAATATCTAATTTGCATACTATGTCAAATCTCAACTCATTAATTCTTCTGATATTTATATCTTTAAATTTTTATTCCAGATTATTTAAATCATGGGCCTTCTCTACAGAACTTCGGTCAAGACTATTTGACTGAAAAGTAAATCTAAGTTGTCCTGTGACTTCTTGCATTCACCTTGAGACTATCAGTGTTAACTTCAATTGCTGTTTTCCTATTCAAATATTTACTGAATGACACTGAAGGATTTGGCTATTTATCAATGTAAAAAAGGCATAAAATCCATCTTTTTTGACTTTTTATATTTACTGCCACCCACACTTTCACCCAAGCTACATTCAAAAAACTGTGAACTAAGTCATTCACACTTTTAACCAAGTTGCATTGAAAAAACTGAGCTAAATCTTGAGAAAAATTTTTGATGATTTTGATGATTAAAATAAACATTTAAATTAATGCAGATGTTATTTTCCCCATTTATAATGCTTCTTCAAATCCAAAACAAGCATGGGTAAAAACTCAATTTACTTGTTCATTTAATTAGAGATGGTCTCAAACATTTATATGGGAAGCAATTTGTCTACAATCAAAATCTAATTGAGTTACATTTAAATACACAGATTGCAGGACTCTAGAATATCTCATACAAGTACATTCCTAACTGAATATATACATAGATTGCAGGACTCTAGAATATCTCATACAAGTACATTCCTAACTGAATATATACACAGATTGCAGGACTCTAGAATATCTCATACAAGTACATTCCTAACTGAATATATACACAGATTGCAGGACTCTAGAATATCTCATACAAGTACATTCCTGGCAATGTCCAATGGGACTGATATTTTGACTGAATATACAATGTTCAAATTGGGCATTGGGATTTTCTACCAAAGGAAACTTGGTAAATAATTGTTAAAGTTGAAAACCATACACAGATATTGGCCTCATTATATATGGAAGACATACACTGCAATGTGTGTGACATAGCATTGTGGATTCTCTAAGGAGTATAATCTAATATCTACAATTGCCCTGTTTTATCCAAGTCCAGGATCGTCCAAATTTTTGGGTAAAGATGGATTTCCAACAAAAACTTAAATCATTTAAAAATGGCATAGGAACAAAAAGTTGAAGTTATCCCTGCTCAAACTGAAATATATGCTTACAATAATTCTGTACTAATGCACAGAAAAAACAGAAAAGCAAAACCTCATCTCTCAACTGATATGTTAAATGGTTATGTTCCAAAGTCATGTCAACTGGTACATCTGCATTACTGGCTTTCAACACAGAAAATAAACAGATGGAGTCAGATTTTAAGCATAGCTGTATAATGACTTTAAAACTCGAAATTTAAAATACAAATGCATAACTATATTGGAGTTAACTTTCAAAGGTTGTAAAGTGTTAATGGTTTGTGTGATTAATAATATACTGTCAACAGAACAATTGTCTGAAAACAGTTAAAAAAATTTCTATTGAAAAGGTTGATTGATATGTAAGGCTTTGTTGACTTTTTATGACCCCTATTCAATTCCATATTCTTAATCAACTTCTTGTACCACACATTATTTTTCAAAGAGTACAGTCAAACTTGTCCTAACAGTCACCTGAGAGTTGTTCCCTTTTAACAACGGCCATTCTAAAGACCCTCCTCCTGCAAATTTCCTATGTAAATGTCATGTAAACAGCAGCCACCTGTCATCTTCGGTCAGCAACCACATGTTTCTTAGCTAAGCAGCAGTTTCAGGATGTCTTCCAAAATTGGTGGCCATGTGATGTGTTTCTTAACCTAGCAGTGGTTTCACCCTGCCTTCTGAGGTCACTGGAGAGTATCTGAAGTTACCACTCCAAGTATGCCAATGTTTTTTGTTTGATGACCAAGACATTGTATGTAGGTATGTGTGTCTGTGTCTGTATCATCAAAGATCATAAAAGCCAACTGTATTTTGATCTCAGTGAGCACCTGTTTTCTTGTCTAATTACACCAGCTGGTCTAAGAAGCCAGTCCTGTGTTCATAGGTCAAGTCTGGATTCTAATTAAAGGGACTGCTAAAAAATGATCAAAATTTTTACACATGTGACAATGATAATAGAATCAGTGATGATGTCATGTATACATGGGATAAGAGTGAGGATACAGTAATCTTGTGTGGAACTTTTTTTTTATTAAGTTACTATTCTTGTTTTTACTAAATAGCTAGACTAAAAACATATATCTTGACAGTAGACTACTAATGTAATCATAATACATGCAAACTAATAATAATGACACCACTACTAACAATATTGCTAATGATATTTGGTTTACAGTACATGTATTTATCATGAACCAAGTTTAAGATCTGAACTAGCCTTCGGAGGTCACCTGTCTACAAAGGCCACTTTGGTCTTTTTCCTATGGGTGGTCACTGTAGAGAAGGTAGACTGTATAATTAATAGAAATATGAGCAATGTGACAATACAGAATATTGACTTTATGATTAACTTAAGATGGAGTCTGAATTTCCAGTAATTTTAAGTTGTTCCCTAGAAAATCAATTAATTTAACATTGCATAATTACATTTTAACCTGGATTTTTGTTCAGTCCCAAATGTTGCAAAACTCTACTCATATAAACCTGTAGTAAATGCCTAAAAATTTAAATTTGAATAAAAGTTTTTTCGAAGCATTTAATATTCTTTACAAACAAAACAACAGTTGGTAGACTCAGCATTGTCAAACCAGACACACACACACTAAAAAATCACAAAGTTTTTGTCTTTAAACTCAATTGGATAGTGTAGTTCAATCATAATTAGATGACACCTTTACAGCTATAAAAGTTCAGATAATGCTAGTGTCAACAGAATAATCTCTCTACTCATCAGAACTTGATTTGTAATTAGTTTTAAATTTCTTTAAGATCTTATTGTTTTTTTTTCTCAACACAATGATCTTTCTCATTTTATTAAATGGTAGTTGTTTATCTCTGTACACCCTATATTTAAATACTTCTGATGATCAGTGTAGGAACTCCCCTGGATAATTTTACCTTAGCAATAAGTATGACTGAAATACTGTTTATGCAGGCATATATCATGGTGGCAAGGAATGGTCTCACTCTATCTCTGTTACCCCTCCCCCTTAATTACTCTCTATACTCACTTATAAGTCAAGTCCAAAAGCAAACTTCACAAACTCAGACCTTTCCATGTATTATGTGCCAAAAGATCTGGGTCTATGCAGTATGATAGGAATAATCAGTTGAATAAATAACATAAACCCTGGTCTGCAGGTGTGATATGCTATAGCAGATCAGGATCTTTGTTGTTTGTGTTTTTGTTTTCTTGTAACACAATTGATTGGGGTCAGGCTGGAAGAAGAAAATTTTTTTTTACCTGACACTGTGTTATATCAATTTTCATTATCTTTCCATGATTAACACAGACAGCTAATTTGAAATTCACCATGCTTCATCTGCCATTAGAAATGAATGGTTTACCAACTGAGACCTGAACTTTGACTAGGGAAGTACAAGTAAAATATATCACAGTGGGCCAAAAAATAAGGGATAAAGCTGAAGGTATCTGAATATGTGTAGTAAAATAAAGGATCAGATGTTTATGTTCAAAATAATTAAATAGTATAAACGAAGTAATATATAAAAGATGAAGGAAATTTAAAAGGCTTATAATGTAAATTTAAGGACTTTTCAAGGGTTTTTATGTTTTCTAATTTTCAAGTTTTTTTAAAAACCAGACATGAATTTCAATGTCTTTTTAATGTCTGTTTGAACCGTGAGATCAGGGTAAACACTATTTAAAACTGTATGTGAGATACACATGGGTTAATATGTAAGTTACAGTATGCACAACTGAGTAAAAAGTATACCGGATACCCAACAGGATTTCATGACCGAAGGATAGTGATGATGAATGTAGATGCTATGACTTGCTCTGTGAAACTTACACTTTAGTCTCTAATAATTTATTTATTATTTATTTTGTGTTTATTCTTCAAACTATAATTTCATTTTAAGGAGTTTATATCATTATCCAACAATTTTCTCTAACATGGAATCATTTTCATTCATAAACATTTAATGGAGATATGATAAGACCACTCTATAAAACTGATGACTTACCTGAATGATGACCTGTCTCAGTTCTGGAGGATGTGCTATACCCTTTTTCAGCTTTGTCTGGTCCAGTTCCTTCAAGATTAGAGTTATCCTTACTCTCGGACTTTTCTTCTCCCACACCCTCAGGCCTATTCTGCGGGCCACTATATGGAGCCAACTTAAACTGTGATGGCAGTTCTTTGGTGCTTTTCATGTAGTCCTTACCTGTGGGACCAGGGAAGCTGGTGGAAGGTTGTTTGTCTCCTAAAATACAATGAAAAGACTGAGTTAAATGCTGTACATACTGTACAAACTCAAAAGCAGTGTCCAACTGTAAACGAGATGTACCTTGAACTGTATTTACCTATTCAAACCATTGTTGTCACTGATGTTCTTGGTGAGTAACAGGTTCAGTAAATGTTTAAGGGCTTAATCCAGAATACAATCTGGGTCTTTTGAACTTTGTCAAATCTGAAAAAAATTGCTTGTCATAGTGCCATTTGATTAACTATTTATACCTATTTGTAATTATAGCAATGTAATTCAGGTTTTTCATCAGTTTGAATTACAATGTATATAGTTTCTGCTGTGCTTACTCAAGTCACATGATGAAGAAGGGCACATTTACCTTATATGCTGCAAAAGTTGTCGTAAATGACAATCCCATCAAAATACCATCCTTCATACAAGACGAGTAGTAATAATACAATTTTCAATCTGGCAGTCCTAGAAGCCACATGCTTTGATTAACACTGGAGTGACAGATAGTACCAATATAATTTAGGAGGAAAGCCTTTTGAGTAGGCTAGTATGTGTATCATGGAATAATCTATATGGATATGAGCTAAACACAAATACTTAAACCACATTAGCATAAAATGTAGGTCACTGAGATCTATTTTGGTTGTAAGTTTTAGTACTGAGATGCATCTAATGATTATGTTCTTTGTTTTTTGTCACAATCTGGATCCCAATAAGTGAACCAAGTTTCTGGGTCATAGGTTTCTTCTGTGGGTTTAATGCCAATTTTCAGCACATGATAAGCCATACATAGGAGCCATTTTTATGGAGGTGGATTCTGGGAAGAACCGTCAACCCATGGGAAGCTACTGGCAAGCTCTCCACATACCCACACTGGTTAAGCCTAAACTTGAACTTGTGCTGACAGATGTGTGAAGTGTAAGTGATCTGTAAAGACAAACACCACAGGCCACTTAGCCATTCGAGGACACCCCATTGCAACATTCATTAAGATACCTTTTATGAATCTAGGTATAACAATACATCAATAGGGTGCAAAAATATATTTAGTCATTAAATAAATGGAACAAATTAACTCACCTGCAAGCATGTATAAGTATGACATGAATCTCACAATGAACTTTTTTATAAGGTGTGGTACTTTTAGAGATGTGAACTTTTGTTGTAAAGGCATGGTACGTTTAGAGAAGTGAATTTTTGTTGTAAGGGCATGGTATGTTTAGAGAAGTGAATTTTTGTTGTAAGGGCATGGTACGTTTAGAGAAGTGAATTTTTTGTTGAAAGGGCATGGTACATTTAGAGAAGTGAATTTTTGTTGTACGGGCATGGTACGTTTAGAGAAGTGAATTTTTGTTGTAAGGGCATGGTACGTTTAGAGAAGTGAATTTTTGTTGTTAGAGCATGGTACGTTTAGAGAAATAAATTTTTGTTGTAAGGGTGTGGTACATTTACAGATGCATGTAATCTAGTTTGATTCTAAAATTAACAGAGCTTGAGATCCTAACTTAAAATACAAACTCTAACCAAAATCAATGAAGCTGGAAATGTGTCTCACAGTGACCTGCTTTTGTTACAAGTGTGTAGTACTCATCATAATATATTACCTCACCAAGTTTCATGATTCCAAATTTAACGGAATCTATACAGCATTTCCTGAATATGTAAAAATTTAACCATATACAGGGGTAGTTGCTATGAAGCTTACTTCAAACTGCGGCATATGACCTAGGCAAAAAAGGATAAGCCATGGATATTAGTTTTCATGTTTTAAAAAAAAGTGGGATTACAGAAATTAGCCATTTAAAAATATGATAATGCACAACTTACCTCTTTGCTGTGATGATTTCTGACTGGCTGATGATCCTGCAGATCCAGTCATTGGTGGCCAAGCTTTCAAAACAAACTTCTGGTCCCTGTTTTGTACGGTTTCATTAGCTATTTGGACTTGTTCCAGCTGTTCAGTTTCTTCTTCAGGCTCTGTTAAAATGGTAGGAAGTCAAAGTATTGTATAGATAGACAATTTCTGGCATAAAATATCATTTTTAATAACAGAAAATCAAGTCTTTCTAAGTTAGCAACAATAATCATCAGCTTACTAAGATGACAGTTAGAAAAGAGTGATCTTCTTTAGGATTAATAAAGAGTGATTTAGGATTAACAAAGAGTGATTTAGGATTAACAAAAAGTGATTTAGGATTAACAAAGAGTGATTTAGGATTAACAAAGAGGTGCCACATCCAGTATTTTCTCCATGCAACAACCTTTATAATTCTTTCTAAGGGTTCATGTAAACATCAGCCATTGTAAAATGAGCAAAGAAACAAGATGTCTATACTGTTTGCTATCTTTTTGCGGTTTCCAGACTATTATATATGTTCTACGACATTAAGATATAAATTTTTTTGTTCAGAATATACGTCATGTATCTTACTGATTGTGTTTTGATGGTGCTCTAAGCAAGGAAACCTAAAAAACTGAAGAATGTTTCCCTTACTCATGCTGAATATGTAAGTCATCATAGGTAATACTGACCGAGACTATACATTTCAATTATGCAGGAAATGACATAATCAAAATTAATGTTGATGAAATTTGTGACTTTCCCTCATTACATGATACAAATACTTGCAGGTTTAGCATAGTGTAAGGAATGCACAAGAAAATGGAATAATCACACTGCTTATATCAGGAATAAAAAAGGCCAGGTTCAAATTGACCAAAATGAAAAAATAATTCATTTTGTGAACTATGCACAATACTAAAGAAAATACACTTAACCCAGTTACTGTATATACAGGTAGAATTTTTAAATGATACTATATCTGTACTGTAGAATATGTAACAAAACTGAAAATAATTTACTCTCCAAAAGACTGTATTTTAGATAATTTATCATACCATTTCATTTTAGCTAATCCAGAAAAATATTAAATACTTCTTTTAGTTCTATAATTTAACTTTTCACTTGACTTGAGAACACAGTGGATGGTTGGTGTGATTTGGAACCGTATCCAAGAGGAACCACATTTTTCTGACTTCTCTCTTTGAATGCAGACTGAATAAACAGTGTCAATTGAGTATCCTCTAGTTGTGTCAATCAAATATCCTCTAGTTGTCACAGTGACACATATCCTCATTGTGTCAATCAAGTATGCTCTAGTTGTCACACAGTGACACATATCCTCATTCTGTCAATCAAGTATCCTTTAGCTGTCACATAGTGACACATATCCTCATTGTGTCAAACAAGTATCCTCTAGCTGTCACACAGTGTTTGTCATGTAAATAATTCATAAATTGCAAATTACACAAATACAGCTTTAAAAAAGGCCATGGATAATTAGATTGATCTCTCAAATATTTTACAGCTACACATCAAAGACTGACACAGGCTACTAACAGCACCAAGCATGGAGCAGTTGGTCACAATGAAGGTGGTTAGGTGTTTGGTTCACAGATGGAATGATAACAAAACATGATCTTCAGAAGATACTGATGGTCCAACTTTATGGACATAGGTTGAAGTAAAAGATTATCTAGTTATATTCAATGATGATATGTATACTTGTTAGCTTTTTGGCTGTCAGTCCCATTTGATACTGTGACCTCATACAAAAACAGTGTGTGAAACTGATATCAACAGATGTTGCATTTTGCTCAATATGGCAATCCTTTAAGTGACTGTTGTTTGTTACTGCCATATTTTTATTCTTTTTATTCATTCTTTTAGGCATATGTAGATGTTAATCCATTAAACAAAATACCTACCAATATACAAGCTCTGACATGCAAATAAACATTTTGTTCTTTTTTATATATTCTGTTAATTTTTGATTCATTTTGTTCTTTTTTGATACATTCTGTTAATTTTTGATACATTCTGTTAATTTTTGATACATTCTTAATAATCAGCAATAGCTGTACAGGACAACAGTTATTATGCCCAAATTCAACATCCCCTCCAATTACCTTTACTGTTTCAATATACCTGCCCTTGAAAATGGTGTCAGTGAGTACACATGGCTCAATGAATTCATAATCTGACATTAATTCTTTATTTTATAAAAACAGTTTACATTTAAACTGAATTATATTGCACCTGCATGTAAAATAGAAATTTCATCACTGACAAAGGTAAGCCCTTTAAATTTGGTGCCTTCAATTCTGAAACCGCTTAAAAGTAATGTATTACAAGTGCCCCCAAATTTGAATAGGCTAAAAAGCATGCTTTAATTAGAATAAAGGCAGTATGCTGTAAATTATTCTTCATTACAACATGATTTCATGTCATTAAATACTCCATATTAGTATTTTAATGCAATATCATGGCCCAGCCTTATTGGAATATCCCTTATAATTAGACTACCTTACTCACAAATAAGTTATTTCTAGGACTCCATGAATAATGTCATATAGTGTCAATCCTGTATTAATGTACAGTAAGGAGTCCATAGTCAACATGTGGAGGGTGGTATGTCTCAGGTTGAGGGTAGGGCTGGTGTGTCTGAGAAAATTGTTTGTCATTCCTACCTCTGACATCTGGTTCTGGTGATGCTGGCATTGGGGGTGCTTGAACTTTCCATAATTCATCATCTGGTATGGTGTAAAGTTCAAAGTATGCATCATGACGCTGAAGCAGTTCCTCAATTGTGTCATCTGATACATTGTTTATGATGTTGGAAAGCTCGGCCAGAAAACTCCTGATGGCAATAAATAAATAACCAGACATATTATAACTAAAATCATCAAGGCATTATGGGAGTTGTAGACTTTGTTAAAATGTTCTCTGCATAACTCAATGATGATTCCCATATATACTTAGCTACAGGTCAGATCCAACTGCAAACTACACAGACCCCGATCTGCCAATGCATAATGTGAAGATTGATCTGGGTCTATGCAGATTCTTACAACTGATCATTAAAACAAATAACATAGACCCTGATTTGCAAGCACACTGTGTGATAGCAGAGCTGGATGTATGTTATTTGCAATGAGATCTGATTTATACACGAGTATAGACATCTCCATATATGTTCACAAAAGCATACAAAAGTACAGCAAGATCTCTGTAGCATACATTCCAAAATCACACTGAAAAATGTGTTGTTGTTGTATCTGAAATAAGGTTTGAGTGTGAGCCAACCATATGCAAACCAACCTATTATTCTATGTTACTGTATTTCCATTTTATGGGCATAAATTAAACTTATTAGCTAGTTACATGAGATCGTGTTTGCTGAACAGGACATGAGTTACTGCTTTTTGAAAGTGAGAAAAATTCTTTCTCTTTAATACAGTGTAAAAAGATAATGATATAAGTTCTTTTGATAAGAATATACATGTACTTCACACAATGAACTTTAGCAAATGGAATACTGAAAATAAAAGCAGAAATACAAAAAGTAAAGAATACCTAAGAACTGTACAGCAATTGGAGTTTCCATTACTAAAGATGCGTGCCAATTCTCGATTGACCTCTGATATGGACTCAAGGTGATCTTTGTGAAAGAAAAATGTGGGAGGTTTGATGATGCATTTCTCAGATCGAATAATGAACACATCAGGGCGGTTTACCAAGGAGTACTTGACCTCTAACTTGCCAACCTGAAATAAAACATCTTAAGCTTGAATAAAAAAAAATGTAGTCCTTTTGAAGTGAAAAAAATTTTATTATTAATACTTACATACTTACCAGCAACTATTCCACTGATTTACTTTTCCAGGACACCAGGTTCCCATCCCAGGCTAATTATTCCTTTCTGAATTAATAACTACCAGGAAAGAAGGAATAAAACATTTAACCAGTCTTATTTCTTAGTCATATCCAAACAATATCTTCCTCTTTTGACTTAGACCTAGACTACCACTGAATGTTTAAATTTACTAGTTAGGAGTGAGGCTTATAACCTCCAAAAGAGAAAATGGTATAAAAAAAAGAACTTTCCATTACTGTGGGAATATTTCCTACTGTAAGCTTGTAAAAGTGGTTAAATGTGCTGTCTAAACTGAACCAAATGAGCAAATGCTTCTGGTCTAGACAACAAAGATCGAAGGCTAAAATAAACCGTAAAGACCTCAACTGGCATAGGACCCTATCATGAGCATTTTCATGCAGATTTGACAGTTAAAAATCTCAATAAAATTATGGCTTCCTAAAGGCAAAGAACAGAAACCAAAACATAGCTACCATTGACCTGTAAACAACCCTTTCCCAGTGACAAGGCATTAATTTCACACTTCCTAGCAGACACTAAGGACAGCATCAAAACAGTCTTAAAATTCATATGAATCTTTAGATAATGCCAAATGAAAACAATTGGTTCCATCTACACAATAATGAGCCACATACTGACCTCTGAAGCTGAATATACCTGATAAGATTAAAAAACTGATCCAATGACAAAATCAATAAAGAATCAGAGTATTAGAAAGGGATTCCCTATGACCCCTAATCACAGATACAGAACATTTTCTTTCCTTGAAAAGAGCAAAAAATCAGCAACTAACGGGGTCTATGTACTGCGTACTGGACAGATGTTTCTCTACTTGGCATCCTAAACTTGGAAAGTAAATTGCCTCATAAACTGGGTAATACAGATGCCAACCTTGCTTGAAAACTGGTTACAGTGGATCAATTCTTTGAGATGAGCCAAATGTGAAGGTGGAGAATCTGTGGACTGTTGTGTAGGAGAGACCACATGTGCTTTGATAGCAGGTCCTTCCTTTTTGGTAATTTCCTGGATTCATCTATCTATAGGTCATGATTGTTGAACAAAGATCCTTGGGACCACAGGATGAGTCGAGATGTATGAAGATCCTGACTAGATGGAGAATCTGAAGAACTTCCTTGAAAGATGGGATGTTGTAAGCATACAATTAGTCCCAATTCAGACTAAAGGTGTCCACTGCCCAAGATCTCTAATATGGTATTGATAAGCCATAAAAAGGGAGACTGTCGTTCAATCTCATATCAAACAAGTCCATTATTGGCATCTCCCATAGCTTAAAAGGAGTGGGTTCTCAGGTAAGAATTGGGGCTAAACTAATTTTGATCTAGCCTCCAAATGAGGCAGTGACAAAAGTCAGATTAGTGGAATCAAAGCTATTAGTATTCATGTTCTCCCAGAAATGATCACTTAGGTACTGTCCCTCACAGCAGATCCTATGGCCAAGGCTTCATTGGTCACTTGCCTTCTGCAAACTCTGAACAATGCTGTGGAATTAGTTCCCAAGGAGACTTCATTTGCAGCCTCATCAGTTTCTGATGCCAGCCATTGGAGATCAAAAATGGATATCAAATGACTCCAATAAGTGCTATAAAAAGCAAGAGACAGCCAATACCAAAAGGAGGCAGATAAAACCGATCAGCAAGCAAGGCTGCTATTGTCACCAGATTTTGAGCCTTTAGTTATAAGACCTCAAAAGATCTGACTGGGAGACAAGCCACCTGAATCAGGGGTGTCTGGGGTAGAGTGAAGTCTTTGAGGAATGCAGGGGATTAGACCCAATAACTGGAGGTAGAAACCAGTGGCTGAATAAAACAAGAGGGGACAGAACACCCCTTCTGCTGTCTTACAGCCTGTTTGACCTAAAGAAACATCTAAGCTAGCTCTCAAAACATTGCTTTCTTTGGAAGCAAATCATGAATTTATCCTAGAATGTCTTTCTGAACTGAAATTAATTCTACCATCCTCATCTTCTGAAAGCTTTGGAAACAGTCATAAGAGAATGAGGTTGTAAACCTTGTTTTCCACCTTTTCAAACTAGGCATCACACACTTTCTTACTCTTGGCTACTCTCCCATCAAAACTCTCAGTTCTAGCAACTTCAGCACTCTTCTGAATCTCAGAAAATCCATCTTGGTTTGCCATTTAACTCAACATGTCTTGATTCTAAGGTCACATGCACTGCTTATTCTGCTAAGTTTGTAAACAAACACAATAATAAAAGCTAAAGTTCTTTATTTGACGTACTCTTATAAATGACCACTGTACATATCTAGGTCTTTCTGCCTCTGAATTCAATCACTGTAAATATCAGTACATTTTCCCACCCAGCTGCCGGTCAAAGCCTTTGAACTTGCTGCCCAGCCATTGCATCATGTTCTTTTAATGTACTCTTATCAGGGTGACATTCTGCCTCTGAATTCTGTCATTGTAAATATCAGCACATTTTCCCACCAAGCGCCCAGTCAAAGTCTTTGAACTTGCTACCCAGCTATTGCATCATGTTCTTTTGATATACTCTTACTAACGTGGACATCAAGGGGTCTTTCAGCCACTGAATTCTGTAATTGTAAATAGCAGCACAGCTAATTGATCAGTACATTTTCCCACAAAGCAGTCGGCTGAAGCATGACTCAACTAGCCTTGATTAACTGACAACCCACCCACAAACTTTTGCAAAAGATCCTTCGGGCACCCATGTGCCCATGTGCATAAAGTCTTATTGTCATTACAACATCTACTGGTGTTTTTTAACAAATGGACAAAGGACTTTACAGACCATAACTTTAAATATTATCATTAATTAGTTCTCTTTATGAAGTCCGTCACCATAACAAAACACCATGCACATTTTATAATGAGTTTGGAAGCCCTCTGATGTTGTTTTATCCAACAAAAATTACATCTCAGTACATGCTAAAGTGAAGACCATAGACCACTGGTCAACTAGTCTTATTGTTTCACAGACTCCGGTAAATTGAATCATATTTATACATAGCAGGGTTCTGATTTTACTTCAATTTTTCCATTTAATCAAATCAGGTCTCTGCTGTTGGCTAAAATCTCCTAACCCAAAGTAGTAAAGGCACAGAATAATAAATGTATGCTAAACCAAATTTGGCTAGTGTCTTTTAGTATAACCAACATGTATGGTTGCAAAAGACCAACATCTAGATAACTATGATTAGCCCAATTTAGCTACCTGCAACATTGTCCCTTTCCATAATGTATAATCCCACATGAGAATATAAATATTTATTTCCTCAATGAAACACAAAACCAGCCATCTGCTATCTTTGTGTAACAAAGGCATTTAATAATGAAAAAGAAATAAACCGGTAAAGAAATAGTCACCAAGTATGTAGAAAGCCCTTTGCTTAGCTTACTCAGAAAAAGGCCACTCTTTTATTAACTAAGAATCTATTTGCATTCATCATATTGCCTTCTTTGTTTTTTGTATCGGTGAGAAAATATAATGATTGATGATTTTGTTCTTTTGCTTTCGTTACAATTTATACCGCTATGCATTAACAGCTGGACATCATTAATGGGCGCTCTTTATTACATCAGTATGTAGCCAAGAAATACACACATTTGAAAAAGAGTTCTGAAGCCATTTGAGTTTATTTATGTAGCAAAAATAATATCTCATTGGCCATTTTTTTCAATGGTTTCAGCACATATATCAGTAGATGAATACTGTTCTTGAGCTAATGGGCTTGTCTTACACATTTTCAATACCCCATGGGTAACCTCATTTCCCTACACAGAGCCTCTTCAATTTTATCTGACAGTGCCCTTGTAGTGTTTATGTAACTGACAGTTAACTAATTCCTGAACAAATCTCTCTCTCTTCTTTTTCTCTCTCTCTCCCTCCTTCCCTCCCCCTCTATCTCTCTCTCTCTCTCACATGCACACAAACAACAACAACAACAACATATTCTTCAGTTGAGAGAACGAGACAGAATTTGTACATCTGTTTTGAACATTAGGTAGTCGAGTGTCATGTGCTCCATCGACCTTGTTTGGGTACAATCTCTTTTTTTGTACACTGTCATTACCACAAAATGACAATTATTTATTTTACATATAATTTTTTGTACACCGAAATTAATAATTATTTTTTTCAGTATGAAAAATAACATCAAAAATGGTAGACTTTTTAAAATGTCTTTGTATAAAATGTGTTAAATTCAATTGATTGGTATTTATTGTTTGCTCATGTTCAGTTTTAAACAATAACCACCAATCAGAACTAACTGTAGCTTATTCACCATGACAGACTGAGCATTGCATCAAAACTCAATCTAAACAGACATAAAGCAACAGATAAGCTTCTCACAAAACTGGCTATTAAATGATGTCAAATAGTTAAATTGTACATGGGGAACAAGTATAGAATGTTTTTTTTTACACTGATAAATGTAATGTAATCAGCAATAGACCATGCCAACAGAATTTTTAAAAAAATCAGGAGTACTGGTAAGGGAGAAGATTCCAAACCACAAAAATTACATTTGCTAATGAGTGTTGTCGATAATTTCCTTTTTCACTGTCAGAATCAAGTGTCTGTTGTGATGGCAGTTTTTTTGAATATGCAATAAGTACAATATGATGTATTTGGTTGTTAGTCATCCATGTTCCTGCACTTGGACTAGATAAGATTTTCCTTGCATGAGTTGACTGCACTATACTTTCTTCTTGTTTTGAAAATAAGATCATAATGCTTAAGTGAAGACATGAAATACGATGTTTTCAAAGCCTGCAAAACAAATTAACAAAGATGAGTACTGAATATGATCAATGGAGTACCCTGAAAAGGCCTAAGAGTTCAAATTAAAATCAATGACAACTAAAAGGTACTATATTTGGAAGTACTTTGTATACCTTGTCATGGATGAGAATGGCAAATGAACAGTTGATATGCTGTCTATAACTATAATCTGCATACTGAAAATACAGCCAAGATGTCAAAACATAAAATGGTACCACCCTTCCAGTGACAGATGTTCTAAAGATGAAAAGACCATTAAGTCGATATGTATCAAGACTACTCTTTTGTGAATCACATAGATATGTGGCACATGTGTATAGTTTTAATGATAATTGCAAAGACCAAGGTCTGCCATTACATAATGCCCATGCAGATCTGGGTATACTTAGTTTATCAGGAGTAGTCTGTAGAACAAACACAGAAAATGATCTGCCAGCATTTAATATGATGGATGTCTGGGTTGATGTTTTTTGAAATTGACTCCACTAACAAGTGAGTACATATAGTACATTGATAGATTATGGAACACCTTTCTGAGATTAACAATAAACTGGTTTTTAAAGACCATGATCTTAGTACTCAAGGACAAAGAAAAATCAAAAATATAATATTGCCTTCTGTTAACAATCTGAAGAAGAAACTGAATGAGAGGTTGATTAAAGAGGCTGAAACATCACCTATACTTTTGACATTTTACGTACAAGACCTGTTTCATTTCTGTTAATGCAGGAGCTATGCAGGTGAGGAAATTAACATCTGTATGTTCCTACCAAGCATTTAGGGCAAGTGTAGGTGTATGAATTTTTAGGTCATAGCTCAAGTGCAGAGGCAATCACTAAAATTAAGTCTTTTGTTGTGAATTCTATTTAAACAGTGCATCACAAAAATGAGTTCCATAACCCACAAAAGCTAGCTGCTTTTGCCTCACTGCAGACAGTGAAAGGGGATTTAGAAGCCAGAAAATTGCCAAAACCTGGTTGAGAAGCCGATCCTGCCTGAAAGTTGTTGTAGGGTTTAATGCTATATATGGTAGCCAGTGTAAATGGTGGAGGAAGAACCCAGGAAAACTGCGGAAAGAACCACTAACCCATGAGAAGCTACTGGCAAGCTTTCTCGCATAATCACAAGGCAAAACATGAGACCCAAATCCACACAGAGGTGAAATGGCAATGATCTGTAATGGCTGCCCTAAAATGTAGATGATTGATGTTTCTTTTAAAAGATCAACCCTCACTAGATCAGACTTTAAGACTTGCATGAGCTTTGTATATAAATGTACAAGAGTTAAATATTTTCGAACAAAACAGTGAAGTGTTGAGAACATAACTTTTTCCTTTTCTTCCAAATCTCTAACCTTTACTCTTCTAAATGATCCCAGTTTTTTTGACCAGGTATAGGACACAGTTTGTCAATTTCTGGAATGAACTCTAGTCCAGTGGCTTTTGTAAAATAGCAAATGATGATGAATGATTGCTGATACACAATGGATGCAGGGCCATATCATGGGGTCACTTGGTCTTCTAAAAAGGTGGGCTGAAAACTTATATATTGTGCTTATTTAGCTAATACCTGAGTGACAGCTTGACTCTGTACACAAAACAGCATCATAACAATAGCTGGGACAATTAAATTAACAGCCATAAACCACTATAAGGCACTGATAATTATAAACCATAATACAGTAATGATATACTATATATAAACATTTATCAGTATACTGTATCTATTTATTAGAAAAAGGAGTTACATGATAACAGAATGAGTCAAGCCGTTTATGACAAACCTGGAAAAATGTTGCATCCTGCAGCATGCCCTTCATGTTGGATTCTAGATGGCTCTGATATACCTCTGGATATCTGCATGCCAGGAAATGTTGCACTGTGGGAATGGCCTTGTGTATATACAGCTGTAACATCGGACATGGTTCAAACAGTTCTGTAATGTCCTCAATTTTCACACAGTCACTCAGTTTCTTTATTCCAAAGATGCGAAGAAATGCCTCAATCATTTCCTTGTCAAAAACTGACCCTGCCAACATATGTACAATGAACAACAGCTTTTACCAATATCAATGGTTAGCATTTTTAAAAGACAAAAATTTCTGAAAACAAAATACTAATGATGGATGTGTACATAGGCCATCCAGCTACTTAAATAAATATAGGAATTTTATTGGGCAATCATAAAAATACAAAGCTAATGATGTGCTAATAACACAACTGAATAAATATATATTTAAGTAACAAATTAACTAATATTAATAAAATACTGTATAAAGTGGTTAATATGAATGTATATTAAATTAGTTTAACATATATAGCATCAAAATTTTTTAAAATCTAATCAGTACATCCATCATGATAAATGATTCTGTCCTTTTTAAATTTTCTCTCTCAATGAAAAAACACAGCAAGAACAAGTGATTCATGTGGGTATGGTATTACGCACCTCATTTGCCTAACAGTTGACCATTCATTAGGCAGACTTACAGAGGACTGTAAGAACACAACCCTAAGTAAACTATCACCCAACATATTTTTCTAAAGTCTGATGCAAAGTTATTATAAAGATAAAAATATAGTTAATATGCACAGTCTAAATCAAAATCACCCAAGATCTGAACGAAAATATATTTACCAAGTTTTAATGAAACTCAATGCAAAAGAAGTTTTTGTTCGTAAATTGTGTTTCTCCAAAATTACTTACTGGATCACATGTTAGAAAAATTAGGAAAACAAGCTTCCCATCTCTCAAATCAAACCTTCCTGAAAAGTTGAAAAATTCATCTTTTCTGCCTATATAATATACACAAAGGAACAATCTCTAAAACAATACTTTTCCTTGACCAAAGCTAGGGGTGTCAGTTTAAAGCTGTGCAATACTTCAAACAGGATGCTCACATCTGCATGGAAGTTAGGAGGGTTTTTATCATAAATAGGTAAATATGAGGGTTTTATCATAAATAGGTAAATATTCTCAGAGAAACACACTTACTGAAAAATATTTTCTTTTGCATACACCAACAGTGTTTAGAGAAAAAGGTAAATGAGGAGATAATTCCAATCAGCCAACCACTACCACAGGAAGGGAAGAATGGTTGGATTCCAATTAGGACAAATTGCCTGATGTATTAACTTGATAGCAACACAACTGAGTCATATGATTCATGACAACTACATCTGGCCATGAAATAACTTAATCAACCATTCTTTCTTAAATATTTTCAGGGTAAATCTAGTTAAAGTGCTAAGCTATTGCCTGTGAGAAGGTTGTGCAGGTGAAAATTTTGGTCCCCTGAAACGGCATGTAATAAAAATGTGAACAAAACTTGCAACATTTAGCAAAGATAATAATTTTATGAATATGCTGTACACTGTCTGTGAAACTCCAAAGAATATGTTCTAATTACACTGTCAATCAATAAATTATAGAAATAATTTTCAAAATTTACTGTATGCTGCTAAAGCATGATGATTAATTAACTCACCCTGTGTTCTGGACTTGTGCCTCCTGTCCTGTGGTGTAGACTTCTCATCTAACTGTAGAAAATGAACATTAGCATTGCTCTCGAACATTCTCTCCCACTCTCGATTGTCGGGAATAAGTGGAGAATCGTCAGGGCAGACCCAGGTGTTTCGTTTTGTGGCTAGGATCTTTTGTTTCCGTAACTGTTTCATAATTGTCTCTCTGTTGGATTTCAGAATCATATCTGCAGTTGCTGCATCCATCCTGTCAGATGATGGCGACAAAACTAACTTGCCAATACAACTGTAGATGTCTAAAACATCAGGTAGTGTTTTGGGGTCTTTTAGTGATAATGCACCTGTGATAAGGGTCAACAACTCAGCATATTCATTTACTTGTGGCTGACGATCAATGTTCATTTCTCTTTCAAAGAGTTCAATTATTTCAGGTCTATCTGCATAATGTTGATACACTATCCTTCTCTTGCATACTTCGGAATGAAATTCCTCAAGAAGATAGTGATATTTATCAAACAAGCCTGTCTTATCTTCCAGCCAAATTTCTGACCTTGACAGCATTTTCCCAGCAACAATTACACCATCTATACTGGAGATTGAGTTTTTGTCTGGGACAAAAACTACTGGATTTTCCCGGAACAGATCCTGCACCTGCTTTCGAGTCAATTCTGAATACAGATAAGTGTACACATTTTTCATGTGTTGAAGTGTTGTACAGAAAACTGCTGGCTTATCCTCAGTGTTTCTTTTACTCCATTCTAGTAAAGCCTTTTGGATGGTTTTAGCATCAACTGAATTCTTTAACCCCAAAAACTGTGAAAATGAACTTTTAGGAGACAAAGCAGCCTCCAAATAAAGAACATTCTGAGCAAGGACTTTCTCAACAGCTGAAGACCTAATGTAAAGACAAGATGGTGGCATCAATTGAATATCATTTGACGAAACAATAGCTCCATTAGGTTCTACTGAATACTTGGTGTACACAGCAGGTAACCAACTTAGAGTTCGAAGAGCAATGCTTACTGATGTTTCAGTCTCATGAAGTCGACTGCCTGAAGGATCACAGACTTGTGTAATCATATAGCGGGAATAATTTATGTCCCATTCACGATCGAGAAGCTCACACAAATCCTTCATCTGCTGATGGTAGACTGGTCCCTTGCTAACTGTATTGTGTTGAATAAGACTGATCAGCTCGGGACAGATGATGTCATGAATCACATATTCCGATGATTCTGGCCACATATCTTTTAGAGGAGCCCACTGGGCCTGGGTCTGAAAGCAGATAATACATTCATTAAAAATGGTAGAGTCACATTATTTTAAGAGTATTTTATCATTGAAGTAATCTGCTTATTTAGATAAATGTTTCCCATTTTAAAATAACATACAAAATATCATGTAATATTAGGGCATTCTATTAGCAAAAGAGACAATAATGTTACAACTATGGAAGTATACAGAATATGAAATATTATGAATTCTGGCATGTTCTGGCCTGATAAATTAAAGTAACAAAGAAACAAAACAACCATCAGCTGAATTTGTAACAATCAGTATTAGGTAAATCTGTCAAGTCTCACTCCCATTCACTGAGATGGCTTGGAAGTCAGGATAACACAGCAGTGTTGTCCCTCCTTTATGCCCCTACAATTTGGAGTTTGATTCCAAATTTCAACATGTACAAGGCTATATCGTTGCCATTCAAGTTTTCTAATCATCTCTTCCACTATAGTATGCCAACAAGTTGACAATTAAATGAATGCTAACAAAGCCAGCCAAACATCTGGTTTTTCTGGACTTTTTCACTACAGTATACCAATATAGTGACAGTCAAACAAAAAAAGTCAGCGAAACCACTACCACTGGATTTTCTGGACTCCTTCACTGCATTCACCAAAAACTGATAACCAAAGCATATTATTTAAATGAAAATACAATTAAATCTGTTTAAAGTTTAAAATTCCCAGTAACATCCTTAAACCCAAGGTTTTTATCCACCAAAATTATAACAGATGACTTACCAAAGCTGCTTTATCCATATGTACTTCCTTCTTTTGAACTGCCAGGAAGTTGTTGACCCCCATTTGCAGAAAGAATTCATACCAATGCTGAATGTCCAGTGAACTTTTGTTTACTGGTAAATAGCAGTCATCCAGCAATATCCAATCATGGCCTGCAGGACAAAAGACATTATTTGAACACTTTCTATCTATTAAACAGACTCAGACTCACTCTCTCTCTCTCTCTCTCTCTCTCTTCTCTCTCTCTCTCTCTCTCTCTCTCTCTCTCTCTCTCTCTCTCTCTCTCTCTCTCTCTCTCTCTCTCTCTCTCTCTCTCTCTCTCTCTCTCTCTCTCTCTCTTCAAATGTCAGAAACACCTCAGAATGTAACATTACATCAACTTTAATAAAGTCCTTTATACATGCATATTGTTTTGAACTGTTAATGTCTCCCTCTCAATGATGTCTCATGTGAAGGAAACCACTGTTTCAATCTGAGATGCACCAAACACATACACCTCATTCAATGGAACTCACTACAATAAACATAAGAATGAAAACAAAAGCTGAAAAGCCGTATTTCTATGGAAAACACCATTTGCATGGAAATCCTTACCAAGCTACAAAAATTAAAAAAGCAGAACAAAAATTATGGTGTTTCAACAAATATTTCACAGCTCTGAATAGGGAAGGTGATATACTCAGGATATTACCAAGTGCATCAACAATCATTCTGAAAACTGCATGGAGTGCTTCTACTAAGCAAAAACTGCATGGAGTGCTTCTACTAAGCACTAAGCACTAAAGCTATCAAACTTGTTAAGAAAAGTCAACTGGGTTCCAGTCAATTCTAATGACCAAAGGGAAAACATATTAAATGTGAACCTGAACTGCTTTGTTGAAAATTCATTTATGCCAACACCTAAAGCATCATAAGCATAATCAACACTAATACAAGTGCCAAAAAAAGCACAATCTGAGCATAAAAAGAGTAATCTACATATTACATGCCATAATTATAGAAAACCATATAAAAAGTACATTTATTTTTATACTTACCTGGATATGCAGTAAATTAAAATTCTTGTCACAAATTAGCTAAATCCATATGGCTCAGTATGATATTGCAGACATAGAACAAATAATAAATAATTTCTACACAACATTCAACTTAACTAGTCTCTATGTTTAACTTTCACTGAATGTTTGTAAAGTCCACAAATTCTGAATGCTGTATTACATCACTTTAAAATTTGTAAAGTGCTATTGATTTGTCTTCCAATTCAAGAAACTCATGTTTTCTTGGAAACATGTCATTTACAGTTACTATAAATAGAAAATAAGGAAACTGTTCAAGGTATATGGCCAAATTGTTGAAAAGACAAGATCAGTAGATGGAGGTTTATGATGACAGGGTTCATGCAGAATTCTGAATGATAAATTCAAAAACTTTTCACAAACTTTTAAAGACTACAAACATAGATTTCCAAGACATATTTTTACTAACATTTTGTATACAAGTCATTTTATATGAGAAAACTACAAATACAAAATACTACAATACTGTTTAATAATGAAATTCAAACAATAATTAATTTCCAAAAATACATATCCCCTAAATCCTGCTCTATGGAAATTTTTTTTTACTCTTTTGGTTTATTTTATTTTCAAAGACTTTTACAGACCTTTGGGTCTGCTTGATTTTCCCAAATTTTCAAGGCCTTGAAAATGCTACTTCATTTTTCCCAAACTGTCAAAGACCATCGAAAGAACACTGTGATGGATAAATGCGTAGCAACCAATAGTCACATGGCACAACTTGCATTGTTATTCTGTGTCTCACTCCTGTCATCACCTGATATAATCTTTGATATGAACATGGAAACATGCTTTCTTTTTCACATGAACTAAATGGGTACCCTATGGCTAAATTTATTACACGGGTAATAATCAATGTGCAGGTGCCCAAGTACCTATTGACAGCCACATTTAACAGTGCCTAAATATGAAATTATTGCAGTAGGAACATCATTAAGAAACCACTTCTTTTAAGCAGATATTTCCTCTGTTCTCACAGTTGTCTGCTTAAGACAGGTTTAAAAGTACCATTTTTGTCCAACATTCATTTTTGAAAAGACTAACAATCTGTTTACCTGGAAATGTCTGTTTCAAGTTGATTCTACTGCCATAGTGATGGGTGAAGTGGATGGGATCCTTTCCTGGATTTTTCAGTCCATGATTTGTCACAAGCTGTAGCAAATCCTTCAGTTCTCCAAAGCTACAGATGCTAGGATTGCATTCCATCTGCTTTTTGATGAATACTACATAGGTCACCAAAATCTCTTTGGATTTTTTCTGGTAAAAGAATAACAACTGGGTGCAACTGTGGTTTTGAATTTAACAATTTGATATTTTCTTATAAATTTTCATGGGTATCCATTTTTATGCATTGTAAAAATAAGAAATTGTCACAGATGTTTGAGTTCATGGCTGAGGAGATGAATTCATTAGTCCTACAGAAGTATCATTATTTATTGGATTTTCAAAGTTTGTGGTTTGTTAAGCAAGGAGTCTCATTGTTACTATAATAAAAATTCTACAAAAAATTATTTTCCCCATAAAAAGAAAATTAACTTTATTAGTATAAATAATCTTTTCTGCTTACATTTCAACAAATATGTTGTTTGAAAATAAATGCAAAGAATTAAAAGAACAATCTGTACACTATACAACTGTCCAGTTTGTAAAAAAGAGCTGTGACTTAAGACAACCTCACAAAATCACTATGAATGAACAATATGGTTATGACTCTAGACAACACAAAATCACTATGCATGAACAATAGGGTTATGACTATAGACAACAAAATCACTGAATGAACAAAAGAGCTGTGACTAGACAACACAAAATCACCATGAATGAACAATAGAAATATGACTATAGACAACACAAAATCACCATGAATGAACAAAAGAAATATGACTCTAGACAACACAAAATCACCATGAATGAACAATAGGGTTATGACTCTAGACAACACAAATTCACCATGAATGAACAATTGGGTTATCACTCTAGACAACACAAAATTAATATGAATGAACAAAAGAGCTGTGACTCTAGACAACACAAATTCACCATGAATGAACAAAAGAGCTGTGACTCTAGACAACACAAAATCACCATGAATGAACAATAGGGTTATGACTCTAGACAACACAAAATCACCATGAATGAACAATAGGGTTATGACTCTAGACAACACAAAATCACCATGAATGAATAATAGGGTTATCACTCTAGACAACACAAAATCACTATGAATGAACAATAGGGTTATGACTCTAGACAACACAAAATTACTATGAATGAACAATAGGGTTATGACTCTAGACAACACAAAATCACCATGAATGAACAATAGGGTTATGACTCTAGACAACACAAAATCACCATGAATGAACAATAGGGTTATGACTCTAGACAACACAAAATCACCATGAATGAACAATAGGGTTATGACTCTAGACAACACAAAATCACCATGAATGAACAATTGGGTTATCACTCTAGACAACACAAAATCACTATGAATGAACAATAGGGTTATGACTCTAGACAACACAAAATCACCATGAATGAACAATAGGGTTATGACTCTAGACAACACAAAATCACCATGAATGAATAATAGGGTTATGACTCTAGACAACACAAAATCACCATGAATGAACAATAGGGTTATGACTCTAGACACAAAATCACCATGAATGAACAATTGGGTTATGACTCTAGACAACACAAAATCACCATGAATGAATAATAGGGTTATGACTCTAGACAACACAAAATTACTATGAATGAACAATAGGGTTATGACTCTAGACACAAAATCACTATGAATGAACAATAGGTTTATGACTCTAGACAACACAAAATCACCATGAATGAATAATAGGGTTATGACTCTAGACAACACAAAATCACCATGAATGAACAATAGGGTTATGACTCTAGACAACACAAAATTACTATGAATGAACAATTGGGTTATCACTCTAGACACAAAATCACTATGAATGAACAAGAGCTGTGACTCTAGACAACACAAATTCACCATGAATGAACAATAGGGTTATGACTCTAGGCAACACAAAATCACTATGAATGAACAATAGAGCTGTGACTCTAGACAACACAAAATCACCATGAATGAACAATAGGGTTATGACTCTAGACAACACAAAATCACCATGAATGAACAATAGGGTTATGACTCTAGACAACACAAAATCACCATGAATGAACAATTGGGTTATCACTCTAGACACAAAATCACTATGAATGAACAAGAGCTGTGACTCTAGGCAACACAAAATCACTATGAATGAACAATAGAGCTGTGACTCTAGACAACACAAAATCACCATGAATGAACAATAGGGTTATGACTCTAGACAACACAAAATCACCATGAATGAACAATAGGGTTATGACTCTAGACAACACAAAATCACCATGAATGAACAATAGGGTTATGACTCTAGACAACACAAAATCACCATGAATGAACAATTGGGTTATCACTCTAGACAACACAAAATCACTATGAATGAACAATAGGGTTATGACTCTAGACAACACAAAATCACCATGAATGAACAATAGGGTTATGACTCTAGACAACACAAAATCACCATGAATGAATAATAGGGTTATGACTCTAGACAACACAAAATCACCATGAATGAACAATAGGGTTATGACTCTAGACACAAAATCACCATGAATGAACAATTGGGTTATGACTCTAGACAACACAAAATCACCATGAATGAATAATAGGGTTATGACTCTAGACAACACAAAATTACTATGAATGAACAATAGGGTTATGACTCTAGACACAAAATCACTATGAATGAACAATAGGTTTATGACTCTAGACAACACAAAATCACCATGAATGAATAATAGGGTTATGACTCTAGACAACACAAAATCACCATGAATGAACAATAGGGTTATGACTCTAGACAACACAAAATTACTATGAATGAACAATTGGGTTATCACTCTAGACACAAAATCACTATGAATGAACAAGAGCTGTGACTCTAGACAACACAAATTCACCATGAATGAACAATAGGGTTATGACTCTAGGCAACACAAAATCACTATGAATGAACAATAGACCTGTGACTCTAGACAACACAAAATCACCATGAATGAACAATAGGGTTATGACTCTAGACAACACAAAATCACCATGAATGAATAATAGGGTTATGACTCTAGACAACACAAAATCACCATGAATGAACAATAGGGTTATGACTCTAGACAACACAAAATTACTATGAATGAACAATAGGGTTATGACTATTGACAACAAAATCACCATGAATGAACAAGAGCTGTGACTCTAGACAACACAAAATCATCATGAATGAACAATAGTGTTATGACTCTAGACAACACAAAATCACCATGAATGAATAATAGGGTTATGACTCTAGACAACACAAAATCACCATGAATGAATAATAGGGTTATGACTCTAGACAACACAAAATCACCATGAATGAACAATAGGGTTATGACTCTAGACAACACAAAATTACTATGAATGAACAATAGGGTTATGACTATTGACAACAAAATCACCATGAATGAACAAGAGCTATGACTATAGACAACACAAAATCATCATGAATGAACAATAGGGTTATGACTCTAGACAACACAAAATCACCATGAATGAATAATAGGGTTATAACTTTAGACAACACAAAATTAATATGAATGAACAAAAGAGCTGTGACTCTAGACAACACAAATTCACCATGAATGAACAATTGGGTTATCACTCTAGACACAAAATCACTATGAATGAACAAAAGAGCTGTGACTAGACAACACAAAATCACCATGAATGAACAATAGAAATATGACTATAGACAACACAAAATCACCATGAATGAACAATAGAAATATGACTCTAGACAACACAAAATCACCATGAATGAACAATAGGGTTATGACTCTAGACAATACAAATTCACCATGAATGAACAATTGGGTTATCACTCTAGACAACACAAAATCACTATGAATGAACAATAGAGCTGTGACTCTAGACAACACAAAATCACCATGAATGAACAATAGGGTTATCACTCTAGACAACACAAAATTAATATGAATGAACAAAAGAGCTGTGACTCTAGACAACACAAATTCACCATGAATGAACAAAAGAGCTGTGACTCTAGACAACACAAAATCACCATGAATGAACAATAGGGTTATCACTCTAAACAACACAAAATCACCATGAATGAACAATAGAAATATGACTATAGACAACACAAAATCACCATGAATGAACAATAGAAATATGACTCTAGACAACACAAAATCACCATGAATGAACAAAATAGCTGTGACTCTAGACAACACAAAATCACTATGAATGAACAATTGGGTTATGACTCTAGACACAAAATCACCATGAATGAACAAGAGCTGTGACTTTAGACAACACAAATTCACCATGAATGAACAATTGGGTTATGACTCTAGACAACACAAAATCATCATGAATGAACAATAGGGTTATGACTCTAGACAACACAAAATCACCATGAATGAACAATAGGGTTATGACTCTAGACAACACAAAATCCCTATGAATGAACAAATGGTTGTGACTCAAGACCACCTCACACTATCACTGAATGAAAAATGAGGTTGTGACTCAAGACAAGCTCTCAAAGTCACTGTGAATGAACAAAGGTTTTAAGAATTAGGACAAACTCAACAATTGCTATGAATAAACAAAGGAGCTGTGACTCAAAACAATTTCACAAGCTCACTATAAATGAACAAAGGGGTTGTGACTCAAGACTACCTCACAATATCACTATAAATGAATAAGGTCATTGCAATGGGATTATAACTCAAGACTACCTTACAATATCACTATAAATGAATAAGGTCATTGCAATGGGATTATGACTCAAGACTACTTCACAATATCACTATAAATGAATGGGGTTTATGACTCAAGAAAACCTCACAAATATCACTACCAATGAACAAGGGTGTTATGACTCAAGTCAACCTCACAAAATCACTATGAATGAAAATAAAGGGATTTTGACACAAGACAATCTCACAATATTACCATGAATAAACAATTCTGAATTCCATAGGTTGTATCATCTAATACATTTCCACTCAATCCATCAAAAGATATGCAACAGAATGACTGAAGAACAAATACCTAAGAAAAAGAAGGAATGTAAGATAATCTTGGCCATATTTTGATGATGGCATGGAGGTCTAGTTCTGTGCACTAGTACAACTTGCACATGAAAAATGCAAGCACCAATCCCAATTCAAGTCAATAGCTTTATACACAGAACAATTTAAAATACTTTTGACCCAACTATGGATTCATAAACTGGATGGAGATGCTCATGGTAATTAAGCCTGCCCTGTTTTAAACAATTCAATATGTAGGTACTAGTTGGGCATGGTAGGTTCTGGAACTTATTGACAAATTAATCACAATGACCTAACCATTGATCAAGGTAACTTGAACTATATTTATTTTGCAAAATGGGACCCCAGGTGGCCAAGTGATCTACGGTGTTTGCCTCCACAGATCACTGAATCTGATTTCATGCCCATGTGGGACTGAGTCTCAAACTTGGCCATAGTGGGTATGTGAGAAAGTCTGAATAAGTCTCACGAGTAAGTGGTTCTTCCCAGTGTTTTCCTAGTTTATGCTGGCTGTCATGTATCATGTTCTGAAAAATGACATTAAACCCATAACAACAACATATCCAAAAACAAAGATTATAGTACAAAACACCATTTTTCTTTACCTAACCTTTAATCTTTATATCCCAAAATCAATGGGCCTCTTCCATACCTTAAGTGCGAGCTCTAACATACTTTGTTGTCTAGAACTTAATTTTTATGCTAGAAGTATGCTTCTTATTTCTTCTCAAGAGACCTTGACCTTTAAGCTTTCATCCCATATTCAACCGACTTCTTATCCAAAATGTAAGACAGCCACAAACTTTAGGTACATGGTCCAGAACTAAAGTTTTTGTACAGAACCATTTGTAATTTTTGGGTCAGTGACCTTGATCTTTGACATTCTAACTTCAAAATTAACAGGCTTCTAACTCTAAGTGCAAACCATCCAAAACGTTTAGTCCATATTTGTGATGATTGTACTGTGTTGAATCCTTTTGACTGCAAAACTAAGATTTCTTCCTTATCTCAAATGTAAGCAATTCACAAAGTTTGGTCCAACATTATAATCAAGAATTAATTTTACTGTATTGAAACTATTTGTTTTAGTTATAGTGACATTAACCTTTGACATTTTGATACTTTAATCAGTTTTCCTTAAATTAAGTTCAAGCCATCAACAATATTTGTGATCTAGTATAAATAATATTTTGTTGAAACCATTTTTCTTCCTTTTTGTCATTGTGATCTTGACCTTATTTGCCCTATAACTGACAAGCTTCTTCCTTTCCCCAAATGCATGTTATTTACTATATTTAGTAATAGCAGAAACTGGAGAACTTGAATCACTTTTCAATAATGAATATGGAACATGTGGATTGACAACTTTTTAACATGACATGCTCCTATTTCCGATGGGTGTATAATAAACAAGAATGCTCTACAACAGTGCCTGAAAAACTGGTCAATATAAAAATGTCAACACCATCTCACATATGAGGTTGAATAATTTTTTACTCGGTACAGAAATTTCAATAGTAAAAGAGGAAATATTTTTCTATGCTGCAAACAAAGTTCCTAAGAGAAATAAGCTACCTTCATGCAGCCACCAGTTCTATACTGCAACATGTCTCAACTTAATTGGACAGATATAGATGGGTAAGACCATATGTCTCTTTCTAGATTTGAGATCACCAGCTCTTATGTCTATTTTTTTTTATTTCAAGTGAACAGAGTAGACTCTGAACAACTAAGCATTACAGGACTGAAGATTCTTGTCTACAGAGACTACAGTTGGGTCAGCGTTAGTCAGTGATTAATGATTAATATGGTATCAAACCTTCCAATCTTCTGACTTGAGTACTGGCAGTATATGATGGTGGATTACGTCCTCTACCTTTAACTGCTTCACACCAAGAAGAGCCAGCATTTTATGGACCTGGGAATTAATTTCTGCATCTGGAGTTTTCTCTACACTGGCATGAATTGAGTTCAAGTCTTTATGAAGCACATTCAAAACATCTGAAATACAAGAAAAAATACTTACAAATCTTTAACATATTCTCCATTGCGAACAGTGCAAACCCTGATCTCTCATTGTATAATATTGTTCAAAATGGCCACTGTTTACTACTACAACATGTTCAGTCTGCGATGAATGGCACAGGTTAAGTCCCTTGTGTTCTTACAGTTCTGGAGTTTACAAATTGGTAGTCGACTTTCCAAGGACTAAAAACATTTGTTTTCAGTTTACATAACTGGTAGGTTTTAAAGACCATGGGAATACTGGGTGTATTGGATGCGCTTTTTAATTTTTTTTTTTTATTAGGGTGCCCCACCCCATTTGAGCAGTCTATACCCTTGTTCCAATATTCTATTGAGTGTGTAAATACTATTGAAAGTGTATATAAGTACATCTGATTGTTAGGCCAAAAATGATGCCCTTGTTTTGTTCCATTGGTGTTTTAATTAAATTGGTGATGACATAAATCAGGCAAGTAATCAAAGATTTATGAGTTTCATTTGGACAATCATCAATTTGCCATAATAACTGCTACTTAAGAATGTGTGGGTTTCTTTTATAGGGCACTACAATATTATCAGAGACTTTTTAAGGACAGCAGAGAAGTATGATTTGGAAAAAGGGGTCACCAAATGTGTTTTCAAAAACTGACTTGTGACAGTACAGTGTACTGGGTCTTTAGTCATTTAAGTTTCTTTGGTGTGAATGGAGACACTATTTAACTTGTTCTGAAAACTGCACAGCATTCTAAATGACCATTCTTTGGATTGAAACTAATTGTTAATGATTTAATTGTTGTGGTTTAATTTGTTTTAGTGATTCTGTTTGAGTAATAAATTATCAATTTGTACTTATATCAAATTATAAATTTACATGTATAATGTTTATACCCAACAATCTATTTACTGAAAGATATTTTCATTTTAGTGTGATATTATAAATGTCTTAGAATTATTTGTCTTTAAAATAATGATCAAACAACTTTCATTTTCCTTTCTGAAAGCGAGGGACTACCAGTGACTTGTTTATGTCAAGGACTCTCAGAATAGCTTGGGACTCATTTGAGTTCCATAAGTGAAGAATCCAGGATCTCAAATCTCTGTCAAAAGCACGGAGACTTTGTGCTTCAGAATGAATGAAAGTTTTCAATGTTAACAACAAGCATGCTCATGACAGATCTGCCAACCCTAAGTCCGTCTCAGCCGATTTTTTTCTGTAAGACTGACCAGTTTTCAGTAAGTTGTAACAAAATATCAATAACTATTGTAAAGCTGGAAAACATAATTAAAAGTTTGACCCAGCGACAATAACATTATGTTCCACTGAAAAGTTTTTAAAGTACGTGTAGACTTTATTTACCACTAGTACCCTTTAAATTTTTTTTAGCTCGAAACTATATGCAACTTAATGGCTTGTTGCTATCTCTCAACCTGATGTAATTCTTGGAAATTATTTTTCCATTTCATGTGACAATGGCAATCATATCTCCCACCACGAGATGTACACAAATTGGCATGTGATATCCAATAAATGTAATTGTGTCCTTTCCATCTTTTATTCACAAAAATCTCAATATTCCTTTTTATTATTCTGTGTTGATTGTTAACACATTTCAAGAGGATTATTTTTCTTTTCATCCTAAACATGCATCACTTTGGGGATAAAATTTTTAAAAGGTTCTATAATCAACAGTTTGATCATGCAGATGCTTCACATGACAAAATAGGTTTAGTTTAATGTGTCTGGGGTGCTGCTGTAAAGTTAATCTGCTTCCCTGACTAATTTCACTACCTCTAATGTGAAACCCAGATCCAAATAAAATACAGATGAACCAATTATCTGGATTTTTCAGCAACAAAAATTTTTCAGTAGTTTTTGCTTGTATACTGTAAGTCTGTATTTTAAGGGTGATTTTCTTAAGACTTATGGCAGAATCGTAAGAGTTAGCAGGTCTATCATGATTATTTTCCAGTTCAGGGTTCTAACCTTTCCCCAAAACATTAAAAACAATTTTAAAAATTAGAAAATAGAAAGGGACAAAATACATCCCTAAATTTGAAACATGCAAAGTAAGCAGTTTAAATTTTTTTAATTTATTGTACAAATCCCTATATATAGACACAAATATGTAAATATGGATGAAATGTTAGTATAAAAACTCCAGTTTTGGTTTGAACCATGAAGATGAAAATGTTATTGACTGAAATGACTAAGTTTGTGATTTTTTATATCCATCAGGATTTTAATTTTAAAATCGGATGGGGCAGTACCAAGCTCAACAAATGCCATTGCCAGGGCAGGGCTACAACACATGACCACGCAACAAGCAATTCATAAAACTTTTTAAATAAAAGCCAAAAACTTAAATAAATAGCCCATGTAGGTCTGATACTGCCCACTGAGCAACAGTACTCCATTCCACTATGCAGTCTTATACAGTATTGTACAAAACACATCCTACTATATTCCAAACTTTATATCATGTTCATTTTATATATTGTACTATATCCTCCTAAACTTCTTCTAAAGACTGGGCATGGTTAACATGCAAGCTCTTGCTCATAATCAATGTCATCCATGAAGTTGTTATAAACCAAACAGATCAAAATTATGGCCTCAAGAAACAAGGTCAACCAATTAGATACCAGGTCAACTCATAAATACATATATTGCAGGTCAGATTGAAACTTAAACATAAATCAGGCCTTCAGAGTGACTGAAAGCTCAGCCAATCAGATGTAAGATTGCATCATTAATATGCATGGATCTCATACATTATCGAATCCATGAAAGATCTTGAGTTTATAACACTTCTATCAGAAACACAGCCTCCAGATGTTAACAAGCTCAGTCATTTAGATGCAAAGATCTCATCCTTAGTATCCATTTTCAAACTCTTCTGAGACCTTGATATAAACATATAAAAAAAGGTTGATTGGAACAGGATCAGTATATATATGTCACTGCATTTGTATATGAGTTTTTTGGATGGCTATACTGCACTCCCAAGATCGTGCAGTATATCCATCTGACAAAATGATTTCATATTTTCCCATACAAATGCAGTAACCTTTTCATTATATGCTCATTTTCTTATTCTTCCCAATCCTTAAATATATAAACAAAAATACACTACAATAAACAAAGTAATCGAATGTATGCCATTTTCCAAACTAAATATACAAGCTTAGCTGCATCATTACACAACTGGCGCACGTAACTCAGCCCAGACAAATTTGAAGTTGGTCGTGCGCTAGCCGTAAGTTTTGAAAGAAAATGGCATTTGGTCTAATTAAAATTAAAATTGGGAGTAATATTGTTCATGAATATGCATTGCAACAACTTTTCCATTTCATCTGGAATGAATATGTTTTGGTACTTTTGTCAATTCAATGCAATTTTGTGATTAAGATCTGGATTTATCTACATGAACTTAAAATTTAATGGTACTAAAGTGTGCTGACATCGGCGAGCATGTTTCTGTTATGTCGTTGAATGATTCATATCATAATGTGGGAAAATTATGAATCCTTTCAATTGCAATTATTGAAAAGATGCTGTGGAATTTAATGTTTACGTCATTTTGAGTGCAGTAAGGAGGATGTAATTGCATTTGGAATATACTCGAAATTACAGTACAATTTTGAACTGTGATTAACCTTGAGAACTCATGGCTCATGTAATTCAGATATGCAGAACTAAGAAAGTACATTTTGAGGAAATTCAGGCTGTAAAATTGTAAGTATATTTTTGCCATTTTTATTATTAGCAGCTAAAGAAGACAGTTTATGTCTTATTACTTGCATGCTATTGTGAAGACCCTGTATGGCATCTTTGGGTAGCCTAAATCAGAAACACTGTATTAAAAAGTTAACGTGGAATGTGCCAAAGCATTTTGCATGTGTCAGTCTATGAAACATTGGCTTGTATGTGGCAGTCCATGAAATATCTGCCTTAGTTCATTTATAAAAAAATTGTTTACATTAGAAAATAGTTCCTTTTTACGTGCATATAGTATGAATGCTGCACAAGGCATGCAATATCGGGAAATACTGAACAATTTTCACAATGTAAAGTTAAAGGAGAAATAAATGTTCATATAATAAATCCAGAGTTGTAGCAATGATAGCCAGTAGATACAAGATCACCTCATAAATATGTATGGATCTTGCTTATTACTTGTCAAACATTTTGAAGACTGCTGATGGACATTGGACACAGGGCCTTCTCAAAGCTCATTAGGCCTTGTGAGCAGGTGAGTTAGAAAGGTGAATTTAGAGATTGACACTCTACTGGTCAAAGAATCTACAGAAATATGTTTCTTTCTTTTAACACTGCATACTGAAACAATCTTTGACATTCAAAAGTCAAACAGACAGTCAGAAACACATGCTTATATGCATACATGCCAACCTCTGGCAAGGAAAAAGCGTAATCCAAGTGGACAAAAGGAGTAATCTGAGCAGAAAAAGCATAATCCACATATAACATTCAATACGCATATGTACAGAACACATATATTTTGGCATCAGGAAGCATCCATTCGAACAAAGGACCAAAGTTGTATTCTACCACTAGTTGTAGTCAGTGTTCTAATAAGAGCTCGGTAAATAATGTCCCTGCATTTTTAAAATTAAGTTCTGCTGTAAAAAAGAAGTTACCTTAGTATTGGAGTTAGTAAAATGATCTAATTCAAGGTGTCTGTTTTAAACTATAACCAATATTAAAATCCTTTCCACACAGCCTGCAATGGGCGTGAAGCTACCCTAGAATGGCACTGTATTGTGTTATTCATGTATTCATCTCTGAGTCATTTTTTCCGGTTTTTTTTAATTCTAATCCATCTGTGAAATCATTTGTTTAACATTTTTGCTGTAACATATGCATCGACTAGAATAAATAGGAAAATTGTGTCACCAAATTTCTACAGAATGGTTATGTAGCTCACAGTATTTTTAACAAAGAATATGTGAGCAAATATTAAAAATTAGAAGTCAGACAGCTGATATAAATAAAAACAGAGGTTTTCCTAGAAATAGGGCAACTGCTATAAATAGAACATAACACATAGGAAAGTCACTGCTAGAATACAGACAAGTGTACTTTTATGTCACAATTATGCACACACAAAAGCCGTCTTTTCTAGAATACGTTCTGTGTGATTAGTGGGATGTTAATAAAAAATGAGAAAACAAATTATTAATTTTTTGGGGTGGGGGATATACCGAAAAAGCATAATCCAAATACATTTACGCCTAAGGTGTAATTTAGTGAAATAAGAGCGTAATGATTATGCCAAAGGCGCAATGGTTTGCATTTATTTTATATGACCCACTCTTAAAGAGAACCAGTGCAAACAACATTTTGGAGATGATCACAATGGTTATTATGCTAGAGGTCTGATCAGCTCCATTTTTTTATTTAAGACTAAAAACATATTACTGGAAATCTTGCAATAAAAGCCATAATCACTACAATGGGAATCATACTGGATGTCAAATCAGCATCTTTTTCATTAGGAACAATTAAATGGTATAGGAATTCCTTTAATTAGTTAGTCCATATTGATATGACCATCAATTCCAAATGAATAGCTATCACAAGATTTTAAGATTTGCAACATTTTTGTCCGAAACAACTGGACAACATAAGACTTTTAGTGAAAACAATATGCTGATGTGACTGTAAGTTCAAATAGACTAAAGTAGCAATAACAAGCTTTCAAAATGGCTGCCATTGTGGCCATAATCAATATGTGAGATACCAATTTCATTCCGGACCAATCAGACCTTGGTATGAACATATTTGAGACGTTTCATGGCAATCCTCCCTGTAATTTAGGAGTAGTAGTTATAACAAACTAACAGATGCTGAATGCCATACAATAGATGAAAGGCACTGCTCAAGTTGTTCTAGTCTATAACTAGTGGAGCTAATAAATTAAATAGCAAAATAGAAATGAAGGATTGCTTCAACAACATACCATTCTTTTATGGATTTAGAATGGCAAAACTGTCATGAAGCAGTACCATTATGCGTTACTTTGTTTAAAACAAACAGCAAAAATAAATAATTTTTATCATTTGTATTACCTTTTGATGATGTTTCTTCAATTGGGAAGAAAACTGTCATGTCCTGAAGTGAGACAAGCTTCCCATCAGACAATGGAATCATCTTCATCTCTCGCAGCAGCTTGATGAACTCATCATTCTGTTGGAACTCATCCATGCTGCGGTAAATACATGCCAGCAAGCAAGCAATGTTATGTACTGAGTCCTCAGCTTCTGAAAAAAGCATGGGTAACAAAAGACTTCAATAATCGGTTAAATAGGTAAGCTATGATCAACATAAACAATTCTGTCTTCTCTTGAAAGGAACATCTATGTAATTTATCCAAGAATACACTGTCAACAATGGATGACCATGCTTATGTGCCATTTGGAATCCCACTTGCATTTATGGACTGCTGTATTACATTTTTTATTCCCAAAATATTATGTTTGATTAAATGGTTCAGCTTTCAGCTCATCTTATCCAGGTAATGAGCCACAATGCTCTATTTAAACAGAAGTGAAGATCCATCAATGAAACCATATATAGTCATATTTCGAGACAAAATACAAAGAAAACAAATCTTTTAAATAAATGCAAGCATTTTCCACAGAAGATCATTTCTCTTTATCATGGGATAATGATGCCCATACAATTAATGTAAAGTATTGTGGTTTCATTTATTTTCAAAGGTATTAATTTTGGTGGTTTTCTTTCTTAAAAAGTATATTTTAGTGGCTACTCAGGAAAATAACACCATGAGTACGAGCACAAATCAAACACTGATCAAGACCAGACCTCAACACAATAGTTGTGTCAGTGACGAGTATAAGCACAAAGATATTTACCACAGAAACCATTTAAGTCCTGTACAGTGGCCTTTCCCAAATGGATCAGATGCTCTGTTGTCAATATCTCTATCCCCAGGCACTGAGTCAAGGTTGGATTCAACATGGATGCCACATCGACATGGAGATAGTACAGACTGAGGTGTTTTTGTAACAGCTCTGGGGTTATCACCTTGTGGACCAGGGGGTCCCTCACCCTTACTGTCTGAGATGGGATCTTCCAGCTGATAACACCTGATTCAATATTAACAGAAAAATAAAATCAAACTTCAATGACATGTCTAAAATTGCTAATGCAGAAATGTAACACTGATGCAAAGATGGTGACTATCACCACTGTACCAAACTGTCATCTGTTTATCAATACAGTAATGCCTTTTGATTTTCATTTTTTAACTTACTAATTTTTCTTATAAAAGGTAACGGTGAAAAACTGAAATCATGAAATTGCAACAATATTTTTCTTACAGCTAAATTTGCATGACTTTTTAAGACATATTATATTGATTTATTCCATAAAATAATACCCAGTTTTAACCAAGTATAAAGAAAGTGAGAAAACTAAGCTTTGTCATTATGGGTCTTATTGCCTATAATGGCTCTTTGGTTACCATATGTTTTGCTAATTTAGCAATTTGAAAATGGTGAAAACTTATGGACCTATACATGACCAGTATTAAAATTCCACTAATCAAAAGTGAAAACTTTCTCACAGCTAGTCACCTTTATGTGTCCTGACAGCATATAAAAAAGTGTAATCTGCATGGTAATTGATTTAAATGCATTAGTTTTTAGGTCAAAATTTTCAATCCAGTACACATGTATTAACCATAATGATCTCTTTTCTTAAATTAACTTAGTATAATAAGTAACCTCATGCATGTCTTACTTTATTGTGTTCCTATGCAGCAAGAAATTTGCAAATTTTATCTTAATAAAATTTTACTGATGGTTGCTTAATATAAACAAGAATTCCATGAAATGTTTTGTCTTCCATTTGTTGGGGGTGGGGAGTTAACCACCCATCAGTTGCTTAATTGTTTTTATAAAACCTAGCTCAGCTCTGATGAGATGTATACATTTTTATCCAACAAAAAATTAAAAGAAATAAAGTACAATGGATTTATTTCTCTAAAGGGCATAACATCTTCATGTTTTATAAGCCCTATCTGTTCCTCAGATACAGTAGCATCTGTACTTCCATCAACAATAAAGGAAATGAATTTACTGGAATTCAGACTTTTTCTAACTTCTCCCAAGACTTATTGATTGACAGAGCAAAGTCTCTTGCACCAAGACTGTTGTTATAATTAGCACTAAATTTACGAGTTATTCTCCTGGAGTGCACAGAGCATTTCATTACCAGAAAATAATATCCATATCATACAAGGATATTGGCTGTGTTAGAAAAGTGTAATGAATTTTTAATTCTATGTCCTCTGATTTCCTAATAAAGTCATGCAAATACATTCTTCCCTTATGAGGGGTCATGTTGGAAAGAAGAATGAAGCTCCCTCACATAAGCAAAAGCCATCATGCTATGGGAGTTGGCCACATTTGAGTTACTTTTTGAAACACACTGAACATTTCATATCTTGATACTATCACATATATTTAATGTTATCCATACCTTATTGTCTTTCTTTCATGACTGCATCATTAACATGCTTAATTCTTTTAAAATTAAGCTGCATTTTGATGTACAATGTCATGTCAGTATCACACTCTGAAGTGTGGAGCAACTGGAATTACACTATGAGGTGGGATGCATTAAGCAGTTTGGTTGATCGAGTTTCTCTTTATTACTGTATTTGTACATAATGTTATCTGCATTGACAGATCAGAGCTGATTTTTAGACATTGAAGACCATTAAAGTAAAGATATAAACCATGGCTATGGCAATGCTTTAGGTACTATTGATCCATAGCAATAATAGTAACACTACAAATTATCCAGTATGGAAACAAACTCCAATTTATGTTTCTCCATCTATTGAGACACTAACTTCTAAACATGATAATTCTAATCCTGGGTAACAGTCCCAAAGCAGACAAAGCACATTTATGTGTAAGTAAGTAAAGTAAAGGAAATCACTCACCCAACCATCCATCAATATGACACGTTTTTGTAAATTGTGGAGTCAAGTTATTGTAAATCTCAAATACCGTTCTCCAGTATTAGGTACATGTTAGTAGCCATACACTGGTAAACAATATACATATATGGTTCTTGTTACATGGTTTTATGCCATTTTTCAGCACAAGATAGGCCATACAAGGCAGCCAGTATAAATGGGGGACAAAGACTGAGGGGAAACTCTGGAAAAAACAACAACCCATGAGAAGCTACTGGCAAGCTTCTTCACTTACCCACACTGGCTGAGCCCATAAATTAAAGATGCCACAGGTGAGATGGCAGTGATCCATAAAGGTAAGCACTTTAGACCACTTGGCCACTCAAGGCCCTGTCAAGTATGTTAGGATTGTATTGTGCAAGAGTGGTTCCAATGTTTGTATATATATATGATGTTATATGTTATTAATCCTGACTTAGTTTTCTTTTCTTCAAGTGTTATGCTTGAATGAATTTTTTTATAAAAATGTTGACCGTAAAAGGATCAAGAAAACTTTACACATGGCTCTCACTTTATTTTATTTTTGATTAGATTCTCATTGAAAACAAAAAAGGCTTTTCCTATTGAGTGTTATCAACTTCAATTTCCAGGATTTTATGTACATGCTGGCTAGAGTCATCCATATACTGTGCTGCACACACAGGTTTGATGAGGTTTAAAACTGTCATGAGACATTGATTAAATCCTGAATTTTTTATTTCTGGGATGTTGTTTGCAATTTCTGCAAAACAAGGAGAAGCCATGGATAATTATCAGCTTAATGTGATTGAAATTTCTTTGACTTTTAGTTGACACATTTGATATTTTTTTGCAGCCAGAGTCTGGCTTACGTTACCTCAGTCAGAATTATGTTTTATCCTTCTACTTTTACATCAATTTTCCTTCTCTGAATTTTCTTTATAAACATTTTTGCAAAATTAATGCAGTAAATTCGTTGTATCCAAACTAGACAAAATTAAGATTCATTAATTAAATTCATGAAGAAAATGAATATTTATATCAGTAATTAAAATATTTCTTCGAAAATAATCTTGGTGGAATGAAATTAATGGGAAATTTGCTTCAATGTGTCAGTGTTAAGTAAACACAAGTCATTTAAAACACTGCAAATTAATCATACCAGATTTGTTTTGATTGGCCAATAATTTGGTCATTTAGCCCAATATATAGCCAAGTAGTAACAAAACTCGTACACAAGAGACAGTTATCAATAAGCACTTATTTTAGTATCAGAGGATGTGATTGAATAAGTAAAGATAGGTTAAATTGAAGCATTCTGAATGTCTTGAAGGCATGAAGAGCCAGATTAAAGTAGATAAAGTACAAATATTAGCACTGTCAGACATATTTTGATATAGAAAAAAAAGGCACATGTCCTAGACTAGTGCATTCAAAACTTTTACTTGTCAGACTTTGAACATGACCAGTCCAGGACATCAGGCTATGGTATTTGAACAGTGCAATTTCTTTTAATACCATTTTCTACTATTGTAGTACCAAAAGCAGAATATCCAATAGAAATAAAGAATATATGGTCCAATCTTTTGCTTAAATTAAAGCTACCTTCCATAACTTATAAAAGAAAGGTTAGTGGTTCCATGCACATTTACAAAATGTAGTGAAACCATATAGTTGGTTACCAATATTAGAAATACAAACTTTCTGGTAAAAGAGAATGGATATGTTGCCAGAGGAATGAAGGGATGAAATTAAGTAAAAACAAAATTGAGGTGAACCAACAAAGCAGAAAAAGTGGAGAAGAATATGATTAAATTACCTTTACTATTTGGCTGTGTGGGAACACATGGCTTTCCTCTTAGCTTTTTCATGATCTCTGTAGCTACAGGTTTGAAGAAATCCAAAATTTCATCTTCCATGGGAACAAACTGCAGGAATGCTGACAGTGCTTCTATTGCATTGAAGGATGGATGGGACTTTAGAGAGAAAAAAAAAACATTAATATATGCAGTTAACTTACATGGCAACATTTCTTATAGTTTCTTGCAGCAATGAGCTAATTGCATCAGAGATTGTTATGGATTTAATCATCACATTCAAATTGTGTTACAGTGAAACCTGTCTTGAAAGACCACTGCTATGAGACCACCTGTCTTGAGAGACCATATTCTCAATGCACAAAATTATTGATTATACAGCACTGTGACCTGTTTTGAGAGACCACCTGTCTTGAGAGACTATAATTTTCTGGCAGAAAGGGTGGTCTTTCAAGACAGGTTCTACTGTAATGGCACACAAATGTTCTGCCATTGTGCCTGTTATTACCACTAAGCTCAACCTGATATACAGAGATCTCTATATAGAAACAAAAGGGATGGCCACCAGACTCTGATGCTAGGGGATACAACAAACTTGTCAATTACAGTACAGTTATGGCAGCTATAACGGATGTCCAAGCAGCACTATTTACATTTGGTCCATGGGAAAAATGTGTATGCAAGTGTTTTATGTCAATACTTCAAGGATGTTAACGAGGAGTAGCATGATCATTGATGGATGGTGGACGATAAATGATGGACAATAGACCATCCCATAAGCAATTCCAGGGCATCAAAGAAGCATGAAATCCAATGTCATAACATGAAGGCAATCACAATCATACAAATGGTGCAAAAATGTAGAAGAAATAATTATTAACTTCAATTAAACAGACAGTTTTATGAAATAATAACATCGTGCTACACTTTGACCTGAGAATATCCTTTTCACTAACCTTGAAGACTTCCAAAATTTCAATAAACAGAGTAGGAATCTCACTTCTAAGCCACTGATTCCAGGGGCTGTCCTTGTCTACATCTTCTCTGCTAGAAGGCACATCAAAGTCACCTAGGAAAAGTCCAATTGATGAAATTATTCCAGAAATTTGTTTCTTTCTTCTAATGAATAATTTTTTTTTCATTGATATTATATAGAGCCAGAATAAATTCAGGATATTGGAAAAATAAACATGTTGAGATTAACCTGCCATAATATGTAACTTCATTTGTGTGAGTGCAAATTATAAATGTTAAAATTATTTGCAACCAATGGTATTTTCACAAATGACTTTAAGCAAATATTAGGAGGCAGTCTTATAACAAATTGAGATGGAAGAAGGGTGGGTGGGTTTGGGTCTGACTCAGCTTTCAGAATAGCTGCCTGCCAAGCAACTTGACACTTTCTACTTTCGAAGTGGCCCATCATTGAATTAAAAAAAATAATTTCAAAGGACTGTGCACTTTGCTAAAACAGTTATATGACAAGATTCCAGCAGGTTTTTCAAGTCAGTAGTCTATTTCATTTTATTTTTGTTATGTGTGTCACATTTTTGTTTTGGGGGCATAGGGGAATACAATATCACCAGTCATAATTTCATTAGTTTGAATAGACACTATGAATGTTGGGTTTAAAACAGGAGGGAGGGGGCCTTGTCTGGAAACTATTGTATATAAGAAACATTTTTAAAAAAAGCTCCTCTAATGACACCTCATGTAATTGTTTGCAATCAATTTTCTCAACACTGATAGATAGGGAAGACATAAATATCACATATCACAGTGACATATAGATTGTTAGCAGCACTGATAGCTGTCGTAAAGTTTTAAATATTGTAGTTTTTAGTATCTTGTATCTTGCTTGCAGGCAAGAATTATAGGTTACTGCAAAATATGAACGAGTTTACTATGGAATGTGATTTCGATTTCAATAATGTAGTCTGGATTATATAGGCCTACATATTATAGTACACAGATGTGAAACAGTATTTGGAAATACATAATGAAAGTTTTTAAACATAAATTCTTAAGAAGATGCTGGTTTTAATATTGTTTATTTTTTGTGAACAACATATTCATTTCTTGCGGAGTTCCGTACAGTCTACTGTGGAATGTGATTTTGATTTCAACAATGTTCCGGAATGATATTTTCAATGCAGCGCGTCTCACATTTGTTTTCATACAGCCATCGCTGAACATTTCTGATATCATGTTCAGTTGCCAGCTTTGTTGAAAATTTATTCTGTGATTCTATGAATTCATCCACATTCTCAACTTTGGCATCTCTACTTTCAAATGGTTCAAACAGTTGGTATACTTCATCCGACAAACACAATAAATCTAAAGTACTGGTGTCTGCATCCATTGTTTGTTTACTATAGAAAGTAGTTCTTTATTCACGTGCATCAGTCACATGGGTGTGCAATATGAAGGTGTTCAATATCACTGGAGATTGAACAATTCTGACAATGTAAAGTTAACGGAGAAAAAAAAATGAGCATACAATAAATCCTGTTTTTCTGCGAACTTTCTTTTCACTGCATTTATATTTAATGCTTCATGTATTCATGAGAAAAAAAATATTTGGAGTAATTTGCAGTAATCTGCTACACATTCAGGTGAAATGATATCAATATATCAATACTTTTTTCCATATTGATACCCATATTGATACAACAAGTAATGAAGAGATGGAAAATGATACTTACCCTAAAAAGTTGCCATAATTTTCATCAGTAATGAATAATTATTAGTTACTTGCCTTTTTATTTTTAACTTTAGAATTCATTGGAGACAGCCATAGCATATATATATATATATATATATATATATATATATATATATATATATATATATATATATATATATATATATATATATAGAGGCTAGTTAGTTACTAGTTTCGTACTGTTCGTCGTCAGTTTATTGCATCTATATATATATATATATATATATATATATATATATATATATATATATATATATATATATATATATATATATATATGTACTCATCTGTCAATAGAAAAGAAAAACTACTGCCAACACGCATTTACAAGTTAACACAGGGTGATTAACATGGTTACAAATTAGCAACCCTTCAACAATTCCTGCTGATTATTTTATGTCCTTTGCATGATCAACAACTGATAACATTTATCAACAGAAAGAAAACATTCCCTATTTGTTCCTCATGTATGATTTAAGTACATTGCTTATCATTTAATAACCCCTTTTACAGAAATTTTTCTGCTGCATAGCATCTTGTCAACTTGGATCAAATCAAAAGTTTACACTTCCAGAGTGTTTTATTCAATTCTGATTAAAGGTTACTGTTTGTTCAAGTCTATGTTAAAACAATAACAACCAAACAAACTAACTGAAGATTATTCACTGTGCAATACACCAGAAGTATTGGCATCCAAACTCAATCAAAATATATGCAAAGCAAGAGAGAACTTCATGTAAATGTGGCTATTAAATAATGTGAAAAGCAATTAAATAATACATGAGGAACAAGTTTATAATGTCTCCTTTGAAGCTGATAAATGTAGTTAGTGAGAGAATGTGCCACAGGAATAAAACAAAACTTAGTATAGAATCATCATGGGTCAGATTAAAATCTCAATAACTACAATCACCTTGTTAATTTGTTGATGGGAAGTGAATGTTGTCAATAACTTCCATTTTCAATGACAGAAACAAGCACCTGTAGCTGCAGTAGTTGTTCTGCATCTGCAGGAAGAACAATATAACTGATATGGTTCTTAGTCATCTTTGCTAACACATTCAGACTTATTCTAGATAAGAATTTCCTTGCATGAGGATATTGCACAATTTCTTGTGTTTTGCTGATAACACTAATTTCCAAATTTAAGAAGACATAAAGCTGGTAATAAGATGTTTTTAACATACTCAAGCAGTGCAAAACAAAGGGCATGGTGACAAGGATGATTCCTACACCTGATCAATATGAGCTGCCTTAATGGCCTAAAAGGTTTAATAATAATCAACTAACAGGTAGTCTGATTGGAAGTATTTTCTTTTTTTTTTTTTACATTGTCAGGAATGAGAATGACATATGCATAGGCATAGTAGATACACAACTGGTACGTAAACGCATTAAACAACCCATCAATACCACTGACAGACCTTCTAAAGTGAAAAGAGTATCAAGATGATATGTGTATAAAAATGTATTGCATCACACACTGTGTACTGTGAAATATGCATCATTTCACCACTAATTATATATGGCTGTTGTGTACACAGAACTGTCCAATTTTACTAATGCTGAAACCTATTTTACATGCTTCACAATTTTAATAAATGTTTAGAATCAAGATATTTTTCTTTCATAAATATTCCAATGACTGTATGTGAGAAAGAATACATATACCAATTCAGTCAATGTTAACCAGGGTTGAAATATCAAACCTGTATCTGTAGAAAATGTATATATGCATACACATGTGTGTAGAGTAGATTCTGAAAGTTTTATTAAATATTTCACTGTGTTATTATGTATCATCGATTAATGTTAATACTCCTTTTACATCAATAGGAATAAAAGGAAGAGTTGTACATCCTTATGTAATTATCAGCGAGAGGCACATACATAATCCATATCATTCATAATGCAATATTTTGTCTTCTGTAAACAACATTGCATGACCATCTGTTTCCTTCAGGCAGGGTCAAACTTTAATTCAATATTGTTTACTGTATATATATTATTGATAACAGTTTAGTAAATGTGGAGAGATCACACATGACAAAGTACTATTAAAACAAGTTTAAGAGAAACTCAACATGGAATAAATAAAACAAACAAATCAAAATAATAACTTCAATAATAATTTAATATTGTTTACTGTGTATATATTATTGATAACAGTTTAGTAAATGTGGAGAGATCACACATGACAAAGTACTATTAAAACAAGTTTAAGAGAAACTCAACATGGAATAAATAAAAAAAACAAATCAAAATAATAACTTCTGATACATGAACCAAGTAGATGAATTATGACAGCACGGTATATGATCAATGTCCCAATTTTTTAAAAGTGATTTTGCAGCTATAATTATTTCACTGAACAGTGACCACTAAATTTAGCAACCCCAGTCAGCGCCTATTTTGTACAGGTAAACTGGGTGAAAATCGGCTTTTTCTTATACTGTATGCGCTAAATTTGCATTAAAATCAATATTGATAAAAACATTTTTATGAAATAAACTTTATTTAAAAGGCCTTTGAATTATCTACAAATGCATATAAAATTCATTAATATATACATGTTGTTATTTAACCATATGGCCATGTAATCATCAATCAGTTAACAAAATTGTTGGCTTTCAGTTAATTGCCATTTCCTGCGCGCGCGAGTTGATACCAGTGTTTGTTTTGCAAATGCGGGTCATTAGATCCTCATAAATATTAATGAGAATTTGAACTATGAATGGCGAATGAATAACGTTTCAAATGGTGTTTTGAAAATTTGCATATGATGACCTTGTGCTGAGAAAATAGTCCCTAAAGTCTCGCTAATTTTTTTCAACTCACGAACATTATATTTACATTTTCAATATACCATTTGAAAGTACACATTCTAAGCTTTCTTTTGATACCAAATTTGTTTTTTGGAACGTATATTTAAGTACCCGCATTTAATTTTGAAAGTAAGCAATTTACAAGTTGACCTCTATAAGACACATGCGCTAGGTCGCCATATTGGATCCACAAGAATAAACATAACTTCAATGTGAATAATTGGCGATCACAAGACAAATGCTTTGATATAGGTACACTGTTCGAGTGTTCTGTATCGGTAAGTAATTATTTTGTATTTGTTAAATATTTTTGTGAAATATAGCATAAATTGTATCATATAAATGATCATCCTGATGTTGACGTATATGTAGATTTAACAGGTTTACTCTTGAATTATTTTACGTTTTTTTTCTTCTTCAAAACTTTTATCTAAATACAAATTAATGTCAAATTGTATGCAAATGATTTTTTAACATTTAAAAACAAAATTGCATATCTATAAATGAAATTTAAACAAATTACTTGCAAATATAGGTAGAACGAATACAGAATGAAAACGTGTTTTACAGATCTACATTTCGTACCATGATAAAGTACTGCTCAGCAATTTTATATGATGAACCACAGGAGTCTGCAGTTTCATCAATAAAGCACGTCAAAATTTCTAACAACATGAAATCACCTTTATGTTATTAAATAAATAAATGTTGTCAGAAATTTTGTCGTGCTTTATTGATAAACTGCAGGCTCCTGTGGATGACCTATATATCTTTTTAAATATATATAGTTTTTTAACTGTTCCTAAAACATTTTTTTTGTTCATTTTCAGTGCAGAAATAGGAGATTATCCTGGACCTTACTGCCAAAGTGCAGGCATCAGTGTTGATACAATATCATCAAAATCTTGTATAATTATTCACAGACAGTCAAATGGAATTGTGATATTAATTTTCAACTTGTATAAGAAAAATAATCGTACATTTGCTGAATTTTGCTGATTCTGGATGTCAGTGGACATTCTCAGAGCATAGAAAATTTGATGAACTGTTTACAATGTATGCCAATGTTTTCTTCTGAATTAAATGATGTGTTAACAAATATCTTGTCCAGTATCTCAATTGTCTGGTAGAAGAAAATTTTTTTTAACACCTTATACTTCCCTATACTGAAATCATGTGGACATTGTTTAATTTACTGCAGATATTTGAATTCTACAGGCAAAATTCTATAAGTCTGCCAAGTTTCATGGAAATATCTTGCTTAGATCAAAAGTTATGATAGAAATACTTATTTTTTTAAATGTGTCAGGTCCGTGACTCAGAAGAAGTAAACATACATTTATATAAGGCAAAAATTCACCAAAAAGCCAGTTTTTGCAAGTATTCAAATAGTCATAACTTTTTAACTAATCATTATATTTAAAAACTTAAAACTGTTCTGAAAAGGTCTGAATGAGCTCTATAAGAATCAACCTTTAAAATGCAAATATGTTGACTTTGTAATTTTGACTAGGGTTGCTAGTAAATTAGTTGTCTGTGATTGCATCATAAGACAAATAAACCAAGTTATATAATAGGTAATTTTAATCTCTATATTTTACATTTTCGTCTCTTCGTTTTTTTTTTACCTTAATTTTAGCAATCAATACTAATGGGTAGTAACAACAAATATTACATCTGGTTTGATATCAGATTCTTGTGATGACCAAAATATGTTTTAAAAACAATTTTTAAAAACAATTTTTTAATACTGGAGACCAGCCCAGGGATTGAAAGTGTTCTGGAGAAAGGCATATTAAATTGTTATTTTCTTTAAAAATTAAGATTAAAACATACATTTAAAACATTTTGTGTTTAATGGAATTTAATATATAGAATACCATGAACTAATTCATGTACATGTAGCAACACAAAAACAATATATACCAATTTCATATGAAAAAGGTATTTTTTGGCTTTGATTGAATTATGTTGTGCAATTTAGATTATGGGATCTTGTCAATGGAAAAAGTAAATCTAATTCATTTTCCAGAATATGCTTCACTGTTTTCAATGCAAATCTTAGGCATAATTTGTTTCACCTACTTCCAGTTACAAGCTATTTTAAATTTTATTTTAAAGTGACAAATACAGATTTAAATAATACTCAATATCAATTATTGTAATAGTTTACATAAGTTGCATTATTTAAATTCATGAATTTTGAATTCCAACTTTTTTCAAATGTTTAATTTTTTTCCACAAAGTAAAGAACTTAGCATAATACCAAACCTGTGATTCTTAATAGCTGTTATCAAAGGTGATTTCCCTTGATTTCAGAGGCAAACAGCAAGTACAGTATTTTTCTATTTTTTGTAATAGCAACCATATTTGATGAAACTTAAAAGCCCTCTATGCAAGGATTTGTTGTTGCTGTTGTTCTGGGGCTTAACACCATTTTTCAGCACACAATAGGCTATACATGGCGGCCAGTATTAATGGTGGAGGAAGAAACCGGGAAATCTGCGGAAAGAACCACCGTCTCACGAGAAGCTACTGGCAAGCTTTCTCACATTCACCAAATATTAGACTCAAACTCACGCAGACAGAGGTGAGATGGCAGTGATCCATAATGGACAGCTTTATGCAAGGATGCTTTTTGTCAAATTTGGTCTAATTTGGCTTAGCAGTTTTCTTTTACAAGTCATTCAAGTGATTGTCTATTGCTAGCAACAAAGACCAAATTTTATACCAGACAAATATCTCTTCTGTCAAGTTGGGTTTAATTCTATTCAGTGTTTTGGAGAAAAAGTCATTTACAAGTCTTTCTATTTTTAGTATCAGGGGCTATCTCTGATGGTTAATTGGAATCATTAATAACAGGATGATGTGGTGAAATTCTAGACTTAAGTTTTGGATAATAAATCGTAAAAGTTTGTCTATTTTTTTTGGAACAGCAACTTTCTATTTTTGCTAATGCCAGCTGAATTTCAAATAGGATCAGCACCATCTGTGAAAAAAAAAAATGGAATGTCTTCCTGCAAAAATACCTTCAGTCAAATGTTTTCACATTCTGTTTTGTGGTTTTTGAGAAGTCCTTCAAATGGTTTTTACCACTGTTTGAAATGAATGCTAACTCTGAAGGTGGATCAGCAATATTTGTAAACATTTTAAAGCTCTTCATGCCAGAAATCCTGTACCAAAATTTGGTCCAGTGGTTTCCTATAAGAGGTTTAAAACATCAATTGTTGAAAGACACATGATACATGATGAGTGACATGCCCCATGCTCACCTGGCCACGTGAGCTAAAAATCACTTACTAGAACTTATTAAATAAACTAAATACATTTAAGTACAAGGGTGTTTGAGTATGCTTCTCAACTTCATAAAATCATTTTGCCTAAATGCATATATAGTGAAAGTGACAGAAAGACATAAAGGCAAGAGGGGGCAAGACTGAGAGACAGAAAAAAACTATATGAAATGTTCATGGCAAAATCTGTTGAAACATTTGTACATTCTGCTAAGAATTTTAACACAATGTTTGTTTGTTAATGTTAACATATGTAAATTACTTTGTTATGAGTAAAACAAGGTTTTAAAATAACTTTATCTTATCAGTAACATACCTTGAATAACAAATCGGAAGCCATAACTTCTTAAGGGCAAGAAAGCAAACACTGGTTGCTTGGGAGGTAGTACCTATAAAAAAAATCATTATTAGTGGTAAACATGCATAAGAAGTACCTTCCCTTGACTGCAATTTGCAACTGAAGAAAAGAACTAAGTTTTTTTAATATTGGATTTAAAGATAATATCATACAGCAACATTTAAATTATCTGATTTACATAAATAGTTCCTTGATGTAAATTATTAATACTGCATTGAAACGAAGTTCCTCTATGGGACTGACACTCTCCTTTTGATAATAATTTTCATGACTTTAAGAAAGGACCATTTCTTTCTTTAAAGTTCATGAGTATTAAAACTATCTGATATCCTTGAGTGATAATATATTCAAATCAACTGCTGTTGTGGTCATATTGGACGTAAGACAAGCACCATTTTCATTTAGGACAAATCAAGCATCACTGCAAGACTATTACTGAAATCCCCAATATGACCATCAATGCATGTGGAGTACTGGTAAAAGAATTTTTATGATGACCATTGTGGCAGCCATATTTGATACAAGATTGGTGCATTTAGGACCAACATGATATGATAAGAAGTCTTTTGGTGAAAACTCTATCTCTTTATGATCATTAATTTTGGAAGAGTAGTGACAAGATTTTCAAGATTGCCATAATGGTGGAAATATTGATGTTAGACTAGCATCATTTCCAATCAGCGATTAAAACTATTTGGAATTATGTCATACTTACCTGCTATTACTTCATTGGTATATATATATATATATATATATATATATATATATATATATATATATATATATATATATATATATATATATATATATATATATATATATATTCCTGGCAGCAGTACCCAGTTTAAGGTGATTATTCCATCCTCCAGTTACATGTAGTAAACATATGTTGAGAATAATAATTAGTTTTTAAAAAACATGATCCCAGTCTGATATCTTAGTCAATGATGTTATCTGGAATGAAGCCCTTCTTTGATTTTGAGACTTAAAGAATCAGATTGGGAAGGGAGGAGGTAAATGAGAAATAATAACAGGTAAGTACTACATAATTAAAATAATTTTACTCCTGCAAAAACTAATTTTCAATAGAAGTAACCCATTACTTGTACCAGACCTTTAGTCTGGTGTGACACTGTTTGAAGTCACTATGACATTCCTTTAAATTCTCATACAGATAGTAGATGGAACACATTACTATTTAAATGTGTCACATAACTTCATTTTTTAACAATGCTGGGTGTAAATAATTGTTGTAAATGTATCTGAATGATATATATGTTCTTTTATATTTACAATGTTTTACTCTATATCCATATTTTAATTTAGATGTATGGACTATGCAGTCTGAAAAAAAGAATTCTTATCTTCTTATTCTTATCTTATCTTATAAGAACACCAGAATGTGGTTGTCATATCACTCAAAAAAGTTTTCAATACTGATGCCATCTGGTTTGGCAATGGAGAAACATTAAAAGGCTATTATGCAACCTCAGTGCAAACAGACTCTCCACAAAAGGTATCTCTGCTGCCAACTGGTATTTTGATCACACTATGATGTTTGCTTGTCCCCAAATGGCCAGACTGTCTGCTAGAATATTTCTCTTGCATGGAATGTGACTTGACTCAGAATGCTCTCCAAAGAATCTTTTGAAGCAAGGTTACAGACTTTCAAGCTGAGATAATGGATAGGAGTTCCTCTTGAAGTTCAAATTACAATAAATATTTTATTTGTATGAAGCAGCAATATTGCATGCCACTGACACTCTTGAAGTGCAGGAAAAACAGTCCACATCTCCAGACTGTTTATATGATAGGAAGTTTCTTCTAGAGACTACAGGCTCTGCTGAAATACTTCCGGCTTTTATTGGAGATAAAAGTGTAAAGGAAAAAGAGAGGTTTTGGTGCATGAATTGGAACTACGGTTAGAAACCTGTCTTGATTTATCCACCTGCTCAAACAAAATCTAGGTCCTATGGGGATCTGAGCTGAACAGATAGTGGGCCCTTGTGAGGTTTCTAGTTTGCTAGAAGCAACTGAGTGGCTGCATGTGAAACCTTCTAAGTAGAACTAAATCCACTGCAGTGTTCAGATACCTCAACAGAGAAAGGCACACATAAAGCAAAGTCCTCTCATCCAATCTCACAATGAGAGAAAGTATTGGTGATTTGTTTTCTACAGGAAGAACATAGAATGTCATTTGATAGGTGATAAAATTCATTCACATATAAATGAAATTCTGAGAAGGGATCATATCAATCTTCTGGTTGGGGATTAGTTAGACTGATTTCCCAAGTCAGTGTCTCCCAACAGTAAGCCAGATCCCTCAGAAAGGCACATCTGAAGACATCTTGTATTGACCAGTTCAGATCCAAGTACACATGTTTAACTTCAAAATAATAATATTCTTAATATATAATCGACAATCATTGACAAATATTAGACAAAATTCTATGTAATGTTGTAAACATTACAAAAAGACATAGGTCAGGTTGACCCAAACTCCAACCCTTAATTATGGATAAAGGTCAATTATACAATACAAATTAAATACACATAACATCTAATCATAGATAGAAGTCAACACACAATAACATTTAAATATTCATAACAATACCTAGTGACTGATGCCCAATGACAGACACTCAGAGACTTTTACTTGACACATTACCGTGCTAGATCCCTTGAAGACAATACCCACTGCCTGATGACAGACCTTTAGTGACTTGACACATTACCCAGAGCCATCATTATTTTGGTGACTGTTACATGACACTGCCTTGGTCCACAATATGGTGACAGACATTTGGTGACTGTCCCTTGATGCACTACCTGATGTCTGGTGACTTTATAATAACTGGTCAGATAATGTAGATCTTATTGGAGAGTGTCTGTTTGGGAAACCAACTCCAATGAATGAGATCACCTTGATTTAAAAGCAGATCTACTCAAGCGAGAAGACAGCACTTCCTTTACATCAGGAAGGCAGCAGTTTATATGGGGTGATGTCAACTTCCATCTATGAGGAAGTGCTATGGATCTTTCCTTTGATGGAGCTGATAACTTCCTTCCATGTGCTGCTTGATCAGGACAATTCTGTAACCCAAAAGAGCAACCAACACCTTCTTTAGGTGACTTCCAGAAATCAAGAAAACTTGGTGTAAACAGTGTTCTGTATACTGGACATAGTGGTATACTGCATTTATGATCTATGCAAAATAAAACATGATATAAAAATCCTCCCCTTAAGTGGCATTTTAAAATCAACACCACTGGCTGTTTTACCCAAGAGAAATATTTTCGGTTGTTATGAAAGTCATTTTTCATTTAAACATGTCCAATAATATCAAATAACTCAACAATAATAACATATGGTATCATACTTTAGAAATAACATTTATTATCCTAGATATTTCCTCAGAACCCTGTGAACAATGCAGCAACAACAGTGAGCAGACCTGGATAAAACATGTCCACAATGGCCTAAGGTTACACAAAAGAGTTTTCAGTTATGACTAGGATCAAAGATGTAATCTCTCACCCATGATGCTGACTGCTATCAAAATAAAAGTCAGTAACCATCAGCATTTTTATATTTTTAACCTCGTCATTGAATCGAGAAACCAAATTAGTTAAAAATATTGGCAATGCAAGATTATCTCCTTCAGAGCTGCAGCTATCTCTATCCCCACAATGTGTGAAAATTACAAAATTTGTCATTTCAACACATAAAGAACCTAAAACTAGTGAGATTTCAAACATAGGGCAGTGACAAGTGCATCCCAAATATTACTTAAATGAAGAGGAAAGTGGGACATGAATCGATTAATTTTCCACAAAAATTAAGATACTCCGGATCATTGTCATCTCTGACCTGGCTAGCACAAACATGTTTCCACACTAAAACTGATCCATTGTTGTATACTGCATGAACTCATAGCAACATAAATAACATGTGAGAAAAGTGGAAATAATTATGAATATCTCTTCAGTTAAGAAATGCTCCCACGACCAATCATACAAACTGTTTAGTACTAACTTAGGCTGGAACAAAATGCACCACCTAGAAAGCCTTTACAATAAATATACTCACATGTGCGGGAGTTTTCTGTCCCATTGATTGTATGGGGAAAGCAAGAGCAATTTCTGTTGACTCTACATCTACTCCTGACTTGGCCTAGAAGACAAATATAATTATAACCTCAGCATTGATATAAACCACAATACACTGTCACATATTTAAAATGATACATTATGGGACAAATGCTTTTTTGATGTCATTCTCCTACACAAATTCTGAAAATATTCAAATTGAAAAATAATGCAGGTCACAATTTTTTTATATCATCTATTAATTGGCAAAGAAAACAATATGCCAATGTAGGCATTATATCACTCGGTTTACATAATTAAACTGTTCACCAATTCACTAAACTGGCTTATGTATTACTGTACAACCCTATGTAAACTATCTCCTAAACTTTAAAACAGCATGATTTAATTATATCCTGATACAAATTCTTTAATATGCATTGTCTCCTAACCACAAAGCAAACTCATCCATGATCCTGATAATATAAACACATAACATAATTCCATTTACCAAAGTGTTATAATAAATGGACAAGAAACAGTCAATGGACTTATAAGCTCAAAAAAAAAATGAAGGTATTTAACTAATGTGTGAATCACACTTTTAGTGTTTAAAAATACATATATCTATGAAACAATATAACAATATGAGTTAATTATGAAGAAAAGTCAAATTCAATCAATCTGATAATAGATTAGCTCTTCTGTATATAAAGATCTTGCTCAAGGTCCAACCCATTTAACATCTTGGTGATACAGGACTATTTAACAAGTTTGATCAAATTCTTGTCAGCAATAAAGGTGCCAGAGCCAATCAGATGCAAGGTCATTTATTATGTTTCACCAAGATCATGATCACCAAGTATGACCAAAATCTGACAGTAAAGAACAGTTTTTAATACTCAGCAATGTTCCTGTTTAACATAAAATGTGGTACTTTTTTGGAGAGAAGAACAATTTTTCCATTAGCTTTTCCACTACTTTCTACTGCAGCAATAAATTAAACACACTATTAATGACAATACCTGAGCTGAGATTTTGGAGGCATCAAGCACTTTTCTGACCACTAGCCAACTGTCCACACCATTGCTGTGTTTGATCTCCACCATGTGATTACCTAGATCACACCGCCTCATGGTCTGAACATGTTGCTCAATCTAAATAAGAAAATATACAAAAACTCTGACTCAGCCCTAAATAAATTACATTTTAACAAAAATAACAAAACATATAATGATAATTAATTTATAATCCTAGTATCAACTGGAATCATAATCCAATCAGTTATCTATGATACAAAAAAGAAAAACATTTTTTAAAATTAATTCACCTGGTTAATAATTTATAACTACTTATGTAAAGAAATGTTCCCTTCAGGTTCTTTTTTAATGCACTTTACAATAAGAAATCTCTCTTTGTACATGCTAACTCCATGACTTGGATACTTTATTATGAGAAATGATCTTCCTTTGTACATAATAGTTCCATTAATTTGATACTTTCCTATGAGAAATAATCTCTTTTTGTACATATTAGTTCCATGACCAGGATACTTTACTATGACAAATCTTTGTACGTACTAGTTCCATGACTTGGATACTTTACTATGAGAAATTATCTCTCTTTGTACATATTAATTACAATAATTTAATACTTTAGCATAAAAAATTATATCTGTTTCAACACACTAGTTCCATAATTTGGATACTACAAGATTAAACAATTATAGCTGACTATATACTGATGTATACATTTTACCTAAGTACTCACAAAATAAAAGGACTTTATGTTAACTTTGTGAGTGATTAGGTCAACTTTACTGATGAATACCCAACCCTGATCATGTAATCCTTATAATTCCAATTTACTTCATTTCTGTCATCATATCAGCGGATATCATAAAAAAAAAAAAAAAATCATTTACTTTAGGCAGATCAAAGTTTTTTTATATCAGCCTCTTAACTGCGACAGAATACTTAGCCCAATTTGCGCTAGCCAAGAGGCGTTGTTTCTTTATACAGTAATATAGGGTAGAGTGTCAGAGCAGGTCATGCCAGTGACATATTATTATCATTATTTTAATATTCAATCCTTAGGTGTAATGTTTCATAACTGCTTGAAAAAGCTGGTGTTTTTGACAAAATTTATTTATCAAATGTGAAATTAGGAATTACTTCTGTTCAGATATGGTGTAAATGTTACCTTATTGTCTATTGTTATTTCCCTTAATCTGTGTAAAAAAAGCAGCAGTGAAGGATGAATGTCATTGAATCTGGCTGCAAGGGTACGCAAATTTGACATTTTATCTTTCTTCAGAGGAAGGACAATCTTTGTCATCCACCTACAATGTAAACATATACAGTGAATTTTGCTTGGGTGAGTGGATGTTGGAAACCGTCAAATATGACTGTAGATACAGTAAAATTTTCCCTGAGGGTACAGTCCAATCTAGTACAGTAAAATCTTACCTTTGTGCTTACAGTAAAATCTAAACTCTAGCACATGGAAATCTAAATTGAGGGTACAGTAAATTGGGTGTGTACAGTAGAATTAGACTTTCTGCATACAGTAAAATTCAACTTTTGTGGGTTCAAAAAACTCTTAGTTTTGTGGGTATAGTAAAATCTGTGAGTTTGAGAATAGGGAAATAAGATTTGTGGGTAATTGTAAAATATGACTTGTGGGTACAGTAAATCTGACATGTGAGCATTGTAAAATCTGACTTGTGTGTCCAGTAAAATCTGACTCTTGTGGAAACAGCAAAATCTTGTGGGTACAGTAACAACTGTCTTTTGTGTACAATAAAATCTGACTTGCACATACATAAAATGATGACTTTGAATAAAATAAAATCTGACTTGACAGAAGAGTTTTGAAAAATCAAATGGTATGAAAGACCACATTTTTCATGAAATAATCAAATGTTTCTATAATTTGATGATCTCTGATGTGAGACCAATTTATGTTGGCCAAAGAAGCATGGCAAACTGTCCAGATGAGATATATAACTGGTTATAGTTTCATTATAATATCTTCAAGGATTCAAAAGTTATACTCGAGGCATGGATACAAGGCACCAAATTGTTGTTGTTGTTTTTTTTGTAGGGTTTAACACCATTTTTCAGCAAAAGAGAGGCTATACATGGCGACCAGTATTAATGGTGGAGGAAGAACCCTGGAAAACCATGGGAAGAACAACCAACCCACGAGAAGCTACTGGCAGGCTTTCTCACTTACCCACATTAGCTGAGTCTGGACTCAAACTCAAATCGATGACTGTTACAGATAGAGGTGACATAGCAGTGATCCGTAACAGTCATCGATTTAGACCAGGCACCAAATTAGTTTCCCTTGTCATGATCTTGACTTTCAGGCAGGTTACGTGGCTGTGGTACAAGCCACACTGCTTAGTCAAGGTATATACTTCGGCAGAGTTTCAGTAAAATATCTTTAATAGTTCAAAAGTGATACTCCAGACAAAGATTCAAGTCACAGAAGTCCTTGCTGTGACTCATGATATGCATTTATACGGAGTTTCATGAAAATCTCTACATTTTTACAAAGTTATGGAATGCACCGGCATATGTTGATGGACGAATAACACTACAACAAAAATATGTCCTACTTAAGATCACTGTATAAAAATGATGCAGAAAAATAATAACTTTGTAAATCATACAATCTTCATTATCATCAAATGTTTAAGAAACAATTGGTTAAAAAAACTAATTTGATAATTTTATTTTACATCTTACTGAAAATCCTATGATAAAACATACATTATATCTAGTCAAATATTTAATTCTGAAATAAAATTATAATTCAAATTTTCTGAAGTGAAGCAAATTCCAGGTTTTCAGCCAGGCCAAACTATTTGCTCTATTTTCTTAAATGATGCAATTGCCTTAATCCTGATAGTCATTATGATGCATGTTAAACTTTTGTTATTATTAATACCAAAATTTTACTCCGTAATAAAACACTTAAAGCCTATTATATTTTTCATCACAAGTTTGCAAAATGCAGCCCAGTCAGAACCAATAACAAGTTTTATGCCCTTGCAAACTGCAACCTGGTTACAACAATGAGCCAGTTGATGCGCCTGCTCACTATGCAGCTCAGTCAGAACCATGAGCCAGAATCCTGCCCATGTTGACTATGCAGCATGGTTGGAATCATGAGACAGTTTCATGCCCATGTTGACTATGCAGCATGGTTAGAACTGTGAGCTAATTTCATGTCCATGTTGACTATGCAGCATGGTTAGAACTGAGCTAATTTCATGTCCATATTGACTATGCAGCATAATTGGAATTGTGAGCTAATTTCATGTCCATATTGACTATGCAGCATGGTTAGAACTGAGCTAATTTCATGTCCATATTGACTATGCAGCATAATTGGAATTGTGAGCTAATTTCATGTCCATATTGACTATGCAGCATGGTTAGAATTGTGAGACATTTTCATGCCCATGTTGACTATGCAGCATGGTTAGAACTGTGAGCTAATTTCATGTCCATGTTGACTATGCAGCATGGTTAGAACTGAGCTAATTTCATGTCCATATTGACTATGCAGCATAATTGGAATTGTGAGCTAATTTCATGTCCATATTGACTATGCAGCATGGTTAGAATTGTGAGACAGTTTCATGCCCATGTTGACTATGCAGCATGGTTAGAACTGTGAGCTAATTTCATGTCCATGTTGACTATGCAGCATGGTTAAAATTGTGAGAGTTTCATGCCCATGTTGACTATGCAGCATGGTTAGAACTGTGAGCTAATTTCATGTCCATATTGACTATGCAGCATAAATGGAATTGTGAGCTAATTTCATGTCCATATTGACTATGCAGCATGGTTAGAATTGTGAGACAGTTTCATGCCCATGTTGACTATGCAGCATGGTTAGAACTGTGAGCTAATTTCATGTCCATGTTGACTATGCAGCATGGTTAGAACTGAGCTAATTTCATGTCCATATTGACTATGCAGCATAATTGGAATTGTGAGCTAATTTCATGTCCATATTGACTATGCAGCATGGTTAGAATTGTGAGCTAATTTCATGTCCATGTTTACTATGCAGCATGGTTAGAATCATAAGCCAGTTTCATGAGAATGTTGACTATGCAGCATGGTTAGAATCACAAACCAGTTTCATGCCCATGTTGACTATGCAGCATGGTTAGAATTGTGAGCTAATTTCATGTCCATGTTGACTTTGCAGCATGGTTAGAATCAAACCAGTTTCATGCCCATGTTGACTATGCAGCATGGTTAAAATCACAAACCAGTTTCATGCCCATGTTGACTATGCAGCATGGTTAGAATCACAAACCAGTTTCATGTCCATGTTGACTATGCAACATGGTTAGAATCACAAGCCAGTTTCATGTCCATGTTGACTATGCAGCATGGTTAGAATCACAAACCAGTTTCATGGGAATGTTGACTATGCAGCATGGTTAGAATCACAAACCAGTTTCATGGGAATGTTGACTATGCAGCATGGTTAGAATCACAAGCCAGTTTCATGTCCATGTTGACTATGCAACATGGTTAGAATCACAAACCAGTTTCATGTCCATGTTGACTATGCAGCATGGTTAGAATCACAAGCCAGTTTCATGTCCATGTTGACTATGCAACATGGTTAGAATCACAAACCAGTTTCACGTCCATGTTGACTATGCAGCATGGTTAGAATCACGAGCCAGTTTCATGCCTCTGTGAACTGCAGTTCATGCTGAACCATGAGCCACTTTGATGTCCCTGCAAATTCAGTCAGAAACAAGAGCCAGTTTCATGCTCCAGCAAACTGCAATTCAGTATGAAACATGGCTAGTATGAGGCTAGTTATGCCTCTGTTATCTAAGCAAACTTGTATGATGTTAAATTACATGTACTTTTACAAATATAGCCTGAAGTTCAAGTCCCAATCACATGCTGGTGTGTATAGATATTGGTACTTTTAACTGGTTGCTTCTGTACAAATATCTGACAGCTTTAGCAGCCTAGTGCTTAGAGCATGTGCCTCGGATGTGAGAGGTCACGGGTTTAAATTACCAGTTGAGTCATGCCAAAGACTTATAAAAATGGTGCTAACAGCTGTCTCACTAAGTGTTCAGCATTAAGAGGTTAGTTTTAGGACTGGTTTGCCTGGTGTCAAGATAATCTGACTGGGTTTGAAAACAAAAACATGCTACATGTCTGTGACATGATGCCCCAGTGCTAGACATCACTATAAACTGTCACACTGCATACATCATAGTGATATAACTGAAAATCTTTCAAAGCCACATTAAAAATCCAAATCGCACACTCACACACACTGTGCAAATATCCAGTAAAAGAAATTATCTGAGTTGTTGAGAACTGGCTGAAAGTTTGCAATAAAGCAGATGTTGTTTTAGTGTTGGAAAACATTTGTTGACCAACAGAAAGAATACGTTTAACTTAAACTCAGCTAAGTTTGATTATGAGTTAATTATGTTCCAACAGAAAATGTAATTCATTTATCTGTATTTATTGTATAATTTCTGCCATAAAATGCCTTCCCATGCACCAAAATGAAAATGACCCTCTTCCATTTTCTCCAATAAATAGGTCATCAATCACTACATAAAAAATTCTGACCTGAACACTGGATTCTTGACAATTTAACAACATTATATTTAACATGTTACTACTATTTAAACATTTCAGAACATAATAAAAAAAACAGATGAACACTTACTCCTCCTCCACCTTCCATTTATCGTCAGGGACCCAGTCTGGCAGGATGTATCCCATGGGGCCGCTGTCAAGGTTAAACTGAATGTGGTAGCCACTGGAATGAACTTCTGGGCAGTCAGTCACTCGAAATACAGACTTGAAGCCAATACCCTTCTGACCTGTAAAATCATAAGAGAAATGATCACCTCTATGCTTAAAGAGACCATGTAGTATCTCTTTATAATATTACTAATAAAGCCTACTTGGATCAGATCAAGGAAATCTACCAGATGCAACATAAACAACTAAGATCCATTTTATAGATACATTCATATCAAAGACTTAATTAGATTTTTATCCGTGACACATGTATACCTCCACTGGAGACAGAATATACTTTCTCCATCAAAACATTCCAGGATCACAATAATTTTATGAGAACTGGAAACTGCAAAAAATTCATAAACATACATTTACCATGGCCACCATTTAAGTGTGAAGAATGGCTGGGTTTCTTATATGGTGGATAAACTGCTCTCCTAAAATGAGGACAGCACATCCAAAAGTCATCTAAACCATAATGACAGTACCCTGTGGAGATATGTGACTTCCTTAATGAGTAAAAAGATCTGGGCAAATCCAGTGCAAGGCTGAACACACACCCATAAGGAGGCTGAGCCGATGTCAAATTGGCCTTGTGGTTGTGCAGCCATCATACCCACCAGATTAAATTCTCATATCTGTTAAGCAAGCTCAGCAGATAAAAGTTTGATAAGGCTGGCTGTGAATGCCAGCCTGTGACTTCTGTTACATCTCAGATTGAAATTTTACATCAGAATGTGAGACTTACTGAGATTGCTCTTGATACTGCAAGACCTCAGGAGGGATATCTGATCTGTTGAGATCTCAGAGTATGCCAAGCTTATTTCTGCCAGGATGAGAGGTCTTAATTTTTATATCATCTTTCTTATGCTTCATAGGATGAAAAAGATAAATTTAAAAAGCACAATCCTTCTTTATGTACTTCTATAAGTGCTTAAAAACATAGACCAGGTTTTGCATCACCAATAAACTAACTTGAAACATTAATCATGGACAGGGAACAGATTACCAATCACTGATTGCCAAGTGATGGCAACCTGTTCTTAACAATAACACCTGGTTACATCATGAGGAACACAGAAACATCTGATCTGAACTAAAGATGGTTCGGGTTCCACTAAAACATCAAGCAACTTGCCCACCTTGCATGCGGAAATTAGGTCTCTGAAAACATGTTTTATATGACAGCATATTCTGCAAGGTCCTGACTAAAGCTAAAGGCTTGAACTGATCTGAGTTTAGCAATGAAAGTACCAAGGACATATTCAATTTGCAAAACAAGGTGTAAGGTCTTGGCCAATCAAGGTCAAAATTGGTTAGCATGCCTCACCTATTCATATCGTGTCCAATATCTCTCCTCTACTATTATGCCTAAATTTGTCAAATATCATGAAGCAGTATCCTTTGACCTTAACCCTAAAAAGCCAAGAAAAAATTTAACCAGTTGGGGTAAAAATTCATGCAGTGGGATAGTGCTGTTGACATGGACCAGTCCTTGAACACCTGCTTTTCCATTTGTAAGATCTTTAAAGTGGACTTGTAAGATTCTCTCAATGACTGAAGGATGAAATTCCTTTTGATGCAAGACTCTCATGACATGTGCCGGGCATGAAGGAGAAGTCAAACTGGGCAGAAGTGAAACACCTATGACCATGACTGTGTTCAGCTGGGTGGGCATTAGGGCGATTTTCCTGGAGACATCTGTCTCTAACTCAAGCAGACTGTTCAGCCTACGTTTGTCAAATCCAAAAATGGTAGAAGGAGGGCTACCAGAATCATTGCATCTCTGACCCTTCATTTTCTGTATTGACTTAACTGTGTTGGGTGAAGGGAGGTTAAGCAAAGGTCCAAAATTCCTCCCACTCCAAGAAAGTGTATCTATATTCAAGAAATTGTGTATGGGACTTGGAAGATGAAGGTAGGTTTGTAATTCTACCATTTTTGTTAACAGTCTATCACAGGATGCTTCTAAAGTACAAAAAACTAATGAAAGACCATGGGGTGGATGGACTACATTTGGTCTCAAGTGTCTTACCTCCTCTTGACAGAGAACCAGACAGGACATAGTGCCTGTCAGCAATACAACTGATCTGGATTCAGCTGGTTGCACATGTGCAAAAAGTCCCATACCAGAACATATGTCAGTGAATTTTATCCCCCTTCCTCCACCCCCCATTTGAGTAGGTAGACCAGCACCACTAACTTGCCTATGGACTGACGCTGGGAAAAAATGGACGTGTATAAAATTGGCATATGAATCCTTAGTGCCAGAAAAAAAGGAACTTATGAGAAATCAGGTGTATTGAAAAGTAAATTTATAAATATAGTGTTTAAGCTTAAACTGACCACAAATGCATTCCTTTTTACGGAAAACCTGAATATATGTGGGATCTCCATTTTGTACCTTTGTACATCTCTATGTACTTGATGAACCAGATGTGTTTTGTAACTGGCCTGAACATCTCTTTGGCTTTGGGCAATAGAAACAGCTTAAAGACAAAACTACAAACTCTCTCAAATGCTTTCTTGTCAAGAAATTACCAGACCTCTTTCTGAAAATGTATACCATCCTTGGACTAGACAGTTTGGCTGTCATCGGAATTGAGGACATAAGAGAAGGGAACTACATAAGTAAATCTGAAGCAATTCATTTTTTGACAACAGGTGGATCCAAGGCTGATAGAAATAAAGGAGTCTGTCAACAAAAGGCCCGCTGTCCTCACACAGGTGAAGTTGGAAGCACCGGAAGCTGTTGTAAAATTGGATAAGAAAACTTGCTTTCTATTTTTCCATTCACTTATTAAATAGCCTCTGGTAGTGAGAGATCTGTTTCTGTACAGTGTTCATCCTCTTATCTTTTGGTTACTAGCCGTTGCAGTTGGGACTGAATAAACCTAAAAGTCAGTGTTGGCAACAAAGCAAGCTAGTACAGGAGCTAGTGAGGAAATTTCTCATACCTCCCATATCCTACCACCAAATAGCAATGGCCTATTGAAAAGGTATAGAACGGACAGTCAGGAATGATGCAGCTTGGTGAAGACTGAGACAGGCATCTTGTTAATAAATTAGCTAAGTCATGAAGATGTTAGCCATTGCCTGGAGAACAACCAGTTTGATAACTCTGGCAATCAGGGCTGTGGATTCCCATACACAAAGTCTGATTTTTCAGCAATTCAAAATATTGCTAGTGATACCAAGTTTTGCATAGAAAACCTTACTAACATGTTTCACACTAGCTTAGAGATGGCCTGGAAAACATTCCTATCCACCCTGAAAGACAACATGGTCATCATGTTGACCATCACAATGTGCAAAACTCTGATGTTGCATATAATACCACACACACATGTTACATCACAAAACATGTGCAGTTTACAGCATCCAAGGTTCTCCTGTAAAGTTGATCTGGCTTCCTGACCAACTCCACTGAATCTAATGTGAAACCTGGATTTGAATCAAACAAAGGACAATACTGCAAGGGTTGGCAGGTGTGCAATTATCACAGCAGATGGAAGGAAGAGCGATCATCATTTCCAAGTCTAAAAATGCCTTCATCTTACGGATTTGGTTTGCACGTAGCAGTGGAGTACAAATGGAAAGTGGTAAAAGATAATAGTCTTTTTGCCAAAGCAGTTTTCAACCAAATCTCCACCTACTCCATAATGAGTATAAAAATTCATCAAGGTTATCCTGGTACTCACATTGGGTGCTGTTCTCTTCCAGCAATGGATTAATATCTGCCATAAATAATGTATTTTGGCATGGATGAGGTGGTTCCATTATTACTTTGGCAATGCATCTCCCAATCTGATATGCCAAGAAAAATTTATCTGCTGGTTTGACTGGCAGCTGAGAAAATGTAATGAATTGTCTTACACCGTGATGGATGGATGGACAGTTGGCACAGCAAAAATGTCTGGATGTTTCACTCAGGCACCACCTGATTGGAAAGTCAAAACTGGACAAATCATCTAGCTGAATCCCCATATAACTCAGATTACCAAATAATGGCCAACCAGTATGTGGTAAAGATTACTGATGTAATTGATACCTGGTCAGTCACTGCCTAGCAGACTTCTTTAACTGGTACTTGTTTCTTAAAGAATTCCAACCAGTATGCATTACCAAATTTTTTTTATCAGAATTTTCGGCATGTAATGCTATTCACAATGTATTAAGAACAGGAAAGTTTTTATAGAAAAATGTAACCAAATTTATGACTTATTAAAAGCTTCAAATTTCATAATTCTGCTCCTAAATCTCTTGGCACAAACACCTACTGCAGATGATAAAATGTGTGATATATCAAGGTTTCATTTACCTGTTTTTACAATTTTATTTCTTGTTCAGCAAATTGGAAACTAGTGTGGGGGATTAAAACAACAACAACAATGGAATTTACACCTGTTTGCAAGTGTTGTGATAAAACTGATGTGGTGTACACATCATGATGTGCGACATCTGATGAACTGTATCTACATACCATCTCTGTTCTGATGTACTGCATAAAAACAAATCAGAAATTACTGAATTTTTCCAACTGATATAGACAAAAATGACACATATGTGCAATGATGGATTATTCCACCTCTAGTATGCAGGAAACATTACGTTACAAAGATCTGATTTATAAAAGAAGAGTCAGAGAAAAAGTCCCCAAGACAACACCAAGACAACTCAACTAAAAAACAAGATTAGTAAAGGGAAAAACTGTTTTAAGAAATTCCTTTCATCTGTACTATATCTAGCTTATTTGCAAACTGAAAAACTATTCCTCAGGTCATACATAACTTTTACTGCATTAAAAATTTCCTTGTATTTTTCTCCATCCATAAATGCTACAACAAATTTTGTATTATTTTTAAAATAAAATAATATATTTTGTTCTATCTATGTAAGATACAATTAAATACAGTAGATCACCACTTATCTGGTCATTAATTATCCAGATTGTTAAAAATCTCATCATTTCTGGTAAAAATTTTAATTTTATACTGATTAAAAATTATCTACACAACAGATAATTCAAACAAAATTTGACAAAATTGTCTCTTGATCATACTGGATAAATAGCATTATACTGTAAACAAAATTGCCAATTATATACCTTTCATGTGTTCAAAGTTATTCAAGCACAATATTATCATTTGTAACAATGTACAAACTTTTTAATAACATCAATGTACCTTTATGCTCTCCTTACCAATGTACCCAAATTTGTGTTTGCCCTTAGTGCTGCGTCCCACATCACAAAGAGCCCGTACATTTTCTTCTGTGAAGCCACATTCATTGTTCAGTACCATAATGCATTGTTCATCAATGATAAATTTTGCTGCAGGACATAGGTCACCATTTTCTAACAAATTTTCTGGGTATTTATTGTCATCTGCATTCTGAACTAACTCCAGGACAAAGTGGGTGTCTTTGCTGTATAGATCTTTAGACAGACGGTCAAGACTTCTCCCTAACCTTTCTTGCTGAACCTTTAAATAAATAAATAAAGATTTAAATTTGAATAACAAAATAAATGAGTTCTATGGACTGCTGTATCATAATCATCAGCTTTAACATGATACCCCTAACCATATTGACTATCAAAGACTAGAAACAAACTGTATAAATCTTAAGCAATGCTGGACTTTTCTTACAATTTCAGTGCCGAGAGTACCATTGAGTTTTCATACAATATGTTTGCATCACTTCTTTATAAATGGAGAGTTCAAACTCATTTTTATTCATATCTGTAAGTCAAGGATTCTCTATAGGGGGTCAAACAAAACAAATCCTGTGATGATATCCCAAAATGATAAGAAACTTCAACCAATGTCTGTACAAATCTGGTCAGTAGATCCTTGAAAGCCACAATAGGTCAGTTGATACAGCATTTGGCTTGTAATCTAAGGGTCATGGGTTTGACATCCACCTAATACAGCAAAAACTGACTATCTCTGTGTCTTTGGAGACGAAACTCAGGTCACACTTCCTTTATGTGATAATATAGCCAATACACTAACCAAGCAAGCAAGTAGCTAACCTACCTATTTATTTGGTCCAGTAAGAAAAAGGCATGAACATATTTATACAGAACAGTTTTTATCTATGACTTTATGGATTACAAGGTGATTGCTTAAAACATTGGAAACAGGCAAATCTCAGCAAATTTGTGCCCCTGTCAGCAATGCCGAGTTAAAAAAAAAACCACAATAAATCTGACTATGGCCTTTAAGACAAAGCAGTAAAGACACTGGGCAGACATGAAAAGCAATAAAGTTTCACTGTCCTATCTCAGAAAGCTTTTGTGGAAAAGTGCATAAAAATGATTGGAAAAATTAATCATGACCTTGAAAGATATAACCCTGACTTTGACAAGACATTGAAAAGCCTCAGAAAACTATGGTTTTCCCTGTACTGCAACCACTTTTAATAATATAATTCTGAAATATTACAATATATGTGTAAAACATGAAAACTCTAAAACACTGACAAGAAACCTTAACCTTGGCCTTAAACATGCAAGACAAACATGACTATACAAGTATACCATGCTTTAATCCATTTATTTCAAACAGTGACTGAGACCTCAAATATTTGTCTTTTACCTTGACCTTGAAGATTTCAGCCCAATGTGGTATGCAACACACTTTTAGACTTCATGGATAGTTATACTAAGTTTCATCACTTCGATTCAAATGATTCTAAAAATAGAGTGGACAAATTCCACATACACCACCATGACAGTGAACCTGAAACTAGGACTCCCAATTTGTTATGCAGCACACCTTCTAATGTAGATATACAATAATATCAAGTTTCATTCCTTAATCACAAATGCTGCTAAAGATTATGAACCACAAAAAACATGATGTGAACAGTTGGTCAGAAAATGCTGAAACTATGTCCCCCTCCCTCAATTCCCACCCAATTCTTTGACAAATGAGGGGACAATAAAACCTATCTTCTCCAATACTGAAGATAAAATGTAAATAACAAACTAATTGCTCTGATTACTGTTGAAAGAAGACACAAAACCTACCATTAATAACTTAATACCAATCAAACCTGCATGAGTCTTTTTCCATCTTCGTTCAGTGTCACTCCAATTCCAAACTCATCTCTCCTGATCTGGTCAACAACCTTCTTACAATGTGCCTCCTTCAACTCCATTGTTGTGGATAAGGAATCTGCCTTCCTATCATCAGGTGATTCTGCTGAATTTTATGAATATAATTTAAAAAATCAAACATAAAACATAACTTTAAAATTCCATAAAAGCTGTGTATAACCATCTTCTCCAATGCTGTGCTATCCTTACTCAAAAATTTTCCTTTTCCTAGGTTATTGCAAATAAATCAATTTTTGAAAAATGGGGCCACAGCTAAACAATTGCCCACAACAATGCATCATCTTTCACCAAACATTTTTGACATTTAAAAATAACAATTCTTCTTGCTGTCTAGCTAACTGATGTGAAAATTAGAATTACAACTTTTTCTGAGTATCATATCCTGAAAATTATTGAGTCTTGATTCATCTGATATGCCCAGCATGTTTAATAATCAATGCCAGCCAGAAGTGGGCCACATAAACAGATTTGCCCAGTATGTTTAATCATCAATGACAGTCAGAAGTAGGCCATATAGACGGATATGCATGATACTTTGTCTGGTAAATAAATAACAACTTTGTTAATATTATATAGATGTTTTCTATTATAACCAAACAATACTTGCAGCAGTTCCAGTTCTGTTTGTTGTGTTCATGTAAATATACTGCATTGAAGATAGTTTTCAGTAGGTTTAATATGTAAAAAGTTTCCAATTAAAATATCTTTCTTAAAAATATACTCATACAGTAAAAAAATTTTAAATAGAACCAATGGACACATCCAGAAAATTATGTGACTTTTCTATAAACATGTTGATGCTGTTGTTGTTTGGTTAAATACCAATTCTCATCACAAGATCGGCTATACATGAAGGCCAGTATAACTGGTGGAGGAAGAACCGGGGAAAGTCCTGGTAAGAACCACTGACTCACTGGCAGCTATCAAAACTAAAATATAGTCCAACTCTTAATGCAGTATAGATTGAAAGTAACATTATTATGGCTTTCTCAACAAACTAATTCTGCAACAGAAATTTCTTAGATATGTGCAGTGCCGAGAACTGGGTGAAAACCACATGAATCCCTTAGTGGGATTGATGCTCTAATGGGCAAAAAGAAGTTCCAGGAATTCAAGATAAGGCCATTTCTTCCTTTAATTGCTGATTGTTAAGACCATCTCTGATAATGACATTATTCAGCAATAACAAAATTTTCAAATTAGCTGGTATGGTGAAAAGACCTGATGTCAGATTGAGACCATTTTCATTCAGGACTAACAAGACCTTATTATGGACAAGACATGAAAGGTTTTCTAGTGGAAAGCAAGCTTTTAAGTAAATTATGCTTACCCAATCACATTAGGTAAGGAATAAGTAGCCTACTACCTCACGAATCCAGGACTACTAAAAGAAGAATCTTTTCCTTTCTATTTTAAATAGAAAAAGGGCAATAACACTGGCACAGTACCTCCCACTAGTACTGCCAGGAGTCACTATTTTTCAGCTGAGCAAGATATTAATGAGGATGCTAGCATGCCAGGGTAGTTGGGAGGATTTTTAAGTATGTAATTGAGTAAGTATTAAAAAAAAAACATAATTTGCTCTAAAATTTGCCTTCTCCTTTGAATATATTCCCCAATCACATTATATTAGGAGAATAAGTTATAGGAGGAGGGGATGATGAGCACTTAGGAGGGGATGATGAGCACTTGACCTCTGCCTCGGGTATCCTAGGGAAGAAAAGCTGGATTCCCCTTGAGGATGACAACCTTTTCTCCTAATAAGCAACACAACCTGGGGTCAATTGTTTTATGACCTTTATCTACAGTTAAGATAAAAAATGAAATCTTCTTACCCAAAAGCTGACAAGCTGCTGATTGGGTCCAACTGTTCTCAAAGAGCCAGAGAAAAAAGTCGGCCTGTTGAGGGGTTGAAGCACGCAGAGGGATGTTATTGTTGGTATGGCACTAGTTCCTGGCCAGAATCATTCTGGTAAGATCCATTGTTAGATCCAGATTTGTACCATCGGAAAAGGGCTATCAGAATCATTTTGCCACCTGACCCCGTAACATCTGTATTTTTTTCAGTATCAGCACTGTGTAACCTCATAACTTCTATATTATTTTTGTTATCAGCACTGTGTAACCCCACAACTTCTATATTATTTTCAGTATCAGCATTGTAAATGGGGAGGCAAATGCCCACAACCCCTCCCAAATAACTGATGACAGTACATTCATGGACCAAGCTTTTGTGTCTGGAACCTGGAGAGACAAATGTAGTTAACTTGTGATTCCACCTTGTCATAAAGAGGCTGACCATTGGATGCCCACATAGTATGCAAATCCAAGTGAAGACCGATTGATGAAAAGACCATTTGGTGTGAAGGATATGACCTCTCCTGCAGAGAGTGTCAGCAAAGACAATGAGTCTGCTGGGAAGGTATCTGATTTGTACGTTGATATGACGTCAAAACTGCCAAATCATAACACACAGGTCAGGTGATTTGGTGTCTTACTGTTCAACAGAGTTGAATATTGAAATGAGGACCATTTTTTCTTAAGAGTCAAATTTTTTAGAAGTGAAAAGCATTAATGAATTCCTTCATTTCTATGATGCTGATGTGTAGAAGCCATTTCCCTGGATAACATTGTCACTGATGGCAGTGAAGACCCAAAATAGGTGGGCACCCCATCCATGTGCACAGGTATTTTGTACATACCATTATTTCCACTTGATTCTCCAAAGAGGTTCTTATGGTCAGCCAATCTGGGTTACATTACTGCTTCAGGAATGATTGAATCACAGGTATGATCATGACATTTTGATTAAGGGGACTTGAAAAGGGGTTCCATTGTGCATGCAATGTCCTCATAAAAAAGACAGCTGAGCAGATCAAGTCCACTACTACACTGAATAAACCAAATAGCTAAAATAAAACTCTCTCACTGAAATCCAAGACGTGTTGGAAATGGACTTAACAAGTTTGATGATTTTGTTTATGTGAACATGAGCATGTCACACCAGATTCCTGCTGATTAAAAATTCCATATCAAAATGAACAAAATTCTCGGACGGATGGAGGTCTGACTTTTTCCAGTTCACTAGGAAACTGAGATGATCCAATTGAGAGAGGAAATCATTCCTGCCTTGACGTACAATAAATAATTACCATATGATTCTAAAGGATGTTGTCCAGGTATGCTGCCATCCTTGTAGATCATGTCAATTTGAACAGGGTCTCCTGACATAATTCATAATCTCAGTAAAATCCCAAGGACTGAGGCCCAGGGGAGAAATCTGAAATGATAAACAACATTGTGGTAAGTATAATGGAGAATAATGTTCATGAAACTGGGTGGAGATGGATGTGAAAAAATGCTTCAATCAGAATAAGACTGACAGCATACTTGTCCTACTGAACAGAGAGATTGAATTCTGCATCTCCATCTTAAATTTCACAGGCACAATGAATCGGTTGAGGGGACTCAAATCGATGATGGGTCTCAACTTGCTGTTTGCTCTTCAAAACAGAAACAGCCTCTAATAAGACCCTGGGGATTATGGTCTTTCCTCAAGCTCTACCACCTTTTTTTTCTGATAATCGACTGTATTTCCTGTTTTAGAAAGGCATCCTTTTCCTGATTTGACAGTGCATCCGTGAAGAGAAGCGAGGAACAGAGGGGAGGAGTTGTTGATGAACAAAACCGCCAAACCCACCCAAATAAACTGGATTACCACCACCCCACCATTCTAAGAGAATAGGGAGATCCCGTGAACTCAAAATTCAGCTTCTTACCGACTCTGTACAATTGTTTCCTAGGGAATGAATTTAGTGTACATGTGACTAGAGAAGATTCCCCCATCCTTAGGCCATTTAGCATCCCTTCATAGTGCCAAGGAGACCAAATCCAACAATGAAGTGCAATGACATCCCATAACAGCTCTGATGGGCTTGAAAGCTAAACTTCAATCTATTCCATTGTCAGATGTGAATATGATGTGAAAGATATTGGATTTGGGTTTCACTGTACTCACAGTTCATTACGGTTCAATTTGTGTCTACTTGCAGCTTTGGAGACGACATACCAGGTAGCATGAGGACTCAATTTCAACCCTATAAAAACTTCACTAGCTCTTTCTTGTGGACAAGCAGTGAACATATGGAAGTCTGGTACTACCTGCTGGTTTGCCTGGCAAAAGGTCAACCTGAAAGCTGGTGGTATACAAAATGGTCCAGTTACCACTTGTACCGGCCACACTAAGAGTCTGGCTGTAAAGACAGATTTCTCACCAAAATCCCTGTAATAGAAAGGCATGTCTCTGACAGTATGGTTAGATGGATGGATCTGTCACTAAGAATCCCATAAATCAGAGATGGCTGGACCAATTCAATGAAAAGGTATCCTTGGTGGAAGTGATGACTGGATGGATTGTGGTTTAATTATGCACTGGATTCAATGAATACAGTACAAACTCCATGCATCCTGATTTATAGGCCTGGAGATCATGTTCAGGCATGCAGGGGAACTTATGCCCACTTGGCTGCTGAAAATTGGGAATATTCCCCAATGAGTCAGAAATGCGAGCAACAAAATAATTGGCTGGACCATCTTCTCAAAAGGTCTCCCATGCTGAATGGTCAGTGAAGGCTGGACAGCCAGTAACAGTGTAGTGGTATAAGGTGGATCCAATTGATCTGGTATGAACCCCAACATGCCCTGACTTACAAGCCCAAAGGAAAATGCAGGGGTACTTATGCCCAATGGGCTGCCTAAATCTGTGTAATACTCCCCAATGAGTTGGTATTGCCAACAACAAACCATGGGATGTCTTTGTTGATTTATTCTGTCTTTCCTTCCCTTGAATGCTGAATGGACTATTGCTTTGAACATGCATTGTTATGTATTTTGTAAATATTTTTTCCTGAAATGACACAAGAAGAGAAAACAAGATATAGATTAGCAAATCAATATGTGACTGATTAGCTAACATAGCCTAAACTTAATCTGAGCAAGTATTACAGATACTGCATATCGTAGACGGCATACACTTAGTATAAACAAAATGAGTTATGGTAGACTTCCATTTTCTCATGTTGCATATATAGCAATTAAATGACATTCTGCTGAAATGACACAAGCACAAATTAGTAATTCATCAGGTTAATAAATCACTAATAAAAATATATTCCTGTAACTAATAAAGGAATCGAAAAAAAAGTGTCACATTCAAAACTTATAGACTATGTTTTGAACTTTGGTATTTCAAGTATTTAGTTTATCGTTCTAATGAAACTTCACAAGAAAGGAAAAACATAGCATAAATTATCAGTGCAGCATGTTAAAAACTTGCCAAAACCAACTTGCAATGATAGCAAGTGTGACATGGTCTTAAAAGGACAAGGTCCCAAATGGTGACAAAATTACTCGAATTTGGCACAAATTGAAAAAAGTATACAACCTGCAGCTGAATGATTAATCCACACATCAGATCCAAAAGGAACATTGGTTGGTTTAATCAAAACACAAAAATGGCTTGGATTATTGCAGGATAAATTGTACGATGTGATCAGTACAGTAGCGAAGGTAAAAACTAGAGAAACCAGGCAGTGCCAAGGAGAGGTAATGGCAAGAGTAATTGCCCTTTGTCCATTGGAAATCAACAGAAAAAGAGGATTTTCTTTGTTTAGTAGGGCTAGATTCATGAGATAGCAGGCTAATATTCCAAATGCAATGTAAGTGGGTAGGTATTCAGAGGAGAAACTTAATATGATTTTCCATTTTGGAGCAGTAATGGTAACATCTTTTTCAAAATGGCTACCATGGTGAACATACTGAATATCAGATTGTCATTTGAATCAAATTGACTCAGATGGGAACTATTGCCATTTGAGTCAAATTGACATTCCATGAAGTCTTCTGGTAAAAGCACAATATCAATATCACAAGTAATCTAGGATAAGTAGTGATTTTCAAGAACAAAATATCTTGCTCTGATTTAAAGCAAAATAACATCTTTTTATAATAATCATTTTATCTGGAAGAAAATTATATATCTTCAGATAAAAGGAAACAAAATATTTCAGCTCGAAGAAAATTAAATGGTCAGTACTACATAAAGAATGAATTTGTTATGTGTATTGTTAATTGTTGTATCAACTATAATCTAATAGCTTTGAATGAAGTGTGATGATTAAGTTTACACTATAGCTGATGCTGTTAAAGATAATATGCTGATGTTAGAAAGCCCACTGATAAAACCGAAAAGTGTTGATACTAAAGCCTACAATTTACTACCTACACAGTTGATATAATAGGTTGGGAAATTCAGAAACTCTTAGTGAAATGCCAACTCCCTGATCAGACATGGTCTGTAAACAAAACACACTGACTAGAAAAGCAAGAAAAAATATTAAGTGCACTTGAGAAATTACATAATGTTCAATCCAAAATCAACTGTGCTCCTGAATATCGGAGAATGATACAAAGTCTAACAAAGGAATGCACATACTTAATCTATTTATATACACTAAAATCTGACAATGTTTTTTGTTATTTTTTTTTTCTCTTTAATTGGAAATTTTTCCAAAAGTTAGATCTGGACTGAAAATATTTTCACAATATTCCATAATTGTGGTAGATACAACCATTTTGTAAAGAACAAAATTTTTTAAATTATTTTGTCATGAATAATGATTACAACACTGTTAATATAATTAAAGTCATCGCAAGATAACTTGGCCATTTCAGTACATTCCTGACTGAAGAAATCTACCCAGGTACAATGAAAAAGTACTGTGTTTTTGTGTGTGCCACCAAAAACAAACACCATGGTAAACCAGTAACAACATGGCAATATTACTTTTCATTTGCATGGATAAAACTAAATCAGATAAGCAATGACAAGTTTTTAAAGATGGTGCCATATTAGGCATCAGACAGGACATCTTTTTAGTGAAAATCCAATGTTGACTTGACTATCCATTCAGGAAAAGTAGTAATAATGAGATTTTTAAAAATGGCTGATGTGGTGGCCATCAGACCAGCAAAATATTCATTTAAAACCAACTGGACATGATAAGAAGTCTTCTGAGAGTAACTTCAAGTCAATATGACCAACGGGACATGATAAGAAGTCTTCTGGGAGTAACTTCAAGTCAATATGACTCTCCATTCAGGAGGAGTTGTGATAACCATATTTTAAAGATTGGCACCATTTTATTTAGAACAAAGCAGACTTCCTAAAAAATCTTTTCATTAAAACCACATGTTGATAAGAGCTTCCATTTAGGAGTCACGATTAAAGGATTTTCAAGATGGCTGCTGTGGTAGCCATACTAAATGTCTGTGTGGCAACATTTTCATTTAGAACTAATTAGATAACATAAGTTTTCTGGTGAAATCCCCAAGTCAATATGACCTTCTGTTCATCAAGAGTACTGACAACCATATTGGAAATCAGATCAAAACCATTTTTATTTTGGATCAACAAGACATAAGAGTTCATTTGGTGAAAAGCCAACATTGATATTACCATTCATAAATGATGACTAGTCATAAAAATTAAGATGGATACTGTGGCAGAAATGTTGTTGTTGTGAATCGGATTTTTCATGAAGCTTTAACAATTTTTCAGTCATATCACTACAATGTCTAGCAATGAGGTATCATGCTGCAGACATGTAGCATTATGTCCCACCCAGTCACATTATCCTGAAATCAGGTCAACCAGTCCTAATGCTAACATCTTAATGCTGAGCGCAAACGAGGCAGCTGTTAGTACCATTTTTGTAATGGTACATTAGCCCAGGATCAAAACCACAAGCTCCCACATCCGAGGTAGATGCTCAAACCACTAGTCCACCAAACAGGTTGACAGCCATGTTGGTTGTCTGAGCAGCAACATTTTCATTTAGGATCAACTATACCAATAGGTGAATATGCGAGTTTCATATCCTCAATAACAAACTTGTGCTAACACTCAGCAGTAAAACTGAAGAATGGTCTTATCTTGTCTTTGTTAAAGCTTTCTATACTTATTCTGCTGAGGATTCTTTTCTTTGGTAAAGTAGCCTTAGAAAAACTGACACTCATCCCTACAGAAACAATGTGGATACCAGGAAGACTCTCCTTGATTTTTTTAAAAGAATAAAATCTGTCAATGTCTGGATAAACTTCATGATTGCTAAATTATAGGATGTTGTGAAATTCTTCTCCTTGAGAAGTTCTAATAAACTAGTCACTTAACAAGGCTGAACAAAAGTGATATGTCACATGACAGTTTCTTGCCTTGTATGAAGTAAATTCAGACTGTAAAGGTGTGAAGTGCAAATATTTTACATGTGTAATATGCTACTTAGCCAAATTTATTCAAGCTGCACACAAAATTTTTCCTATAAGCTATCAACCATTAATTCCCACTACTACATACATACATCATACAGCTTTTTATACAGAGTGAGATACATGATGATATATATCATAAATATTTTAGCTATCAGAAAAATTGCACACAAATTTCTCCTATAATGAGCTCTCAAAAATTATACATACATACATACATACATACATACATACATACATACATACATACATACATACATACATACATACATACATACATACATACATACGTACGTACGTACGTACGTACATACATACACACACACACACACACACACACATACATACATACATACATACATGTACATGCATACATACATACATACATACATACATACATACATACATACATACATACATACACACACACACATACATACATACATACATACATGTACATGCATACATACAGCTTTCATGCAAGTGAAATACATGATGATATATATCAAGCCAATGCCTGCCTACCTTCAGATCCAGTATCATCCTTATTCACTTTGTCCAAGATAACAAAGTCTGCATCTTTTTCATCTTCTACTTTCAACTCCTCCTGCATCTTCTCCTCCATCTTCTCATTATTTTGATCTACTTCACTTTTCTGCTCTGCCTGTTCAATTTTTATTTCATCTTTCTTCTCCATTTTCTCCTCTTGTTCCTTCATCTCCTCCACATCCTCTTCTTCATCTGAGAGTATAATGGCAGCAGACTCTTCCACATCATCACCATCGCTCTCAATTTCTATGCTCTGCAAAAGAATGAATTTTGAAATGTTTCACTGCCAGAAGGTTCAGGTAACCATCTTGATGAGGAGACAATGAAAGACAGATGCAAGACCTGTATGTCAAGCCAATGATCAAAACATTACTGTAAAACCTGTAATCTTGATCTCAAATTTACATGGATGTGTGAGCATGCTGAAGAATGAATCATCTGTGCTGTATATTATAAAAGACCTCAGGGGCATAACAGAAAGGGATTTGGAAAATATCTAATGAAACATTTTTTAAAAAATATTAATGCCAATTTTGAACAACTGTGCTCATGATCCCAAATTTAATGGGGTAAGCAAGCATTTCACAGAATGAATTGTCTTTGCTTCA